>VZTI01005775.1:385491-507735 GCA_013397865.1 Struthidea cinerea | reverse complement strand
ACTTTATATATATATATTTATATATATATATATATATTATTTTTTACTTGCTGTCATACAGACCTGGAGTGTTTAAATAAAAACCATGGATGTGACAGGCTCCATATGGGAAATCAGGGGTTTGGAAGGCTCCAGGCTCTGATAATCTTACTGTGTCTTGAATGATGAACAAGAGATATACCATCCACTTAACTAGGTCAGACATTTTAAAACTTTTCTCCTTCACCATCCTCTGCAAGGATCAGTCCAGAGCCTCGTCTCATCTATCAGAAGTAGAATATCTCCAGTCTACTTTTCTCTGTTATCCTTACTGTGTGTCTATGTGCTCTGTGCCTTATTTTGGCCAGAGTTCGAAGAAGGGCTTTCCAAGGCAGAAGAGCATGTTACTTTGTTTTACACACAAGGTAGGTCCGTGGTCAGAAAAGCATCAAAATGGTTCAGATTTTGCTTCCCTGTGTGCTGTGACATGGGAAAACAGTGGGATGGTGGGGACACAGAGCTGGGGTTTTTGCCTTCAGATTAAAAAAACCCCATCCTGTTAGCTTTTAAAAGTTGATTCATACTGCAGTGGTGTGTTTTTTCAGTGGTCAAGGCAGTGCAGTTGATCCTGAGAGACACCTGTGGGAAAAGCAGCCTTTCCTGTCCAAATGATTGTCAAGTGAAATCTGAAGAGAGCTCACTGGAAAATTCCTAGTGGAGAACATAGCAGATGGGAAATCTTGATCAGAAAAAAACCAAAACATAAAAATAAAGCCTTGCATTTAGCGAAGGGAAACACCTCCTCCGTAGTAGCTGTCTTTAGCTGCTAGGTTTCATGGGTTTAATAACGTTTTTAATAGTGAAGCAAAAATCTAAAAGCTGTGATTCTCCTAGTTATCACAGACATTATCATACATTCTAACAGACTGTTTCAGGCTTGTGTCCAGGGCGAGCTGATTTGGTTGAAACTGGCCAGCTGATACAATAAACTCTAAAAATTCCCTTACAATGACATTTTTCACAAGTAGCCTGGTCCATTGTGATGGGATTTCTTAAATCATAGCAAATCCTGTTCATGAAATCAGGTATGGGTCTACTTTATGCAAATGGCAGCTCCTCCTGTCCTTTCTGGGAGGACCAGCAGATGAAGTTTACAAAGTGCGCCTGGGGAGCCGGACCAGGAATGAGAGCTTAATATAAGTGAGAATTTGGGTTCTGTAAGTAATTTTCTTTTAGCAGGGCTTATAGAGTGAGCTAGCTTGTATCCTACGTGTTTCATCCAGCATGTTTCAACTAACTTCCATTGCTATAGCATATATAAGAGAAAATCAGCATGTAACAAACATGAATCTTGCCCTTCGTTGGTAAGATGTGGATCGCTCTGCAGGTGTGCTTTGTGTATCGAGGAGATTGTTATTTAAGCATTATCGATGCTTAAATTATGTTATTTATTTAAATTATGCTTAAATTCTGTTATTTACATTTTGCAAGGAAAAAAGCTCAGATACTATGTGGTGGGGAAGAATTAGCTTAATCAGAGAATGCTTTTAACTGGGACTCTGTATTAGCCAGAATTTCCTTTGTAGTGGGCAATTTCTGTCAAGGCAAGCCAGAAAGCATAACTACCTTACCATGCTTTTGTGATGGCTTTCTTGTGCTAAAAATGTCTTTTCCCTTCGGTAGCAAGGATTCTGGCAAATCTAAAGAGATCTGGGGTGGGCAACCAGGTGCTGAGTATTTTTATTGCTTCTCTGTGATGTGACTTTTTCTAATCCTGTCAGAACAGCAACATATTGGTTGTTTGGCTCTTTTCCCTATTTGACATATATGTAAGATAAGCAGAAAATCTTCTTCTTTCCTCATTTAAAATGACTTGCTCTCACTAGTGCACCATCTTCCTAGAGGAGGTAAAGTGTTCTGTGATACCAAAACCCACATAACAAATTTTCAGAGCCCCTGCACTGGCACAGTGCTGTTTCCAGAGCACTAAGGTTCGCTCTTTTCAGGCACAGGTCTCAGAGGTCTGTTCTGCTTTTAATTCTAGCTGAATAATCGTCTCCAGATGCTTCTATAGATTCATCTCGATCTGAACACTGCCCTCAGAATAAATGCAGCATTTACAGCCTCTGAGAGTCTGCAGAAAGTAAAATGCTTCTGCCGTTATCATTACTGTTGGGATTTATTAGACTGCTGCTTTTATGCCTAATAATTAAAAAACCTGCAGCGTCAGGGGATATTGCCACGGGTCTGAAATAAATTAATTCAAGCTGACATCAAGATTTAATTGAGCTTTGCTTTTTCTTATGACAGGGAGCTGTACCATCTCACTTTTTTTTTTTAATTGCTAAGTTAGTCTGAGTTTGCAATAGAAAAAAATTTTTTTTCAAGAGATAATAAGCTACTCCCATGAGGTGAGCTGCCTAGCTTTCTGCTTTTCCAAAAGTATCTCAATTTTTGGTTATTTTCTTCCAGTTACTCTTGTTTTCATAAGTTTACAGTGAAAGATCACAAAATACTTAGGGTCTTTGAACTGGTTTACACAAAGCTTCTGCAAGATGTCATTTCAGGTTCTGTGTTTCCTTTGATGCCAAGGATTTAGTTGTGTGTAAAAGTACCATGTCTAAATGGCTTTTCTGTGTATTTACAACCTCTTTGGCCTCATTACAAGAAGGACATGAGAAATGTTAATTTAGGATATTTAAAAATCCACAATGGTGCTGTCAGAGGGAGGAAAAACCACCCTGAAACCAAATTTGCCATTCAGAGTCAGCATGCATATATCTAGTGGGATCATGTGGTCCTGGTTTAGCTCATATAAATAAATATGAACTATAAATAAATATTCACTAACATCATCTGTGAAATTTACTTGATGTTATTATGTCAATACTGTTTGTGCTTCCATAATTGAAGTTCAAATGAATTAAATATTTGAAGCAGAGCTCCACAAGAGGGATGCTTCACAAGAGGTATCCTTCATACTGCTGCTAACATTAACAAATACATCTGGGGGGTTGAAGTAAATATTTTGAAAATTTTATAAGTATCTTGATTAATTTGAATTTAATCTAATTTCAAAATAATTTCTCTCCATAATACAGCGTAATAACAGAACAGGGCAGGCTGTTCAGACTTCCCATTTCACTAAATCACTGAAGCCTTTTGTTATGTATGGGGAATGTCCTCTTAGAATATGGTTTTTCTGCCATTCTCTGTAAGGAAAGTTTCTTTTTCAGCCGGGAATTAAGACATAATGACAGAAACTCTTAAAAACTCTTTGCTGTCTCAGAATTACTTCCCCTATCCTGTTCTGTTCAGCAGGACAATCTTTTAAAATGCACATTACTCGCTGATCTCTTAAAGAGAGTAGATCTCAATGCTTTCTGGGGCAGACAGCAACTTTGAGCTATCCCTGCAGTGTTCAGTATCGATGTATTCATCTTGCGTTCCCAAATGAACCACAACTTTTGTTGTGCCACAGTACAGTAGGAGTGGGAATGAAAAATATTCTTTAAAAATCTTTAACCTGGGACTGTGAAGCTTATAGAACTGCAGGCTATGCTTGGTACTGCTTTTAGCTGTTTATGCAATTCTGCCTTACAGGTACATACCTTAATGCGGCTGGAATCTATTTGAGACTAAGTTGACCTTTTAGTTTGGTAGGTTTGGGATAACAGACACAAGTTTGCAGATTTTTATTGCTTTTTTAACCTAAGTTTACTTCTACAGACTCTTGACTGCAATGCTATATTGAAATAGGCTTAAAATTTAAACCCAGCTGTTGAAATTATAGAAGGGGTAAAATAATTCCTAAACTTTTGGAGACAATTTTGGCAGTGCATTTCCCAGTAAAAATACTAGGAATTTCAGCTTGTAAATAATAGTTCAGGTACTGAGAAAACTCAGAATAAATGAACAGACAAGTAAATGAATGCAAAGAAAAATGTAATGTACTCTGCAGAGAAATTCCTTTCTTTATGATTTTGTACTTACACCAGATACCTGCTATTTAAAACCTGTGCCATTTTCCCAGAGACCTTCTATTTGTCATTGGTCTTTGATTACATTTCCTTGGTAACATTTCACTTTTCTGTTTTCCCTTTCACTAGCTTTACCTTGAAGTGTAAGAGCTGGTTTTCATTGAGAAAAGATACAGTTCAGGTCAATCTTATTGCTCCTGGTTACTTTTACCAACATTGTATTTTATCAGCTAATACAGTAGATTTACTCTTTGCATTGGTGCTGACCTAGTCGTCTTTCTTTGCTCTTAATGTTTCTTAAAAACATTTTTAACATTCTGTAGAATCAGGAGGGCTGCAAAAAGAAAATCACTGGGATCGGTTAAACACAATCTATTGCTCTAAGTATCTTAGTGACACAAAGGTGTTTAAAGAGCATTTTAAGCTGCAGTGATGAGCACACAAGAGATACGTCTTGCTATGATTAAGAAAGAAGACTGTGAAGGGTAGCTCAAACATATGCATTATAAATTCTTTTCAGTCTGTGATTTCTCACTGGTTTGCCCACAGGACATCTGACTTCTTGTGGTCCCACTGCAGAAAAGAAAAAAGGACTATCTAGAGGTTAAAGCTGTTGTTTATTTCATTTGTTTCAGAAACTGAGAGTAATGTGGTCAGTAAGCGAAAAATTGCCCTGGAGGCACAGCTTACATTTCTTTACAGGAATCTTCACAGCTTCTGTAGTCCATTTGCAAAGAATAAAAATAAACCAAAAGAAGTCTTCCTTGTGTGCTACTGGACTGAGACCTACGTGCACCTTTAGCAATGTCTGCGTGTTTCTGCAAACCTTGCAGGTCTTTGGCACTCGAGGCAAGAGGAGCAGCAGGTGGTTGTTACCCTTTGGGAGGCAGCCTGAGAGTAAAACGCGGTGCTTTGTCAAGTTGCTTCGTAGAGATCTGTCAACAGCAGATGACTCAGGCTCTGCTCCTGCCTTTGCAAGGGTGTGTGCTTTAGTGAGCATTTATTTTTATATAGAGTGTGTTGGCAAAGTCACACCATGCTGCAAAGTCTCTGTAAACTTCACTGTGGTTTCTCAAAATCACATAGTTTTGCCAAGGTTTCTTTTTTTTCCTCACGGAGCAAAAATGCACAAACTTTCTGGTGTCTTTCAGAAATTGTCCTCCAACACATGCAAGAGCAAAGCATCTCAAGGAAAAAGTCAGAAGATTAATGTTTCCGTGTATGCGAAAATTGTGTTGTTCTTTAGCCTCATCCTTAGAAATTCCAGATCAACATTGATGTTTTTTGCAAATATTTATTGTAAGTCAAATTCCCAGCACAACACGCTTAATTCAAAGAGTTGAAGTTTGTCAAAGTAATGAAGAACAGATGGAGATGTCAGGTAATCTTAAGAGAGTAACAGTTAATTACAAGCCAGTTTACAATATACTTCAGACATTACCTGCCCACCTCCTGACAACCTGTAATTAGCTAACTTGGTAGGGACTCACCTCCTACCACTGATGAGTATTTTCCTTTCTTACTGTGTGTCTTCATTGGTGATGCCAATAAATCTTTCTCCGATCATGGTACCCCTTTTGTGCTTAGAAGCTAATTGCATTACAGGGTGTATTTCTCTTCCTCTACACTTAAGTAGCTGGTTTCAGCGAGGGAGCCACCATACAAGGGTGTCACACTGCCTTGGAGCCATATTGCTTTCTATTTTAATTCTGCTTGTTTTTGCAATGCATTTTCATTTGCTGGAAAAGCATTCAGACAGCAGCAGGTGCTGGGATACAGCAGAAAGCAAGAGTCTTGTTTCTGTTTCAAGCACATTTTTTCCTAATTTCTATTCTCATAGTGGGGATCAGGGATTTATTTGGGGTTGTAAGATGTGCTCTGTGAGGCAATAAAACCTGGTCTGCTCATTTGGCTGCAGCCTAATTAAAATCTTGCAGTACATTGCTGTAGTGGAGCCATCCACGTGCTGTGCTTAAGAACATCCATCAAGGCTTTGGTAGATCAGATTGCTCTGCATATTGTCAGATTTCAGGCTTTTCTGTGCAGGAATTATCTCCTTGTACTTGTTTTCTCTGTTGTCAGGCATGGTAGGGCCTTAATGTGGACGGACTTGCTGCAGAAATCCCGTGTGATACTGAATAGCAAATTCTAGTACTGTTTTCCTTCTGGAGGGTGGCTTGCTTTCCTCCTCACAGCCTTCTGTGGAAATTTCCTTTAAAGCCTGAAAATCAAGTTATAACCTTAATTAACACAGAGCTGGGAGCTGTTCCAGCATGGATTATTTGATCATGTGAGTATGGCTTCTCTTGGCTTTGCAAGCCAGGCTGAACTCAAGATCCTTTTACCGCTCCTGATGATCAATTAAGTGTTAACCACGAAAGAGAAAGTTTAGTAGTGGGAGAGATTTGCCTTTTCTGAATTTAAAGGTGACATTGGAAACAGTAGACCGTATTGAAGTTTTAATTAAAAGTATTGCCAACTTCTCTTTAAATTTTACTGTCTAGGTTGTCAGTTGTAATCAACTGTTTCTAAGGATGTTTATATATATATTAGTTACATATGTGTACGAAAGGTAATTTTAAACAAAATTTGTTGTACACACATTCCAAAACTCTTTTCATAAGTCATGTGAGCTACCATGGAAGCTTCATGTCAGCATTAGTTAATGGAACATACCCTGAATAAAGAGATATTTGTATTCTTTCCTGGCCCAAAGGAGCAATTTCGATACAATATGTGTGCAACACACGGATATTTTAAATAGTGGTCAGACATGATGTCTGAGGTGTAGTTCTTCAATTTGCAGACATTATTTGTTGAATATTTTATTTTAGAGCCATTGGATCTTAGATTTAATTGCAAAGGAGACCTGCAGTTTTAGAGATTGATAAAGAAGAACTTTTAATTTTGTGTCTCAAAGACCTCTAAATATTGCTCTCCTCATGGGTGTTGCACTTAATTTTTTTGAGACATAAAACAATATGGCTATGGGTAATTCATACAGAGAACTTTGTATAGAGGAAAGTATGAAAATTTACAGTTTCATGCATATGTTCTCTTCTAGTAGAAGAATACTCAGTTGTGATCATCTTTTTGATAATTTTCTATGATACTGGGCAAAACAGTCCACTTACAGGTAGAACACCGAATGCACAGGCATTTTAGAAACCTGTTGGAACTAGTAGTGTGAAATCTTAATCCATATTTCTCCTCTCTTGCTGGCAGATTGGGTTTATGCCCAGAGTAACTGAGCTTTTCTTTTGCTGGAAATTAGAGTTCCAACAGAGTGCTGCACGTCTGAAAATCCTGAGGAACTTTGTTTTGCCATAACCAAGTATGCCCATTCCTGTACTAATTCTTCTGATAAACTAGCCACAGTAGACTGCTTTGTAGTGTGAGAAACCCAAAATTTAGTTTGGATTTGTTTTTTATGGTAAGTCTCTTGGTTTCTTTGGTTACACAACAATATTGACCTGAAAGTGCAAATTTTAACTATACTGAAGTAAAATCCATATGTGACTTAAGTATATGGTGGACTTAGGGCATACAGAAGGGAAACCACAAATTCAGTTTTTTTACTTTACTACTGATCTGTGTTATGAAATTAATCTGTTTTGGAAAACCTCATTTTTTTACCTTTGCCATCTTACTAGGGTTTTTAATGTTTTGAGGTTTTTTTTCTCCAGGAAATTACACTACATAAATTTCCCAAGCTTGCTTTTTTTTTTTACTCTAGTTTGACAATTTTGTGTTTTGAAGTGTTGCCATGCTCTACAGATTACAAGACGAAGCCAGAATTGCCATAGCCAGAGGTTTGGGTGTCTGATTTATTGAATATTAATTTCAGTTCCTACACCAAGATTGTCATCATAGTACAGAATTCAATATTTTAACTTGTAAGATGCATTATAAATCTAGAATTACTGATTGTCAATCAAGTCTGCCTAGGAATAATGGAATTTTTACTCTTCAAAAATACAGTTTTCTTATTCATTTTTCTGCAGGGGAGGAGCAAGCACTAAATATTTTTATTTAATAACATACTGAAATCTGTCATCTTATATTTTAAGGAAGTTAGAATGCTTTAAGATTGGTAAATTAAATATTTAAGATACTTTTCTTCCTTCACTTAAAGAATTCTGGCACAGTCAGTGTCTGAATGTGAGTCTGTACCTTTTCTGTATTAATAGTAAATTGCAGTATCTTCATAAACTGCATTGTTTCACTCTCCTTTTGCAAATTTCTCTGACTTTTGTGCCATACATGATTACTTTTGTAAAGTAGTATCCTCTGCTTTCTATAATGAAGTCAGTTACATAGTTGCCTTCAATTTAATTTCTGCGTTTTCACTTTTAGTGGAAATGAGGCAAATGAGTGCAGTTCACATGCCAAAAGGTGGAAAGGAATGGAATATACACAGCAGCTGTCACAAGGACACAAGATGTAAAAGTGAATTACCACAGCTTATTAAGGAATTAATTACTTGTCACATTTAAGTCTCAAGACTGGAATTAAATTCTTCAATTTGATACAATCTGTTGTTGGCAGAAGGAGAGAAAGCACACCAAGAAACCATGGGGAGATATTTGCAGCCACCTGCACCAGCTGTAGTTGGGTCATTGCAAGCAAACTGTGCTGTTTATGTACTGAAGCACCAGCAAATCACAGGGTCTTTGAGGTTGGAAGCAACCTCTTGGGATCATCTTGTCTAGCCCCATTGTTCAAGCTAGAGCAGGTTTTCCCTGAACATATCCAGCCAAGCTTTGAATATCTTCGTGGAGAATCCATAATCTCTCTGGGCAGCCTGTTCTACTCTTCCACCACCCTCAAATAGAAAAGAAGTGTTTTCCTGTGATTAGATACAATATTTTGTGTTTTCATTTGCCTCTGTTGTCACTTGTCCTGTCACTGGGCATTACTGAGAAGAGCCTGGTTCCCTCTTTTTAATTTCCTCCTATCAAGTGTTTATAACTTTGATAAGATCCCTCCACTAGTCTTCTTTTCTCCTTTATAAAGAGTCCCAGGTCTTCCAGCCTCTCTTTATCTCCCATAGATGGTCCAGTCCCTTAATCATCTTTGTGGTCTTGCCCTGGACTTCTCCAGTAAGTCCTTATCTTTCTTGTACTGGGGAACCCAGAACTGGACACAGCACTCCAGATGCATCCACATCAGTGCTGAGTAGAGAGGAAGAATTACATTCCTCGAGTTGCTGATGATGTTTATCCTAATGCAGCCCAGGATGCTGGTTGACTTTTTTTTTTTTGCTACAATGGTGTGTTGCAGGCTCATGGTCAGCTTTTTTTCCAGCAGGATCCCCCTTCTAGGCAAACCTGCTTTCCAACCAGCCAACTGTCAGACTCTGCTGGTGATTTCTGCTTTTCCATTAAGCCAGTCATCTCATTGAGGAAGGCAATGAGGTTGGTAAAGTATGATTTCCTCTTTGTAACTCCATGCCGACTACTACCTTTTTTGTCTTTCATGTATTAGGAAATGCTTTCCAGGAGAATCTTCTCCATCACCTTGCCAGGGATTGAGGTGAGGCTGACCAGCCTGTAGTTACCTGAATCCTCCTTCCTGCACTTCTTGAAAATCAGAGAAACATTTGCTGCCTTCCAGTCTGTGGGATGAAGGCTGAATATGTAGTACCAAGGAGGTGTGTTTAAAAACTGAAAGAATTCTGTGTGATTTTGTTCTGGAATTAATGTAATAAAATATTGATGCACCCAAGAAAAGTTGTCGGGATGCAGGTACTTGAATTCCTGTTCCATGAGGACAGCGTGTGGCTGTTCTTCCTGCTGAGTCATCCAAGTACTATGGCATATGCTTATTAGCATTATCTGAAAAACTGCTTCAGGTACCCATTCGTGGAAGTTTTGTTTTGCATTTGCGATGCCTGAAGTGACACTGGTGCAGCCCTTTAAAAACGTAGACGTAGGTCTTTTGGAAGACTTTACCGCATTTTGAAATGGCATTTATGGGGGATGAAAAGCTGTGCTTTAAAAGGACAAGTGCCCTGCAGGTTGGAGTGGTGCGAGAGCAGCCAGGATCTTGATCAGTTGTCAGCAGTAGTTCATGTGCAGTGCCACGCTCTGCACAGACTTTGTCCTGCCAGTTTGGGAGCTACTGCAGACACCCATACAATCTTCTGCAGGGCCAGGTCCTTTCCCAGTTCCTAATGGTGTCTGCCCTCAGCTGAATTCTTGAGCTGCACTTCTTGTCCAGGGTTTGCTCTGGTAAAGGCACTGATGTTTGTAGAGCCTTCAAAACTGCAGTAACCCTTGTCTCTCCTGGCAGAGAAGTAGCTGGTAATCAGTGAATGCTTTCCAGTCTCTGTGTCTGGGAGCCTTGCTTTCTTTTCTTAGCAAAAGTTCTCCATGGTATTGTTTCTAAAAGTGCTTGTGTGGCCTCGATTACAGCAGTTCAGTACTGTGACATTGTCATCATGCTTTATTTTTAAAAATGACAGCAGCAAAACAGAAATACCAATTTAATGTCACATTCACCATGGGAGATTCAGTCTAGTGGAGAGAACAATAGCCTGACAATCAAGGGGTCAGCCTCTATTTTTGGTTTGCTCGCTGACTGGCTGCGTGGCCTTGGGCAAATTGCTTTCACCTCTCTGTGCTTCTGCTTTCCCTCCAACTCCCTGCCTGTCTTTTTCATTTAGATTATTAGCTCCCCTAGGCAAGGAGTGCCTCTTGTTTGTACAGTTCTCTGTGTTTTGTTGGAGGCCTTGGGGTCTCCAACAATAGGGATTCACATCAGTATTACCACTTATCTCTCATATACAGATCCGAGGAGCCTAGTTTTCACAAAGGGATAGATGTTCCTGGCCCTTGTGTTAATAGTGTACAACAGGGAGCTACAATGACAAGATTCTTCTCTTTTTGATGTGTCAGACCTATCACAACTCCAGGGCTTAGATCAGGACTCACACAAGTGTTGTTCCTGCTGGTGCTGGTGCCACTCACACAGGAGTGTGGCATGTCCTGTGCTTGTGTACAGGGCCCAAGAGTGAGATGTGCTCAGTCAGCTCGTGGTCTGTCAACCAGCTGGCCCTGCATACCTGCAAAGCAAGCTCATGCTCAGGCCTTCAGCCATGCAGCAAGTTTCAGAATAGTTGATGCCCTATGTCCCTGTGTGATCTGTCTGCATTGCTGTTTGGAGTCTGGAGTAGCCAAAGATCTTACACGTGGTTAAGAGACCCAGATCTACAGGAGCTGAGAGAATTGTCAGTACTGTCCTCACTCAGGGCTGGTTGGAGCCATGCACTACTGTGCCTGCATGTAGAAGCAGACCAGGATACCCACTGTTAACCAGCTGCTGTAAAAGTAAGCAGCATATAAAAGCCTTGAGCTCATGATTTCACTAATCCTGACTTGTTAGAGTCATTCAGCCTTGAGGCAGTGCTCTTCTTTTGAAAGGTTTTTCAGCAATTGTTTTTGCCTTTTCTCACAGCCATCACCAGAGCAGGCACTGCCCGTTGGGCTGACATTTGTGTGTCACTCCCCTCACAAGCCCCTTCCCCTTCCCCATCCAGTGTGTCCCAGTGGGAAGTGTCCCAGCCGGGCTCTGTCATACACTAACATGACACTCATGGTCTCATTTGCATTACTTGCTGTTCCTCCCTCGTAAGTTGTCAGCTGTTTGTGTTTAGTGACAACGTGATGTCATTGGGGGTTTCTTCTTCACATGCTATGTGATTTTGCTGGCAGTCATGATTTTATTATGGATCTTGTCGTGATTTCCCCTAAGCTTCAGTTTCTACAGTAATGGAAAGCTCTGGGTTCTCTCTTAAAAATAGTTGTGACGCTTAGCTCTTTAGAGCAGAAAATATTATTCTAAAATGCTAGAATATTGAAGCAATAAGTAAAAATACATCAGTTTGTTCTATTTCTTATACTCTGAGTTTTTAAAAGGTCAGGATTGACAGAACTAATTACATAATGCAGGGAAAAAAATTATAACCTGCTTCCACCCACTGTCCATGCCATTTTAGTGGTACTGAACACCCACCTCCCAAAGTGGAGAATACACTCCCATGATGGATCCATATCTCATCTCATGTGGCAACAATACAGGCTGGGATGTGTTCATCTTCCAAAGCATAATATGACTGCGATGATTTCACCAAATACATGTTCAAAATGGACAAGTATTATAATAAGATGTGTCAGCGTGTTTTTAATTTGCATAGGAATTAGCATATATAAACCACATGGGGATGAAAATTCTCCCTGAAACTTCTCTGAGTTATCATTACTGGATTACCAAGTATAGTCATTACTATATCATTGTGAATACTATTAATACAATAACCATTACCATTGCTTTTTTAAAGCAACTAGTTGTAAGTAATATTGTTGTTTTAAAGTTATGGGTGAGGGAAAATTGGGGTCATATCCCTTAGGGCTGGTCATTAAAGTTAGCATGGACAGGAGACTGTAGTAATTTAAGAGTTAGAGTTCCCTTAAAAAGTCTGCTTTTATCAATAATATGTATGAAAGCAAACATTTTAACTCCTGCTGTTTAATGCAAAAGGTGCATTTGTAGTCAGGTGCTGGGGCTGCCTGTGAGATTACATGTGAGGGATGCTTAGATTCCAGCCCCAGGTCTGGAGGAAAAGTGCCCAAGCCACACACTGTATGTCAGCTCAGCCCCTGGAGCTGTCTGGGAGCTGTCTGGGAGCTGCAGCAGGGGATGCCAGGTAAATAACCCTCATGCTCAGCCTGAGGCTCAGCAGGTCTTTTACACTCCACTTACATGACGGCTGGATGAGCCTTGCACATATCTGATAAAAGTCTGATTGTCTGGCACATGTGCTGTGTAGATTGGCTGGCGATTTTTGCGTGCAGAGTAATTTTTCATCTGTGTGGTCACTTAAATTACTGTTCAGTAATGGGCTGTAAGCAGGACTGTCTAAGCACCTGCAAGGGTTAATGTCCTAGTTTTTTGTTCATTGTCAGAGGGGAGAAAATACTAAAGGATACATTGGGGACAATGGTATCTGTAAATTCTAGCAAAATTTAAAAAGTGGCAAATGAAATTTGAGGAGGGGTAGTAGCAAGACTGATTTTGCAGCTAGATTTCCGGCCAAAGATATTATCTCACATCATATTGCTGTTTGTCTCAAAATGTACATCACGTTACAGGAGCTGCAACAGGGAGGTGTTGATATTGCTATGGGAAATGTAATATTTTGCATTCCCTAATGGTGGTTATTTTAGCCAACTCCCTGTGTTAGATCTTAAACAGTATATCAGAGCCTTAAAATCTTTGCTGTGCCTATCCTTGTGTGGGACCCCCGTGAAAGAGGGACACACAGCATGCCTTAGCTGAAGAGAGAAGCAGCTTCCCGAGCCTTTTCTTCCCTTGCTTTCCCTAACACCCCCTCCTTCGCTTATACTAGCACTTGAGAAATTCTCCTGTTATTCCACTGCAGGCTGTTCTGCTGCGAGCGAGCTGCGTGTGCCGGGGAGAGAAGCGCTGCTGAGAGGAGCTGCATACACTGCGACTTCCCTCCAGCAGAATCCTTCTGTCCACCTGCCGCGTAAGAGTTCAGCTGGGAGAGCTGGGAATGGGGGAATTTCTGTTCCCCCCACCCTCTGCCTTCCTTCTGAAAACCTTACAGTTCTTCACTTAATAATGAGGAGTACATATGCTATGAATAAAATATTAGTGCAAAGTGGGGAATATACTTTAGGGGTGTTTATCCGGAAAGGAATATGAAACAAAGCAGGAATAGAACACGGTTACTACTTCAGGTAAATCTGCTTTATTATTACCATTTGTAATGATGATACCCATATCTTTGTCATACATGCATCATGTAAAATGAGATGACTTCATTCCTTGTGTTGTGCATCACTGTCCTTGCAATGCAGTTCTTTCAGTTCATAACAGTGTGTGATTTAATCATAGGATTGGGATATTGAATTATTGATTGCAATATTGAATGCTGACATGCAGTGAACGTGACAGAAAATTTTAAGTTTTGGTTTTCTGAACTTGTGACAAATGTATCTCTGCACAATATTTATCTGGACTATGTAGGGGGAGCTTTGATTTTCTTGAAGACGCTTTGATTTATCTTTACATTTATAATGACCTTAAATAATGCTTTGAAATAGCTTAGTCCTCAAATGCAGGCTTTAAAAATCAAATCTCGCAACAGAGAGGCTTACGTGAGTAAAATAATTTTACTTCTTAAATTTCTGAATAAATATAAATGTTTAGTCAGTGTTTATTGGCACTGCTGAAATCCCAAGCAATGCAGTGCTGTGTGGCTGCCTAAGGAAGTGGACACAACCGTAGCAGGAGTTTCCTTGGACATACAGATTTGCTGAGAGCTCACTGATGCAAAGTAAACTACTTACTGATTTAATGATGTTTTGATGATCCACAGTGTTCTCTGTAACTGATGTAGGATGTGTTTCCTTCAGCATTGCATCTATTTTTTGTATTGACAGTGTTTTGACAAACATTCTATAGTGTTCCTGCATATTCTCTCTTAATGCCTTTTAACTGTATTCTAGGAAGCAGCATTAACATTAAACACTGTTTTCTCCTGCTGCAGTCATAACAGAGGTTTTACAAGCATCAACGTGAAGTCTTGCCAGATGCATCACAGCATCTGTGTTGTGATGCTGGAGAAGTGGTGTGTTATCCCACTAATGTAGGGGGAATCACCACTTCGGAAGTGAGCAGAAGCTGAAACATTATTACACTGCATATACTTAAGCATAGGTAAGAGGAGGATAATTCTCCCTTCTGTGTTCTGTCTTGCCAGCTGCAGGAGCTTCACAGTCTTGGATGCTAATTTTTATTGCAGAATGGACAGCAAAAAAAAAATAAGCTAAGAATATTCAAGTAATTGATTGTTTTGGTTCATTGTGAAATATATTCTGGTTCTTCTGTAAACACAGCTTTAAAGGATGTAATGTCTCTCTTGCAAGTATAATCAATTTAAATGGAGAAAGGGCATGCCATTAGAGACTGTACCTTGCGCTTGTTGCTGCTGAGTTGTTCCCATCTCTGCTGCCTGTGCTATGGAGACAATCTACTGTCTGTGCTCATGAGTCTCTCTGTGTACTGTTTGTAGAAAATAGGACTGTGAATAACTGATAGTTATTCATCATTCTGGAAGCAACAGACACTGTAGCTCTGGCTGTCAGTAGAAAAAGTAGCTGCAAAAATAGTAAAGCAACTCTAGCCTGGGGATCCCAGTTTTCATAATAATAAAAACTTCTGTGGAGTTTCCTCCCTTAATATCCAGTCTGGAAAAAAAACTCTGTTCTGACTCTCTCCTTTGCCAGGAGGCTAATGAGAAATGTCTGCCATCCCCGCTAATGCTTCTGCAATTAAAAGGGAAGGCCCTTGTAATGGAAAAATATACATGAGCTGCTAGAGTGTGCAGTAAGAAAGGAAGGCTGAGGGAGAGACCAAGAAAACAGCTGTACCTTTATATACCTAGGTTAGCAGCAGGGGGACTTCTTTGAAAGGACATGAGGTCCACTTGTTTGTCCATATGAATTTTTGGCTGCTGGATGGGAGCCACAGGCAAGATATGGGAGTTTGGAACAACCTGCCAGTCAGGACCCTCCTTCCCAAGTTTTTAGCAAAATAATACTTAGCACACCCACCAGAATATTGCTCTACTTCCGTGGCTCCACACTGTATGTGGTTGGATATTCAGTCTCTCTCAAGCAAGAAACTAAACACAAGTATGTGGCAGCAGGTTCCACTAAAAATATTGCCTTTGTTGCACCTTCACAAGCAGCTGTGCAGGGTAACATCTGCACCAGATTTGAGGTGATTTTAGTTGCATGCATTGACATACTTTCCTAATGTCTGAGTTGTCAGGGGAATGTTAGATGCAGCACAGAACAAAAGGGCTTCCACAGTGCTGTGGGGAGGAAGCAAAGATAAACCAGTGTAGTAGGGAAAACAAGGGGGCCAGATTTAGTTGCCTGGTGTATTACGAGCGTGAATTTACCCTGGAAATGCCTGGCAAATGTCTGCAGTGGTGCAGGGTGCTGGCAGGTGTCTTTGGAGCTGAGCTCTGACATATGCTAAGCACTTCTTTCCACCTGCTCCTTTCTTCCCCTCTCATTGAGTGACTTCAAGCACCCTGTCCTTGGCATTCAGTCATGTGGAAAGTGCAACAGCCCCACGGTCAGTAGCCAGATCAGTCAGGTTTCTCTTGCTGTGCCATTCTCCACCATCTTCTGATGGGTGTTTGGACCTGGCCTCTGTTTTCCATACAAAGATTTCTTTGCTGAGCCTTCACTCTTGTGAAGCCTTAAAGGTCATGGCAGGCTTCTGGCTGTAACCTCTGAAGAAGGCCAGTGAGGAGAGAGAAAGGCTACAGGGTCTTCAGCTCCAAGTGCTGACATTTCCCTGTGCTGTGGAACTGGACTTCTGGCCCTGCTCCTGCCCCGGCTTCAATAGGAAGAGAGTGAAAATTGTGATTACATAACTAGTTGCTCTCACAAGTGACTCGTTACTAGTTCCCCAGTAGCAACCTCTGTTATACAGTGATCATAACTCTTGGGGACTTAAAAAGCTAAAGGTCAGTTTGTGGCTTATGCATTAATTTAGGAAAAAATAATTTGAAGCTAAAGAAAGAAGATCTGCTTGTGAATCATAAAATTGACACAAAGTTACCCCATCCTAAACTTGTATTTCAAAGAAAATTACCAATATACATAATCTTTGAATACTGGTAAAATAGCAAATGACACAGGTGCTTTTTAAAAATATATTGATCTGAAAGTGATGTTTGAACATAACCTGGAAAGAAATACCTGAAATATTTTGGTGTTTTCTTATGCTCTCCCATTCAGGAAAGCACTGAACAACCAGAAGTCTCAACAGGTACAACAATTGTAGAGGGCCATGTCTCGTCATATTCATTTGTAAACTGTTTATACAATGTTTATACAATAGCAAACTTAAGGTACATTTTCTTTTCTGTTTCCAGAGGGGCTCTCCAGTGTGTCTCCAACTGATAAAATATATTTCACTACAGGCAAAGAAGTTAAACGATATAAGAATGTTTGTGTATGTATGTTAGAAGATACTTATTGTCAATTCACATGAACAGCAGACTATTTTATGCATGTTCTTAGAGGAAAATACAGCTTATGCCTACTTTTACGTCTTAACATATATACAATCATATATATGAAATATGAGTGAGAAAAAGACATGGAAAAGCAGTTATTTTGATGGTGTAAATATGGGAGAAAACCCATCCAGCTGGCTAGGTATGAGGTCTTATGTCAAATATTATAGCCATTTACCACTAGTTGACAAGACAAAAACCTGTTAATTTCATTTATGAGAGCTGGATAATAAATTTAAAGAAATAGAGAATAAGCACTTTCCCAGCACTCACTGAAGAATGATGCCTAGAATGCAATTAGTTTTGTTACATTGCTCCAGTTAAGTTTATGAATGATGCAGAACACAAAGGTCTCTCCTGCACAGAGCTGAGGTGTATTACAACTTACTCATTAGTCACAAACCCATTTCCATATGCCTTGATGTATTGCAATAGACTGTGTCACCCTTAGAGGAGCTAATCATAAACAAACAGTCACAAGCATTTCAGTCATTCTGTGAGCTGTTCTTAGGATGAGGCTGATGACAGCCTGAAATGCTCCACTGTATCAGACATTAATGGCCTTATTCTACACCCATGCAGTCCGTGGCAAAGCCACCAGCCCATTCAGAAGTGCAGGTGTTTGCTATTTGCACCATAAAGTCCCTGATGAGGGCTGTATTCCAGCTGCAACACATGGATGAAACAAGTAGATGAAAAGGTGAAAATACATAAAATAAAATAAAAAAAGAAAAAATAAAATGATCACATGATAATGGATAATCATCTTGTAGTCTCAGTGACCCAGCTGACATTTCCCTCACTTTGACAGAATAACTAGGCTGAATATTTTTAGACACTGTGTTTCTAGTCACTCCAGTCCCTCTGAAGAGCTTTCTTTTGGTAAATTGAGGGATAGTGATTTTGTTTGTTCATTTTTTCCAGGCATTGTTGGAGTGAGCAGGAAATAACAATGAGCAGCTAATTTCCTTTGGACTCTGAAATAATGTATTCTGTAAGAATTAATGATTTTTATCACAAGCATAGCTCAGAAGTCTCTGTTGCTATACAAGGCTCCTGAGCAGGAAACAAGTACCAGATAATTGCATGTCGTCAGTGTTCGAGTATTAAGAAAAATAAGGATCCCTTACAGCAAAAAAGGAAAATGCATTGACTCACTAAGGCAGAGTTAAAGAATATCTGGGCAAACTACTATATTAATTATCATCAGTCTTGAATTTTTTCGATGTTCTCTTACCATGATAGGTACATAAAGCAGTAGCAGTTCTGTTGCATGGAAAAATTACCTGTCTTTCCAATTATAAAAATTTGTGCATATTCGGCTTAAGTTTTTTAATTAAAGAACTGAGCTAGATTATTATCAGTTAAAATAAGGCATGAAAAGTATTAGGAAGCAACTTTGCTGAGCTGAGAATTGGCTGCTAAACAGGATCTGTTAATTTTGCAACTGTGAAATCTTGCTTACATCCCCTTTAGCCCCCTAGTTTTCCCTTTTATAAAAGTGGGTAATAGTATTCCCCACCATTGTAATGTAAGTTGGGCTTCCCTGGAAGAAATCATTGTTCAGGATTAGAGGTAATGCTGCCTCTTTAACCCAGTTGCTGGAACATGTAATTCAATCGGCTTTTGAGACACAAGCTTCGTCAAACTCACTATATTGACCCTAGCTTATTCCTGCTGAGGTTCTGGTGGGTGATAGCCAAAGTGTCAAATATTACTGCTTAATCCTACTGTAAATGCAACCTGTATTTTTTGCCCCCTTTCCCCAAACCCCAGTTTATTAACACAGAAATGTTGCCTTTAAAGTTGTTAAGAATTGTTTTAACGAGAACAAAAAAACCCTAAACCCCTAACTCAGTTTTATTACATTAATCCTTTTAATGAGTGCAGCTACATATATCTGATTACAATTACTGAATTCTCCAACCTCCTCTTTGGCCTATGAAATATTAAATATGTTCCTGATAAATTGTTAGTCTCAAAAAAGGTAAAACAGGCTTGAAATCTGTGATTTGTTAATTGTCTACAACTTCTCTAAATGCAAAGCTTCCCCTTGAGACATAGATAGCTGATATTATTACAGTGCTCAGATTCAGTCAATGTGCCAACTCCGCAGAAAACTAAAAAAAAAAAATAATTTCTCTTTTTTTAAGCAGACTAAATCCAGCAGCTAAACTCTTGACTGTGGTTCTCAGATCATACCCTGCCCTGGGGCCCATGCACACTGTTGGGGACAAAATGACCTCTACAGTGGATCGGCGTTTTTATGCTTTATAGCCCAATCTGAAAATCTCCCATTCCCTTTCTACGCCTGAGGTGTAAAAGGCATCAGGCCATGTCTTGACAAGTGTTTTTTGCCGTTTGACATGGCACCTTGCTCCTTCATCGCTGGCATTAAGAGCTGGTTGTGAAACACCATAGGTTCTAGACCATGAGCTGTTTGAATTCCAGGTCTGTCAAGCAAGCACGGTTCCATGGTTCTTGTTATCTGTGCAGCTCCTTTTGTGAACTGCTACCTGCAGCGCATGTTTTGTGGCAAAAAAATTATTCCATATGCTAATTGTGTTTTTCATGGAAAAAACCTTCAGTCTGACACATGGTTTTTTAAAAGATCTGTTTCACAGACAATCTTTGTGGATTTGTCTGTGGCTTTTTTCAGCCCCGTTCTTCTGTCATGTATAACACTCCTTTCTTAGTGAGTCTCATTATCCCTCAGTTCAAGGTAAGAACTGCTGACTTCTCACTGCCTCTTTCTTTAGGTCTGTTACAACTTTGCTTAAGACACCTAGATAAGATTTCTTCAGTTTCTAAATATGTTTCTGATCTATATCAAGTGTACGTATGAAGGTATTACTTGTGTGCATGTTATGCACACTTTATTCATTCATTTTCATTTTTCGGGGGTTTGTTTTGTTTGTTTGCTTGTTTTATTTTTTGGGGGAGGGAGGGAGGGAGGTGTAATTTGGACACATTTAGTTCACAGCCTGGTGATCTGTATGAGCAATTTAAAATGATTTCTTTCAGTGTGTCATCTTTCCTTTGGCAGCCGTGAAGCTCAGCTCCCATCACACTGCCCCATTTGTTCATTTCTGATCAGCCACCCTGAAGAATATTGTCTGCTCTGGCCAACACTTGAATGGAGCTGCTCGGGTTGTATGACAGGATGAGAGACTCATGTTTCTCAGTGCTGCTGTTACTGAGCTGCTCTGGGGGTGACAAAAAGTCTCCAGTTGCCTCCTAAATGGTTAATCTGTGAGCTGCTGCTGCTGCTGTCATCGTTAGGGTCCTATCTGGTTCGTAATAAGGTCACTTACTTAAAGTGACCCTAATTGTGCAGGCTATTGGGGTATCTGAAAAGTGGTCTGATCTTGTAATGGAAGCAAAATGAACTAGAAAAGCAGTTGACTCTATGAAACAGCTGTGTTTGGGTCCTCCTAAAGTTGCATTTTTAACTTCTGTACAGGGTAATGCAAAATCACCAAACTTTTCATACAAGAAGTAGATGAAAGTGTGTGATTCTACTTGGTCCTAAAACAGATTGAAATAATAAGTCTGAAATAGAACTTACAAGTAGGGTTTGGATTTCAAAGGGAAGGCTACAGCAATTAACATCTACTAGTCTGCTGTGAAGCCAGGCTGGATTGTATTTGAGAGCCAAATGCTGCAGGCATGAAGAGTCAGTGACTACTAGAAAGGCCTCTGTTTCCCTGAAACAAACCAGAAGGAATTTTTTGTGACACTATTTGATCAAAACATATAGTTTATTTATCTTCTGCTCAAAGTTTAAATATATATATATATATATATAAAATTTTGAGAGGCTAAAAGCATTTCTTCAATTGCAAAGTTAAAAGCAGCATGAGGGGCTATACTAGGAAATGATGTTGCTACTTCATCTACCTCCAAAACACATTTATGAAAACAACTGAACAGTTATATACATTTTATGAAGAAGAAATCACAGTTGTACTTTTAAAGTGAAAACCTAACTGCAGAAAACTGGACAACAAAGAGAACTTGTTGTCCTTGTCAGAACACGAGGAGATTTAGAAAGGCATTGCCCTTCGTGAACAATTTTATTTTAAATCTTTGCTTCCTCGCTTTTCTGACAACATAGGAATAACGTGGTAAAAGTAGGGCATCAGAAGAAATGATAGGGGTGGAAAAGTTCAGAATGAAAAATGTGGAACAAATGGAGAAAGCCCAAAGCACTGGACAGTAATGACAAATTATTCTTTTTCAAGAGCTGATTTTTCTTTTCCATTTTAAAAAGTATCACCTATAAAACCTATACTATTTGAATTGAAATATAAGATGGCCGTTTCAGAAGTCTGGGAACGAAATAACCTAATAATTTCAAATAAAAAGTAGAATTTGATCAAAGAAAAGCTTATTTGAAGGCTGTTTCTACATTCGCCTTGTCAGCATATACTTTTCTATAGATTTTCACATTATTAATGCCTGTAGGCATTTCAACTCTGAATATGAGCTCATCATATGAAGAGAGATGAGTGAGTGTGATCTGAAGGGCTCTGGGATGTGGTTTATGGATTCACAGTCTTTTCTTAAGTTTAAGAACCAATAACACAGTTCTTATAAGGGAAATACGGTATTACATTTGTCGGTATTCTGTGATTTTCTGTAGTACTGTGTCAGCGTGGTATGATTTCAGTGCTTTTCCCTGGTGATAGCTCAGGAGCAGAAAGCTGCGGCTTTGGTGTTTTGGTGGGATTTCTTTTTTTTTTTTAAACGCTTTGTTAGAGGAAGTGGTTGCAAAAATTCCTTTAGCAATAGCTTCCAGTTTTTCTGGATGCTTGCAGAGGCCAGTAAAATCTGCAGAATAAATCAGAGAGGGAAGAGTTGGTAACTGACAAAAGTGATTTTTCTTCTGTGAAACAATTTATGAGCACATTTGCTTTCTGGAAGCATAGGTTAATACCCTTTAAATATGCCTGAGAATAAATCTTTCTAAAGAGACACAAAGGCAGTTGAAGAATGAAGGAAACGTGAAGTGAAGCAAACACAGCTTAAAGCTAGTCCTGCCCTTTTGCATCAGGAACCTTGCTTCAAACTCACTCGAGTTATGTGGAGTTTTGAAGTGCTCTTGAACAGATCCTTGTGGTGTTTGGCAGCTCTGCTACGCAGAGTGTAGGTAATTCAGGAGAAATCCTGACCTTCTTTGTGGCGCTTCTGACTTCAAGAGGCACATTTGTAACTCCCGAGCATATCCAGTGTGGGAAGTCTGTAACACATTCATCATTGACTTCGAAACATGCCTTGGAATTGGTGTTTTCTTGCCCTGTTTCCATAATGATCCTACTTGATCCACAGAGTTTCAGCAGCTTAGTAACTTGACCAGACTGGAAGCATTACGGGAGCAGTAAGCTCAGGCAAATTCTGTAGCAAACAAGTGGGTTTAGGGAGAAAGCTGAGGCTGAGATTTTCTAGCTACTAATCATATTAGATACAAAAGGAAATGCCAGTAAGAAGATTTAAAGAGAAGTGGGAATGAACAAAGATTCTGTTTCAGATATTTGTGTGGCATCTGTAGCACAGTATTTCATAACCTTTTATGTAATTAATGTAAGAAGAAAGGGGTGTTGTTGTTGTTGTTTTAATAAGCCCCAGCTAAAAGAAAGGGCAGCGTCTAGAAACTCCATCTGCTGAGTCAGTCTGTAAGCCTGTGGGTGTTTTTTGGGAAGGAGGAGTAGTGCTGGTTTTAATATCACATCAGGGATGGACACTAAGATTTTCAACTTGTAAGCAAATTTAATTCTGTCATTAGGGCAGTGAAAGAGTTATTTTTAACTTTCTTACTGTAATGCTTCTAATGAGCTTGGCATACTTGTTGCCTTTTCTGTATCACTCAAGCTGCTGCTATAGCTTTGGCTGTACTTTGGCTGCCATCATTTCTTGATGAAAGGAGAAGTAACACCTCTTTTGGGGAAGAGCTGCTTAGAAAACTGATATGTCCTCTGCTTAGACTTGTTAAATAACAAATTAATCACACACATTTTATGAAAATCAGTCTCCATCAAAAACTATGATGCCAGATGAGAACAACATTTTGGTAAATAATCTGTTGGATCTTAAGTTTCCTTTCTGTTATCTGGAGTACAGTGAAGAGATTAAGAATGTCTAAGTTACAGGAGGTGTTTGGCTAGTCAAAATACAGTTAATAAAGTAGGCTTTTGGCAAGGACTAAGAGATCCCTAGTGGCTGAAAGTGCTCATGAACTTTATCAAAGAAATTACCTCTTTGGGAAAATATTAAAGCATTCATTTAGTATTCTCAGACTAGAAAACACTAAATTTACCAGTATTTTACCAGTGTAACATATAGTTCAGTGGAATTCTTGCATTCAAGGCATGGTTCTTCCTGGGGTTGTCCCATGAAGTTTGTGCAAAATAAGCTAGGAGAATGTGTGCACTTAAAATCCTCCCTTACTTCCTGACTTCCTGACTTTGGATAGAGGATCGAGGTCAGTGAAAGTAGCACCATCCATTCCCGAAGAGGTTTTCATCCAGAGTAATGCCACAGGTTTTATGGGTGCCAGTGATGCACATTGCTGCTGCTTCACAAGGCTTGATCTGTTGCATGCTGGAAGATGGTAACATTGCCCCTTTGCTCAGTGGATCATCTTTTAATCTGAACTATTTAATAATTTGTTCCCTGTCTTTTGTTACTCAATGTATTTATCACTTGGCTATAAAGTGTTTTGAAGTTGAAGGAACTTGGTTTTGTCAGGTATGAGAAATGCAAGTCCAGTGGACTGACAGGTGGCATGTATTGAAATCCTGAGGGCTTATGGATATTTACTCCTTTGATTATGATCAGTGAGTGACCATTTCACTTGTGTGCCCCATGGAAAAGAGATTTTGACTACTACTGAGCTACTTGTCTCTGTGCTTAGCACTTTTATTCCATCTGTAAAGTGGAGGTAAGACTTGGACATTCACACAGAAAGCTTCTGGATCTGCAGATCAAAAAGTGCTGCAAAACCCTTGGGCTGTGTCAACATTAGTCTTCTCTTGGTATACAGATTGAGTGATGTTCTGGGATGTTAGCCCCTAAATCCTGGTGATGTCACCTGGTGATGGACTTCATCCCATTTAATTGCTGGAGTATTTGGAGGAATAACAACAGTTCAGGCTTGGGGTCTAGGAAAAGTCCTGCCAGGGTTTCACTTGATGTTCATGCCAGCCCATGTCTGGCCAGTGGAGAAACATGCTCCTTAGTGTCAAGTGATTCATGTGTGGCTATGAGGAGCTTCCAGACAGCCTTAGTCATGCAGAAAACTTTTCTGCTTCTCCAGGGGAATAAGCAGTGCCACTGGAAGAACAAGCTCCATTTGATAAGCCTTTAGCAATCAGTTTGTTTCCTTTTCTCTGGGGATGAAGAAGTGCAGAAAAAATCAACTGAGTCTGTTTCTCTTTCTTTACCAGCTGTCTCATGTCACTTTTTATCTCTGGCTCAGCCTATCTCTGGAATCTTCCTCTAAATTGTATTGCAGGCAGCAAGATAGGAATTGTACATTGTCAATAGTCCTCAGTTCATTTACTACTTGCATCACTGGGGAGCACAAGTCACACGAATGGCCTCATGCAACAGTGTCTGTACTTTCATAATCCCTGTTATTGACTTGTTATTCTGAGTAATTTGATAAAAACTCTGCCTAATTCATTTTTAGTGGATTTGCTTGTCTGCCCATTCCTTCTCCTGTTCCACCAGCAGTAATACAGAGCTGGTGAATGACTTGACCAGTCTTCTGCAGAGGCAGCACAATGTGTATGAGCCAGAAGGTGACATGCTGGTACAAGCTTCTCTGATTAATCCCTTTGTTAGCATCTGCTGGGATATGTCTTTTGGCGAGTGCCAGATACCTGGGTAATAGGTGGAGGAAGGAGTAATAGATGTAAGGAGCGTGGACTTCCTTCTCCTTGTGTTGTAATGACCTTCAGAGCTGCTGCAGTTGGTGATGTGTTGTTCTGTTTGGTGCAGATGTGTGGATGTGAGCAATGGATCTGTGTCCCTTTCAGCTTCATCACCACACGCTTATAAGTCAGCAGCATGAGGAAGAATATACTTGTGCATGTTAATGCACAGGTCAAGAAACTGAGATAAGATTTCCCTTTTTGCACATCATTGTTTGGGGACGCTAATTTAAAGCCAAGTATTTTCTTTCCTTTTAACATCTCTGTCCTTTAAGTATTTCTGTAGGATTTAAATGTAAGTCCTAAATGACCAGGCTATTTGGGACTGGTTGTGTTGATGCTGCTGAAGGAATCTGTATGTTTTGGAGGCTGGAAGAAAAACATGCAGTTGATTTATCTGATGCTTTATCTAGAAATTAGGCGGTGTACCTATGCTGTACTCCACAGTGCTCAGTGCAGCAGAATTTGTAACCCAGTATCTCTCCATTCTCATGACTTTATGGGAACTCTCATTCCTGGAGAATTCAGCTTCTGCCTGAAGTCCTGTAGTGTGAAATTTCTCCCTCTGCTCTGTGTGTGCATTCATATTTTTTGTTTCCGTAGAAAGGCCACAAACAACAACACCAATGTTAAAGTACTACAGCTGAAAGCTTGCCGGCCAAGGTGAGCCACCAGATTTTATATCTGAAATAACACTCATGCTTAAGTTATGCCCTCTCAGTGGACAGCAGGAGCAAAGTAAAAAGGAAGAACCTGTTGTCACTGCATGGTACTCCAGGTCTGGAGAGTGTTAAGGGTAAGAAAGCATCTGCTGGAATTCTCTGGCTTTTTCCCTGGTGGATCTACTGGTGTTTTGCCCTGGTTTGGGACAGCTGATCCATCAGCAGCACTGAGAGTGCCTGAGCATCAGTGACCTGGGCCTCCAGGGGCTGTGCATCAATGGTGCATAGTGGGTGAGTTTTCCTGGAGCCAGAGATGCCACTGATTCCACAGGCCCTGGGCTAGTTGGCTTCTCACAGTGAGGAGCCCTGGTGCACAGGCAGCAGCTCTGTCTGCGTTGGGCTGGTTGGTAACTGCAGTTCTCAGGGGAACTCAGGTCTAATGGCAGTAAAAAGAAAGGGAGAAAGTCTGAAATTAAAACAGAGAAGTGGTGCACCTGAGACCGACGGAGGACAAGCGACACCACTTTGGTACAAAGGCAACTTGGTTCGAAACAGAAGAGTCAGCCTCAAACACCAGTGTGCGTTTTGTCTGTATTGTTCCTAAGATGAAAAACAGTGTTCCTGTTAGTGACGATCAGTAAATGGATGTGCTAAGTGATAAAGAATTCATTAGGTCTTGTAGTACTGAAAGCTAAGGATAGCCACCACTCTTACTTCTGGGTTACTGATACTACTATAAAGAGTGCTAATGCCTTGTACCTCCATTGCAGGTCTAAGTGCCTTTCTAAATAGTTCCTGCCACCTAACATAGATTTCAACATGTTTTCTTGAGAACGTCCCTCTCTGGGACTTGCGTTACTGGCAGCTTTAGGAATTTGTGATTTGGTGGTCACTTTTCCGTTCCTGTGCAAGAGCTTTTTGTGCATTTTTACTCATTAAAGGCTCCAGTAAAAGTTTTTAGTGAATTTTACACCTATGGCAGTGTCTTCTCACAGCCACTGAGGCAGAGGAGTATATGCAGTTTCAGGAATACAGTTCTGATCATAATGACACCAAGATAAATATGAAATAGTGTTGATGCTAATAAAGATGTTGATGTAGAATAAAGAGGATAAACCTATATGTAGTTTTTTTATTAGAACATTTTTTCATTCTGAGATTTTATGGTACTTTTTAATGAAGAAATATACCTGTTGATTTTGGACATAATCCTGAGTGTTCTAGAAACCAGATATATCCATAAATAAAGCTGACCTATCTATTTCAACCAGCCAGTCTTGGGGAATAACAAGACATGAACAAATTCGGTATTAGAAATACCTTTTAATCTGTAGGATTGTAAAGATATTATTTCTATTCTAAATCTTGTAGGTTTATTTCCAAATGTCTCCTCTTCTAACAGAGATTACCCATTCTAAGAAGGATTTTCAGAACAAATACTTTGAAATTTTTCTTCAGTAGAGCAATTGTCCTAACTCCAAATTCAATATTTCCTTTTTGCCTATATATAATTTCTGTAAACTAGCACACTTAAATTCTGATAGCAATGAAAATGCAGTAAGTGGAATAGAAAAAAGACTACTTAACGTTGTCTGTTATATTCGTCTTGCAAAATTTTGGTTAGTCCTTCATCTTTGCCTTTATCTGATACCAAATTAGTCTGCAAAAGCATTCTAGGGCTAACTGAAATATGCAAGACGAGGGTGTGTGCAATCCTGTGGCTGTGTTTCTTAATCCTAAAGTTTGTGTTAAGAATTATCTGTTTCATGTCTTTCAGTGTCTGGGGAAGAGGGCTGTCTGTAACACAGAACATTTCTAGTTTTACATACGTATTTTATGACTCATTAACCTTCCTTTCAATCTGCATATATAAACAAGAATCCCAGTTTTTATCTTTAAAGTCCAGCCACTGTACCTTCGGTTTATCTATTCATGACCATTGAAACCACAAGTGCCTGACAAACTATACAAGTGAGTCAGCTGACAATTTAGAAGTTAATTTAAGAAGCTGCTGCTACAAATCACTTCCTATCAAATATCATGAAATAATAACGGTCCTAATACTACTCTGAACTGTCTGTCTGAACTTTGACAGAAAGCATGAAAATGACATTTAATGAACTGAGGCAATCATTAACCTATCTGTCTCTGTGATACTCCTCTCTGACCTCTTGTTTAACCAAATAGATGTGCACGTTGTTTGCCATGATAGTTCTCTTCCTGCAAGTATTCATAGTGAATGCACATGTAATGAGCTTGTCAAAGACACTAATTCTATGTAACCTTCTGAAATACATAAACCTGCAGGTTGTATAATATTTTGAACATGTTAGTTGGCAGATGCAGTGCCGTACTAAGTGCAGTCAATCCACCTTTCTCTCAAAAGAGTGAGGAAAAAAATTTTGGTGGCATTTTATCCTTTCAGCTTGGACTACACTTACATAAAATCTCTTCTGTTCTTTGCTACCTGCAGTAGATATTTTGTCCTGCATTTCTCAAGATCACTACCAACATACTGGCAGTGGGGGGCATTCTGTTCCAGCAGGCAAGATAGGCAGTCTGATGTGGGCAGTGGGTGGCTGATTTCCTTGGCCACCCCCAGTTAACTCTCATACCAGCACACCAAGTGGTACCAGCAATCTGCTGATGATTGCCCAAGACCTTAAGTCTTAGGTGAAATGGCTTCACTTATCCTAAAGTGAAGAAAAGTTTTATAATCAGATAATCTGGGTTTTTTTCCATTTTCTTTGGTTTTTCATAGGTAAGGAGAGTATCAGTAAACTGAAAGCAAGAGCCAGAAGAATTGGCAGACACTGAAGAATCAGCTGTTGAAGCCAAGGAGGGAGGCGGAATTTAATTATAGTATGGTTTGCTAGTCTTGGGGTGTTAGTTGGCTAAAGCGTTGATGTGAATTTGGCATAGTGGGTGTAAAGCACAGAAGTAAGACTTCAAACGGGCATTTTGTTTTGAGGGAGGATTAGGGATTTTTGGGTACCCCTCTCTGAGCTGGACTGCAAAAGAATTAGAACAAGGAGAGGAAGGGGATGGAGGAAGAAGTCGAGCAGAGGTGAACCCAACCCCCTTTTCTCACCATTCTGACACTTCACCCTCAGAAGCTGTATTAGACTTCTACCATGACACCTGCCCATCAGTTGGGCTGAAAATAGGTACAGGCAGAAGCGTCAACATGAGTCAGGAGTTTAAGGGAATCCCAAGATGTGCAGAAGGTAATGAAGATCTTTCAAAATGGGTCTCTTCACCCCTCAAATAAAACTTTTAGATCTTGTTTGCACAAGGAATCCATTTTCTTTATCATCTCTCAAAAAAAAGCAAAGGTTTTTACAGAGCTTTTAGAACAGGCACATAGAGGTATGCAAAATTTTCCCAAGACTTAGATGATTTTTTGTGGCGCTCACTGTGTTTACTCCCTAGGGGAATGGATGCTTGTTGTATTCCCATCTTTTGCAATAGCTCTAATACATTACAATAGTTTGTGGTGACACTGACAAACAGTGAAAATTTACGGCTTTTATGGTTTGCCCTAGATCTGTTTTAGAGCAGGGATGCACAACAAGCACATGCTTGTTTGGGTTGCATCTATTGCTCTTGCCTTGTTGATACTCCAGCACCGCTTCATGCCTCCTCTCTTCTACCCAGCTCAAGACCACATCTCCTGCTGTGTTGGTAACCTGGCTGGCTGGCAGCCTCAGTGAGGGCTGCCGCACATGTTGGACTCGAGTGTAGGTTTGACAGCGAAAATAGGCAGACTTCCTGTTCAGACAGAGCGTCTGATCACTGCCCACTTGCTGTACACCAGCCACTGCCAGTCACCTGCTGGACATGCCAAAAATCTGTGAGCTGGCCCAACGGGTGCAGTGGATGTGCCAGCCTGTCCCTGGCTGAAGTGCTACTGCTTGCCAGCGAGGCTGCTGTGCTCACAGAGTTATGAGGAGAGGATGAAGGGAAAGTTTAGAAGAAGAGAGAAAAGCTCTGCACACAGTAATTATATAGCCTCTCTAACTGCTCAAGGTTTGTGAGTGTTCTGTATCTAATCCTACTGTGATGATGCAAATTTTAGTGTTTTGATGTAATGGTTGGACTCAATGATCTTAGAGGTCTTTTCCAACCTTAACAATTCTATGATTCTATGAAATATGCCCCTTGGAAACTTCCTGAAAGAGATACAAATGTCTTAGCAGACAAATATTCAGGGCTAACTGTTCTGAGTTAGTTTCAAAATCAAACATAATCTTTCACTAGGAAGATACAGTATTTTCAAAATACAAATCTGAAATATTCCTATAAAGAGTATGAATAAACTTCTTATTATTGTGCATTCTTTGTGGTTTTTAATGTGCTCATCAGCACCATGTAAGCACCCTAGCCTCTATCTGGGACATTTTATGGCAATTCTTACCAAAGCCATTGCAAGTTTTTGGCCCACTCTCCTTTTCTGTAAAAAGCAGCTGTCTAAGAGATACTTGCTTTTGTTGAGAAAGAAATTATGAAAAATTGCTTCAGCACCGATGGATGTCTTACAGCCACCTGTGCCACTTCAAGTTCTCTGTACTCAGACAGCAACAAAAGCTGTGATAGCAGTTGTCTTTACCAAAAACAAAACAAAACCCATGAGTTCTAAGACTAGAGAAAAGGCAGTGGTAGAAGCAGGGAGGGTTGTTCCTTTTATATTTTTACATGTGTCAGAGTATTTTGATGTTAGACAATGAGGACAGTAAAGAGGAAGGGTTGAACGACATTGGGGAAGGTCTAAAGATCAGTATTAACTGTGGTTAAGTTGGTCAGAAACTCTTTTGGAATGGATGTTCACACCAAAGTGTTTCATCCATCTTTTTCAGGTGCATTGATTCATACTTCTGTGATTGCCATCCCATACCCCCTTCATCTGTAAAGGGAGGTTGCAACATCCTCTTGAAAAAATACCTGAAGGAAGGCTAAGACTAAGACTTGCTTTTGCATTCTCTAGTATGAGATCTGCTGCCTGTGATTCTCTAGTATGAGGCACCGGCTACCCGTGATCCATACAGGAGCGGGGAGCATGATTTTCTTCAATGGCTCTCTAGCCGCAGCTCACAAAGGGAAGTGGTACCATGGTCTTGCGCCTGAAGACTCAAAGAGAAACAGGAGCCTCCGTGGAGCCATGAGAGATCATGGAGCTGGCTGCTGCTCCTGCCTAGTCAAATGCTGCCTGAGCTCAGGCAGGCAGGGCTTTGGGAAAGCCTCAGAGAGTCATAGCTGCCAGCTGAAAGTTCATTCATTGAAGCAATAGCCAGCTGAGGATATTATGTGAGGTCGACTGCTTCTTCCCCTTCAGCCAAAATGGCCCACTTGCAGGCAGCGTGAGTCCCTACATCCAGTTATATGGATGAAGAGAGGTGATGAGCTATTAGTTTTCTGGCTGTGACAAAAATTATTTTCTCCCAAACAGGAGAAATTTGGCTTAAGGCCACAAAAGACCTGTTTGTGGAGGAAAGGATTACGAATAGTGTACAGCAAACCCCAGAAAAGATTCCATCTGCTGGAACTTTGTGTCCAAATATCCCTGAAAGAAGCTTGGGCGCAATGAAGTAAAAAAAAAAAAAAAGACAGACGTGCCTCTTGTCTTTTCTGTGCTTAATCATCACAGTCTCAGGTCTTCTAGGTGTTGGAGTGTGTCCAAAGAAGGGCAACAGAGCTGGGGAAGGGTCTGGAGCACAAGTCTTATGAGGAGAAACTGAGGGAGCTGGGGTTGCTTACCCAGCAGAAAAGGAGGCTGAGGGGAAACCTTATCACTCTCTACAACTGCCTGAAAAGAGGTTGCCCAGGGAGTGAGTCACCATCCCTGTAGGTATGTAAGATGGGGCTTTTAAGGATATGGTTTAGTGATGGACTTGCCAGTGTTAGGTTAACAGTTTGACCCAATGATTTTAGAGGTCTTTTCCAATGTAAACAATGCTATTCTGTTCTGTAGAACTACTCATGTTTGATTTTAAAGAAACAGCTGGATGCAACCTATGTTCAGCTACATTAGAAAAATAATAATGAAAGAGTGTGTGGCCCACTATAGTAACTGGCACTGTGCACTCTAATTTTTTATTTCTCTTTTCTTGTTACTCTATTCCCAAATAGCTAATTAGAGTCAACAAATTGGCTGTAGAATACAACCAGACATCATGTAGTCTGCCAAAAAGAGTGGCTGGCATTTGTACAAATTGGGTGATGATGTGTTTGAAGACTTAATGTTGGAAAAATCTTTCCATATTCTCTTCATCCTCCCTGTCCTCCTACTGAAGTGACTCAATTTCAAAGGCAGCAACGCATTGCTCCTTTGTTGTCAGAGGTTTGGTTAACAGAAATTAAATTCCCCATGAAAAAGTTTGGTCCTCTGCCAATTAAGTTTCGTTGTTGTGCTAAATAACCACCAAGTGCAGTCCCTGAGTGAAGGGCAACGTGAACATAAACCCGGCTGAAGTGTTGTGATAGTGGCTGCAGTAGTTTGGCGTGGCAAGCAGAGGAGTCTTGAATGTGTCTCCTGCTGCAGAGTAATGTATGTAGATCTGCTGTAGTCGTGTGGTGCTGCACAACAAATGCACGTGTGTCGTGCTGTGTGTCCATGTGCTCCCTCCCTGTGCCTCGCAGCTCACATATGGGTGTCTGAAAAAGACTGTTTGGAGTGGAGCTGGATATTCCAGTTCCTTTCTGTGCGGAATGGTCTGAAAAGGCAGTGTTGGTACCATCACTTGCTTTTTCTTGGTGATTTGCTATCCTCATATCCCCGTGTGTTGGCCAATGACGTGCAGTGGCTGATTTGTTCTGAATTTGCATGGTAATACAAAGGTTAAAGCAGAGTCCTGACGTTAATTTCCCAAGGATATTTTTACTGGCACAGTGGCAGAACATTTGGATATCAGTGATACACAAGTACGATTACTGCAAGTGTCATTTTCCAATAGGATCAAAGACTATTATGAAAGCTTTTCCTCAAAGTAACATGCTGCAGGTGGATTCAGAAGTGACATTGGATCCAAGGATGGTATCAGGAGGGAAAACAATTCCCTTTTCTTCTGGAATCTCCTACTTCGTGGAGCTTTCAATTAGCCTAGGATTCAATAATTTTCAATACGCCCAAACTTGGAGTGATGGTCTTGTTTATAAAAAGGGAATATATCTAAAAGCATTCAGCTAGGCTGACCTGACTCCTGCTACTGTGGTGTCTTGGGAAATGAAGCCTTTTTGTTCATACTACCCAAAAATATTTCTAGAATATGTTTCCCCATTGATAACTGTTGTCTTGAGGAATTATGGTCTTTTCTGAATGAGGCAACATGAGAAACATTAAAGAAGCCTGTAGGTGTGGGCGTGGAGTCTTTTCTGTGTCATCCCAAATCCTCTGGGAATAAAGGCAGTCTTTGGGCCACAGGGCACACAGGCTTGCACAAAAGGATTTGTATGGCAGGAGCTTGCTGGGATACATGGTGTGTGTTTGTGGCTCCTTGGCTGTAAAACGGGAATGTCTTATTTCTCTGATACGTTTCTGGGCACAGCAGTGAAGCTGTTGGAACAGAGGCAGTGCTCAGTAGGCTTAATGCAGATGATCACTTTTCAAGATTTGCATCTGCCGTCATATATTCAGCCATTAATAATTCTTGCCGTATATCTTAACAAAACAATCTGCAAAATCCTTGGCTGCAGGCTGTTTCCAAGTTCAGATATGCTGCTTGTCTAGTGGATTTGGGAGAGGATTGCATGCATTGTCACACTGCCTTATTCGACCCTTTGATCTCACTCACAGTTCCTCATGCGTAAAGATTTTGAGAGTGCTGGTTTCCTTTTCTCTTCAACACACGCATCTAATCTAAAATATCTGATGTGAACAAATTGCAGATATGAAAATGGAGCTTTAAGACAAATATTTATTAGCTCAGAATTGGAGAGGGGTCAACTTGAGTGGCAGACATGAGCCTTAGAGTCAAGATATCTGAATTCCTTTCTCAACATGCTAGATTTCCAAAGTAACTGGAAGCAAGTCTTTTGGTGCCGCAGTGAATTTAAAGGATATTTGGCCCTTTCTTTTATTTACTATTTGGGGTTTTAGTTGGCTTCCTTTTAGAGATCTTAATTGCTTTAAAATAATGGCATTATTTTCAATGAGGTAGTAATTTTCAAATAACTGTGGTATATTGTATATACTTACTGATTCTAAAGAGTAGTAAAAAAACATATAAAATGTAGAATAAAAAATAGTATATATGTAAAATAGTTTTACTAGCTGCTTCACCTACCATAGAATTGTTGCACTTTTTCCTTTACAGAGTTAATCTCTAAAAAAATCAGGAGCTGAATCATAGGTTGTATCACAGGATTAGTAGCTGGCTCTGACCTGAAAAAATACTTTGGTTACTATTTATTAAAGAAGTTCTTGGTTTTAACTGCTTCTAGACATTGCCTGGAAAATCCCTTTTTACTGCCTGTGTTTTTGTTTTCAGTATACTTAATAAGTAATCCCATTGTTGCAGCTTGCAGAGTATTTGTTATTATTATCTCAGGTTGTGTTATTTAATAGTATTGATTAGATGTGTAAAGGATGATTAGACGTATATAGTACTGATTAGATGTATACAGGATTAGATGTATAAAACCCAAATATTTTAAAGCAGCACTACTAACCCGTCGTTATTCAAGGTATGATTCATTCCAGGAGTCAAATGTCCATGTAGATAGTTTTATTATTTTCTTTAATATGCTGAAAGTAAGTGGATACTCTTGATACTTTATATTATACAGACTCTTACTTTTGGGGACTGGGGGAGAAGAACGACTTTTTTTCCCCATCTTGAAACTCAAAGTCAGGTGGGTTTTTTTCCTGATTTTTGTGTTTTCCCTCCTTCCCTGGTGTTTTTATCCCTGAGGTCTGTACTCCTTTTCAAAAATGAACTTACAGAGAAAATGAGAAAGAGTATTTTTTTTAACAAAAGTTCATCATAACCAAAGGAAAATTGAGGGTAAACACCCTTGAGTAGTCAGTATGTATTTGTTTCCTATCTAGAAGAGATAACTGGTTTTATCTTTTCACTTTCCTTTACGCAGTTACAAGATGTAATGTATCCATCTGACTCCATATAGATTAATCTGTTGTCTTAAAAGACTAATCTGTTCTGTTTTTCAATTACATGATTCTTTTAATGCTTTTCTGGGTCCAAAATAATTTTTAACTTGTTTTGGTTGAAAATATGTGTGCCCAATCCATGAAAAACATCCTTTAAAATGGTCATTTAATTATTTTCTCATGGGTATTTATGTAATGGAAATTACTTTAGCACCTGCACTGTCTTTGTAACAGGGCAAAAGCAGAATTGCACCTGCTGTGGGGTAAAATTCAAGCATTATGTATACTGGACATTTCATATCCCTGGTTCTGCCAGACTGGTGAGTTCTTGTAGTCTGACCTCTGAAAAGAAGGTCAGTGTGTTAATGAACCAACACGTACACAGGGAACATTCTCAATGTATTGCCTTCTGCCTGCCTGCCCTAGTACTCTGCAAATCTGTCTTCAGTAATGCAAGCAAATCATTTATCCTACCTTCACATTGTCCTAAGAAAAGGAAGAAGACTGGAGAAAAAAGAATGACAGGAAAAGGGGCAGGAGCAGCATGACAGTTACCCACAGCAACTCACAAAAGTACTGCATATGTGCAGAGAGAAGGAAGATTTCAATGTTTTTAAGGCATCTGCCTTAGCTGCAGAGGATAGACAGACATGCACCCCCCTCTGTCTCCAACCCACCAGGGCTCAGCAGCCATTTGGCAGCCTGCATCATGAGCCATATTAGCAGCTGGTAGTTCAGAGTACAACCAGCCTGCTCAGTGAGTGATCCTAGTAGTTAGGACTGCTTCCCCAAAAACTGCTGTCAAGTTTCTCTTCTCTATGAGAGGAGTTCTGCTTGAGAATTGACCTGAATTCTGTCTCCTTTGAAGAGAGGTGGGAGTAAACGATGTCTCAGAAATGACAAATGGCTTCTGTTGGCCCCACTTCTCCCTGTGGTCACCACACACAGGAGGGATGCCTAAGTAAAGATACCTCCTGTTACTGCAATGGGACCTCCTCTGCCACTGCCAGGTGAAAGTACAAGAGTGTCTGTATGGAGCAAGCCTGCATTAAATCCTTTTATTCACTATGGGCTTAAGCAACATGTTTGGGAGAATGTTAGAAAGAACTTGATTTCCTTATTCTTTAAAATGACCTCTGTGGATTTACCTTAATCAAACATCAAAAGCTGTGGTAGTGATACCTTGTGCAGTTAAAGCAGGAAGAGACATCTTGGCCAAGTAACATAAATCCTTTATCTACCAGATATCCATTGCAGTTTAATGGGAACTCAGAAATCCTCGGTGTGCGTTTCTTCTGTCAGTGAAGCAGGGGCTCTTCTCAGCTGAGCCTTGTGGACGTAGCTGAGGAGGGCTTTGATGTTTGTGCTCCACTCACTGCCAGCAGCTGAAGGCCAGCACCAAGGGACCCAAAGGCACACTGCATGCTGGATCAACACGTGCATGACCAGGGGAGCTTTGCAGCTCCTCCTGTTTCCATCCCTCCTGTTCATACATTGATTCTTGTAGTTCCTCCAATTTTTCTTGGTTGATCAAACTTGCTGATAAAACACACACATGCATCTTATCACAACTGGGTGGCCCTATGAGGATACCCCCTGCCTTCTGCAGATGAGAATAGGCTTGCCTTGGAGAAGGCAGGAGGATTGTATGTATGGCTTTGAAGATTTCTGCTGTTAGAGAAGTGAATCCTCTGGACAGCAGATCAATTTTACCCAGAAGCAGGACCAGTTTTGAGAAACAGCTGTATTTCTCTGACAGTCTGGCTAATCTGTGCTTCGTTTTTTATTACTGTGATACAAACATTTGTAAAAACAGAGATTTGGGTTTGGTTTGGTTTTTTTTATTTTTCATTATTCAAATAACCGAAAATCCATATGAAAAGTACATTTGTATGTGTGCCCAGATGTAGAGCCCCTGTTAGTGAGGCCAGCTGGGATTAAAGTCTCATTTGTATAATTTATAAAGGCTTTGGAATTTTTCCTACGGTTTTCAGCTGTAAGCTGGAATTTAGATTTTGTCAGACTGCTAGACAGCTTGTACAATAAAGCTTCTAACTAAAAATATTTTCTGTGCAACCCAGAAAACCTCACCATTTTAAATGCAGTGACTATGGAGTTGGTTTGAAAAAAGAAATTATTAAAAAAGAAAAAAAACCCAATGATCATGCCCTGTGTGTTTTAAAGGCTTAATCAGTGAGCTTCATGCATAAGTAGCACAACACACAGAAAAGCAGAAATGGTAAGTAATTTAGGAGGCACACACGGGATGCTCACTTGCACACGGCAGTAGAGTACCCTTGTACAGCATCCGATACCCTCTGATGGGTTGCCCTTGGTCCATTTGGGAAGAGCTGCTGAGGGGCAGTGGTTGGCTGAGCCCACCTCCTGGGGGTGGCCAATTATTCTACTTCTAGCCCATTTCTCACTGTAATTCAAGGAAATCTCATTGCCTGAACTGCTGGATAAACATCTGAACCCTGTCCAGGTAGTTTGCTCTCCGGGGAGTGCAACCCCACTCCATCTAATTCTTCCTCCTTCCACAACGGGTGGGCGGGTAGCAAGGAAATGCTTTCCTTACACCTCCCAGCTAGGGACCTGCATGGGAGGATTTGGAGGTGCCATGCTCCCGCTGGATAACACAGCAGTGCCTCCAGTGTGTTCCTTAAGCTATTCTATGGCTTGTGGAGTCGCAAAGTGACAAGTATGTCATCTCACAAAGGCGTGGTGGAGTCACTGTGTGCACAGCTCCTGGAAAAAAGCAGTACAGCCTACTCCAGCAGAAGCTGGGCTTGTGGGGTGAGGTAACCAGTACAAAAGAGAAGAACTGAAATTGCATCTCTTCGCTCCCCAGCAAAGTATTTTTAAAATTATTTTTCACTTTTTTTCCTTCTTTCTTTCTTAAATAATCTTGCAATGAGCCCAGCTTTCTCTTTGATTTTGCATGGTGATGAATCTTCTCATCTTTGCTGGCATTTCACAGCTGTTTGTTCACAGCTTTCTCCAAATATAAGAACAAAAACAGACCTTCAAGCAGAGGATTGTTGTCTTTTTGGTGTTCTTGAGCTCTATATTAAAAGCCCTGCGTATTTTTCTAATCAGGATTACAGAATTAATTTGCATGGTTTATCCTCTGGTATTTTTTTCTGATGGAGCAGAGTTTGTATCTCTTTTGTGAAAATTTTTATGCTTCATCGACCTTACTTTTGTTGTTCAGCTGTGTTTCAAGAATCTGTGGATTAAAAATGAAGTTTACAGAAAGAAAAGCCTTCACTTAGGTAATCTGAGTAACTAATCAAAGTGCCTTTATGCTCTGTATAGTTTCATTTGGTAACTGCTGTGGTTATGGAAAACATTTCTCATGTGGGTGAATGGTGCATTTATTCGTAGCCATTTATATTTGGTTGCATTTTGACTATAAATAACTTTTGTTTCAGTAACATGAACGCAAAGTTCAATGAGCAAATGTTCCTGAGGGTGTTTTGATGTTGCTCTCTGCATTCGGAAGTTTATTTACATAAGGTTTCCGTATGAATTTTCCTTCACTTCAGTGGGTAGGTGCAAAGGATAAATTTGTAGTAATAGCACAGCAGGAAATGAATGTCTCTCCAACTGAGAATTTATGAGTATCTGTTGCTGTTGTTGTTTCTTAAGAAAAGCAGCAGGATGCATTCATTTTGAGGTACTGTCAGTGTGGATTTTTGTTCTTTTTGCGTGTCTTCTTTCAGAAATCTGAAATAAAAATTACACTGATGCATTGATGTAGCAATGATGTAGCAAGTAGAAACAAATATGACAGGGACAGCCAATATATGTGTGTTCACTGTAGCTGTAATAACTTGTTTTGATTCATGTTTATTTGCGTTTTGCTTCAGCATGTTGTGTGCATGGGAGTGTCATAAATTTACTAATGGTGCAGTATTGATAATTCTTATGATTTGCCTAGAAAAGTATCTGGTACCAGATGGCCAGGATATAAAATTTCTTTCCTTTGAAAAATACTGGGATGTTGAAAATGCATTTTATTGCAAATTAAGATGGAAAAATTACATGAAATTTCTGGGAGAAATTACTTACGGGGAAAGATTTGTTTCAGAGATAATATTTTTTATTTTTATGATTTTTGTATCATGAAATAAAGTCCATGGATCATATAAAAATGTCAGGAATATATCCTCACCAAAAGCACTTTGAAGTGAACATGTGGAATGTTTCATTTGTGCAGTATTCAAGTGTTCCAGCTTTTACAGTGGGATTTGGACTTGTTTCCATTCAGTTTCAAATATCCAGTGGTTACTTACTTAATTTTCATCAGGGTTGACAGGTAGTATTAATGAGCTGTGTAAAGATCAGCATTTTAATGAAAGGCTTAAGAGGGAAATACTTGGCAGTGTGGTGAGGAAGGAGTTTCCAGGCACTGAATGAAAAATGTAGAAGGGCTGAGAAAAGAAGGGGACAAGTTCTCTCCTTCCATTTACACCTGTGGTGATGAGGACTACAGACCGATTTTGGCCACTGAATGATCTGCAGTGGCTGCAGCAACATCTGGGGCTTGTTGCACACCAACCCAGAAGTGAAAGCAAGAGTGAAATGAAGAGAACTGGGCTTTTTGTGCAGGTGGAGTTGGTAGTGTTACGGATATGACCACAAGGCTCCTTGTGAAGGACAGGCTTCATGGTTCTCTGATGTGGCAGGGCTATTTGCTGATCAGTAACAAGGTGTAACATCTGAGTGCCAGTGAGAGACACTTTTAACCTCATTTATGGAAGGGGCATGTAATTGTCACTTTAAAGAAAAGGTGGAATGAAAATAGCCTTCACTTGGTTTGACCAGATCTTTCTTTCCAAAGAGTTGCCAGTTTCTATGGCACAAGTGTCAGCAAGACTTTGGGGGATGTGTGACTCACGGCACTGTATAGCCCAGATTCAGGATCGGTGTGGTATGTTTGGTGCTCTCAGTGTGGGATGTCATCCACAGGGACTGTGCTGTGCTAAGTCACATCACCACAGTTAAATTTGGCTTTCACGGAAGAGTACTGGTATGGCCTCAGCTTATCTGTTCTGGGTCTCTGGTTACAGAACCATATAGACCACTTGGGTATTTTCCTACTCATCCCAGGGGAAAAACAGTGGGAATGATTAGATGACTAGAAAACATGATCTGGGATGAAACAGGATTTGTTAGCCTTCTTAAAAAAAAAGGAAAAAGGAAAAGAGCAAACATCTCAAACTGTCTTGTTTAAATAGAAACAAGGAAGGTTCAGCTTAAATGTTAGGAAAACCTTTCAACATTAAGATAGGAAAGCATCGGTGCATGGCTGGGGAGCTCTGCAGCATCAGCAGTCATTAAGAACAGGCTGCCTGTATATCTGCTGGGAGTGATAGAGGTGTAGCTCGTAATGTTTGGGGGCAAGGGGAACACCAACGTGATCCCATTTCTTTTATGGCCTAGGGCTCTGCCACGGTGGCTTGAAAGCAGCAGTAACTTGTACTGCAGGCTCTCTGCAAGCTCCCCTGCAATGCAGCCTTTTGAACTTTATGGGTCACAAGTCAACTCTGAATAAATAAATATCAGTAAAATGAGGCTCACTTTTCAAAGCAAAAATAGAGAAAGTATATTCACTAATGACTGCAAGACATGGCAAACATCCTTATAAGCATGTTATGGCAAAATTTTATTAGCTCATGCTGAGATAATGTCAGGAGCTGTATTGGATGTGGCTTCTTACATCTTTTACTGCTAGTACATGCCTGAAGAGAGGTCCTGCCCCTTCTTCGGTCACTGCTTTAACTGCTGTTAACTCTCCACAATCATGCTGTCACCCCTGGAGTTTATAGTCAGCTAAATTACAGTGAAGCACTAGGTTTGAAAACCCTCTTCTTTTTAAAAATTGACTTTAATAACTGCTGCAAAATCCGTATTTCATTTGGGTTACCCTAAAACAAAACACGCTTTCTGGGAGCAGCAGGTCATGTTAATCTGTCAAATAAACATTTATTTGTGAGCCAGGGGGTCCTGACATACAGCCTCACAGGGAAAATACAGGGCAAAATAGCTCAGTTAAATGCTGACGTGTTCTACTCTTGCGTCTGTTTTCCTACTGGAGGAAAGAAAGACTAGCACAGAGATTACAAATTGCAATTAATCTTTCTCTTTTTTTCTTTTATTTAATAAAACATGGGCTAAGTCTGTGATTTTCTTAAAAGAGGGGCACTGTATCTTTTCCACTCTAGTTTTCAAAAAGGCTGTTAGAGGCACATGCTTGACTCCGGATTTTTACATACTGATTACCGTCCAATAATTGAATTATGTGTTTAAGGATCGGCAATCTCATGGTTTATTTTAACATAGATTAGATTAGATCAATCTACCACTGGGCATATGAGTCAAAAACGTATGGCACAGAGAAATGTCTGTGAATGGAGAAAGGGTTTTTAGTGGATTTTGCACACCACATATTTAAGATATTTCTCCTTTTTTAGTGACTTTTGAAATGTTACCCGGTAGAGGGAAATGTGATCCTATGTGAACTTCAACTCATTTTGAAACCAGCACATTACTTGCTGGTTTTCCTCAGCCTTTCTACACTGCCTGTATTTTCACTAAAGCTTTTTCCCCCGTTTTGCATGCTGGTGTTACAGACCTTGGTTGCAGCATCTCATGTCAGGGCATGTATGGGGCATCCAGAGAATTAGAACACAGATGTTAAAGTGAAGAAAGGCGAAGCATCTCTATATGGCAAGTAGCTGCAGACTCTGATTGTCAGAGAGCTTTGAGTGGGCCAGAAGTATGCCTAGATTGAGGTAAAGTATAACCAAATGTATGGAATATAAGTCCATCCATATGTGTCTTTTGAGACTGGTTCGGTGTAATGCCGACTGACAAGTGCTGAGTGAGCTGAAGGCAGGGTCTCTGCTCACTTGGAGCTTTCCCGTCATCTCTTCCATGTCATTTCCAGTGGCCAGACCCAGAGTACCAGGCTAGGTGAGCCTTTTATTTGAGCTAGTATGGCTCACTATCTTATTTTTATGAACCAGCAATCACTTACTGTGATTCATAACACAGCAAGTGATTCCTGCACTTTGGCATGTGCTGCTCTGAGCAATCCTTGTCATGTCTCTTTGGAAAGGCACTGAGACTTGGTTTAAAGGGCCAGGGTGGTAAAGGTTTTAATACCTCTCTCAATAACCAGGATTAGGTGAACTTGTTACAAGTTTTGGTCTTTCTTCCATTCATGAAGTATATGTAGGTTTTCTGTGTAAAACCTACTTTGTTTCCCTCATCAAACTTCTTGACTTCTGATTTCGAAGGTAAAGGAGACAGTAAGCAAATCTGAGGGTTGCACATGCTGCTATCTTTCGTAAACAAACAAATCTTTGTTTCCTCTCTGCTAACCTCAGTTTGTCATTTCTTGTATGTTGCTCCATGTTGAAATTTAAAAATCCAAACTGGAGCAGTGAACTTCTCAGTGAATGGTTAGGAGGATGTGTTTTTTTAGGAAATGCCCTATGTAGTACCATCCTGTTGTCTGAGCTCTCTGAATAATTAACCTACTGTAGCCTGCAGTGCAGTTACTGGGCCAGGTTCATTTCTGCTGGCACAGGAAAGTCATGATTTCACTGGGAGGGACATGGACAGTGGTTTTGTTCCACTTGTGAGAAAGAAAGATGATGTTTTCAGTGGGGTAGACAGTTTTCTTTCTGGGGTAGATGCTTCGACTCGAGACACTCTCCCCTCTGCTGACTGCAGAGCAGTGTATTCACTGTGCCCTGCAGTGGCCTTGCCTGGGACACACCTGCATGTGTCAGTGTGCTGTGCTTTGACCTGTCACAGTGTAATCCGTGTGCAGCCCTCTGCTGTGGATAATTGGAGGAAGAAATTTTCTGGAACAGCACTTCTTGAGAGATAGGTGACCTGCAGAATGCCATCAAGAAGAAAATAAATTGGATTTAAACTTAAAGCTTGGGAAGGAAGTGTCAAAATGAGTTAGCAGTCATCTGCTGGGATAAATGATTAGGAGCTGTTGTTCGTGTGTGAACAACTGCTTTTCATAGACAGGGAATAGATGCAAAATAGTTACGGAAGTCCCCTCTTGAAATGACATGAGCTTGGCCAAAGTTACTGTTCAGGGCTTCAGGGTGCTGAACTTTCTCCATATATATGGGTTTTTTTAAGTCTGATTTTCAGAGAACTGAGCATTGGCAGGATATTCATGTGTGTAGTGGTTTTGTGCTATAATGATTCATCCTGAAGGGAATGAAGGTGAACCTGGAAGTAGGTTTGATTTCACTGAAATGGAAAGAAACTGAAAACCTTTAATTCAACAGTTTATAATGAGCAGTACATTACAAGCTCTAAAACATCAGCCCAAAGGAAAAAGCAAATATTGCTGTTGGCAGAGAAATAATAGTTCAGGATGTTGAGTTTGAAGAAATTTTACCCCAAAAGTAGTAAATAAGAAGTGACAGGTTAAATCTTAATTGTTTCTCTGGGCACCAGGTTGAGGCCACTTTGTGCTGGGAAATGGAAACAAAGGCCTTGAGCTTCATATTGCGTGTAAGTCAGTGCGGGCAGAGAGCCCGTGTCGGGGGGGCTGTGACAGGCAGCGTGCCTGTCACAGCTTAGTCTGTATTAGCTGGAGTTTCCCAAGCACTGATGCAAAACATGGCACTAATGCAGCCAGAGGGAGATGGATGTGCAGCTCCCCAGGAGGGGCCAAGGCTTCCAGGATGTCAGTCCCGCAGCGCCAGTCACCCATCTGTGAGGAAACATCAGGGTTAAAGGCAAGAATGTTTAACTGCAGCATGGCTCTGTCTCCAGCCCAGCACCTGGCTAAGCAGGTCTGCTCTGGGGGAGTCCTGTCCACCGGTGTTCCAGCTCTGACAGAGCTCAATAGTCAGTCTTCTCCTGGCTCCCGCCCCCCCATCACTTCACTCCTGGCTGAGCCTCTAGGCAGTTCAAGGAGCCTAGGGAGTGCTTTCAAAGAGTGAAAACTAACCACTGATGTTGCTTTTCCGCTGACAATTTGCATTTCTAATTTTTCTTAAGTTTGATGGGCCTCCCTCCTCTTAAGTTTGGAGCCTCCCCACAGAGCAGCAGTTCCGACCTGTGCATAGTCCTGTACTTCAGAGATGGTTTTGATTGGCCTTTTAAATTTTCCTAATTTTTAAAAATTGTCGCATCCGCAAAAGTAAAAAGGTCCAGGAATTGTAAAGCAGCTCCATTCCTAAGTGAAACGAATCAATTGCTGAATGCAGCTCTTGAGTGACCTGAGGCTGGATGTTGCAGTAGGCCATGGGCACAGCAGGAGAAGCACAGGATGGCAATTGAGGGACTAGAATAGTTTACTGGCCTGAGTGTCAGCACAAAACTATGGAAGAAATGTTAACATAGGTATGAAAAGCTAAAAAAGGAGACTTCATTATCCAGTGAAAGTCAGTAGCAAGGAAAATCCAAGTGATTATATGTCACTGTGGCGTACCGGGAGTGGCACAAAGAAGGACATTAGAGAGAATGAGTCCAGGAGAAAATTCTCTTCTATTAATAATTAAATCAGTCCTTTTATAACTTGGTTCGCAATAGAGGAGTGACACAATTGGTTCACGGCTCAGCCACCCCTTGGTCTATTGGCTGAAATTCACAACACCCATTTCATAATACTTGTTTCAATGTGAACCGTAACAATTCTGCATAACAAACCCAGGTGCAAGATAAAGAGTAGGTTTACAAAACCGTTTTAGCTGTTTTCATCTAGTCTGCGTGAGAAAGCAATGTTCTCACAGAATAATGAGAAAAGCTGAAGAATTTCTCTGCTTCTAACTTTTTAGCATCCATAATTGTGTGTTCCCCCTGACAAATAATGTAAGCATTTGTAAGATTTCAGGAAGCACCTCCTGACTTACAGAAACTAGACTGCAGCTCAGTAAGTGACAAGTTTGTCTTGTGGGGGGAAACGTCTCACCAAGTCTGTGGAAAATGAAAAATGGAAAAATGTTGTTATAAAACACTTCTTCATAGTATAGCTTGTATTACGAATAGAGATTAAGGTCATAAATATTAAATTGGTACTACCTTTTAGAGAAAAGTTCTTGCAGAAACTTCATATTGCCTTTAGGCCAAGCAAAAACTCTCAACTTTTTAGAAGAAAAAAGAACTAAAGTGGTAAATCAGTCACTAAAGAATCTCTTATGTTTTGAGTACTGCATGAGTGATGTCTTTCATGTGATGATCTTCTGGTCATCACTAATAATGAGGGAGATGGTTCATGTCTCCACTCCCCAACACAGCTGGTGTACTTTTTTTCCTCAGGAAAATGCTAGAACTTTACTATTTGGGTGCTTCAGGTGAGAAGTGTACCAAAGACCAAGTGTAAAGATTTTAGTGGGTGTATCCCTTCTCATGGTGCTGCTTGATTAAGACAAACACATTGTGGCACTAAAAAAAGGACAGGGGCTTTAGAATACTTGTTCAAGTTTTAATGTTAAATCAAAAAGCATCTTCCCAGCTTCCACACTTTCTAGTAAGACAGAATTTTAAAATCACAGTGTTGTCCTCTGCCAAAAGCACATCAAAATGCAACTCAAACCCATGGCAATATTATATAACATAAATAATGTCCTTAGTGTTTAAAGATATTTAGTGATAAAGGCGTAGCAGTCTTTGTGGCACAGAAAGAGCAAGAAATGGCTTCAACCAGTCCTGCTTCTTTAAAATGCAGACAAATAATATCCTTTAAGTGTGAACTTTCATTTCATGGAGAGAACTTGCACACTTTCATTTAAACCTAGTAAGGGAAGTGTTTCATTCCAACCATTTAATGCTAGCACTGTCATAGTCTTTCATTATTCTGGACTCATGGACTGCTTTTGCAGAAAACAGCTTTAAAATATAGGGCAACATTAAAGGATTTTGAAATGAGGTGAAAATGCTCTTATTCCTCTTTTGAGTGAGTCCTTTATTTTAGTGTCTATAAGAGAAGTTCTCTCCTCCAAATCCTTTCTCCATAGGAGGAATCAGCAGGGACATTGTGACTTATTTGAAAGTTAAGAGGCTGAAAAGCTTTAGAGGAGGCATTGTAATCTCTTATAAAACATGTTCAGGACCTAGGCATAGATTTGGAGTTGTTGGTAGCTCTCCAGCTCATAGGAGGGAAGCATGAGATGATTAGATTGCTAACGAAGTGTTAATCCTGCAGCGACAAGGAAATCTGAAAAAAAAAGAAATAAAACAAACCTTGTGTTTACACCAGATTAACTTGTACAAAGAGGCAAGCATCTCCTTTCACGGTTGCTTTGAGATGTATAATCTCTATTCTTTTGACTCTTCCGAAGTTCACATATGGAAAATGTTATCATTACAAATAAAAAACCTGTTTTAGTTATAAAGCATTCTCACCTCATCAAGAAACCAGTTCTGTTAGCTTTCTGCTTTTATACAAAAAGTATTGATCAAACCCAAAAAAAACATGGTGACACAGGGAAAAAGATGAGGAAGCAAGCTTGCAGTGAATCACATCTTTTGTTTTCCCAAACTGCCGGGTCTGCATTCATACCTGGCAGTCTTAACTCGCACAGAGTGTCCAAATATAGGTGACTCTCTCTTTTTTTTATCTTGTCACTCAGTCTGCATATTAAGAAATGCGTCTACTTGGCTTCCAAGATGACAAGTTTAGCATTTTGAGGTAGTGTAGCTGAGGTGATTTGGTAAACATGCTGAGGGAGTTAGTAGGGCTCTTCAAAGCCCTAAAACAATGTATTTGAGGACTCCCAGTGCTGTGAGTCCCCCAGTGGTGATGGCGCTGCAATACTTTTTTGGGGACAGCTTGTAGAACGCTGCATTCACTTGGCAGAAGAGCATCCCTTCTGGTCAATACCTCCTGCTAAGCCAGTTCCAACCCAGTCATGCAGTTTTATCCTTCATAATGATTGTGACTCTGTGCTATTGACTGAAATCTTACCCTGTCAGACTCTGTAGGAACTCAGTGGACAGAAGTGAGTAAAATTTAGCAAGCAGAAGACATAGTATTCTGATGTGGTTTACATGAGAGCAAGTGCTTCCTGCCCACAAAGAAGGCAGGTTCTCAAAATGCCAAAGAATTGCAGGTTTGGGAGGGAAATGTTCCTCCATTCAGATTCATCACCGTGCCAGCAGTGAAGCAGCAGTCAGTGGGTCAGGTCTTGGACAGGCATCATAACAGATATCTTGGTGGCAGCATTATGGGAATTCAGAAACCCTGTACTTCACAGACAGACCAAGGCATCCTTCCCATTGCTTGTGCTTGGGACACTTGTGTTTCATCAGAGTCATCTGTGCACCACATGTAAGGACGTTTTCCAAAAAAACACAAAAAGGAATTTTGCCCTTGTCACATGTTAGTGATATTTCTATAGTGGTGAATATTGGAACTAATCAGCCTCCTGGGATCCATAATTAGGCTTGGGATATTACTGTGCAAATAGATATTAAAGGGCTAATATTCTTACATTCTCTGTAAACATCTCCTCCGCATCTACTTGCTGAGACAGAATGCAGAAAAAATAGACTTCTGTTCCATTATGTGCATTTTCTTCAGTTGTCTTCTGTAGAGCAGCTAATGTAACTTTAAGGGTTCACAGTTTGAATACGATAGGCTTCATTGATTTTTATTTTTAATTTCCCACTGCTAGTGTTTGCTACTAAGCACTTTCCAGTGATGACAGACAAGTGGACTGTATCATGATGTTCTGCTTTTCGTGAAGTGGATGTTCCTTTTTATCAATATACTGAAACTTAAAACGTCTGGATTCAGACTGGAAACACGTAGTTGAACCCCCAGGCCCAGCATGTTTGTTTGTTTGTTACTGAGTATCTCCTGAGGTATGATGCTGAGTGAGAACTACATTGCCAGTCTGTCAGTAGGTGACAAAACAAAATTTGTGCATTGTCACTTGCCTTGCACTTTACAAAGAAAAGTCCAGAGTCCCTGAAGGAAAATTTAAAGGTGACAGAGAGACAGTCATTCTATTTTGTTTTTCGCATGTGGCCCTGGTTTTAAAAAGTGGAGTTAAATCATCTAAATATGTTCAAGTCTGGAAATGCTGAGAGTCCAGCACTCCTGATGGTAACATCATTTCTTTAGGGGTTCCTATATTGACACTGGACACTGACATTAGCCTTTTGTTCTCCCAAATCTGCTGTTAAGAATAAATCAGCTTTAATTTATCGGTGGAACCCTAGGATCCACCCCCGGTGACACCCTCAGTAGGAAACGTACAGGTCTGTGGTGGGTTACCCTGCAGTCACCTGAGGTGGTTGTTGGCTTAGAATATGGCACAGGTTCTCTCCATGCACTGCTGAAGGAACAGGTGAAGCAAGTTGCCACATGCCACGCTGGAAAAAATACAGAGCCTTGCCGGATCTCGCGGCTTTATAAAGTATCTGAGCTCCGGGGACAAGTCTGTTAAGACGAGTTATTGCTGTCAGTGATGCTTCCTGTGAAAAGTGAGAAACCAAACTGCAGCTCATTCTGCTCTGAGGTCCTCTGATTAGGCTCTGTCTACTCTAAAGTTTTCCGAAAATAAAAGCAGTGATGTATTTTTATGTAAATGGCAGGGGCTTTGTGGCACGTTGATGGGCTTGTGTTCTTACATTATCTGTAAATCTGTGTAAATGAAGGCTATTTTTAAGTCCTGTGCTGTTCCAAGGCTTGTTTGTATTTTACAAGAGATTGTAGTGTGAGCATTATAATGTAAAAGGGGAGATCACCTTGTCTGATAGTACCAAAACCAAATAAACCCTTGAATAATGTGAAGAAGATATTTACTTACCACTTAACCGGCTGGGTTTTCTCTTGCCTTAGTATACCAGACACTTGCAAAGTACAAACAATAAAGAAGTATTCAGGAATTAATAGGTTTGTGATCTGAGGTCTAAAAGATTTTTTTTTTCCCACATTCATTTGCTGTAGAATCATTCCAAATATGTGGTTTATTTTTCTGTTTTAGGCTCCTAAGGACCCAGTCTCTGGACTGGTACTATAATAATGTCAAAAGCCGCTTTAAGTGTTTTGGAAGTGCCAAGGTCCTGAAGAACTTGTACAAGAAGCATAGACTGGAGAGTGGAGTTTGTCCTGAGGCAATAGGTAAGAACAGCTGTGTTGATTTCTTATAAGATTTATTCTTATCTACTTTAACACACAAGCTGAGACAATGGAAATTCTGCGACTATTTCAAGAGAGATTTTTTTAACACAATCTTCTTTTTTGCAAAAGAAATACCTCAGTGGAGAGAGAAAAGGATGAAGTGTCTAGAGAGCTATTGTAGAATTCAAACAATGTTTAATTGTAATTATGTCACTGATACAGAAGAACTATCTATAAAGTAAATTGCAGTTTTTATTCTAGCTTGTGTCCCAAAATTTGTCACAGTTCTGAGTAGTCAATGAGTGAGAAAATAATTTTGCATTCAACATTTGACCGTAGGCATATTTCTGTGGTGTTTGAAGCAAAATTTGATTAACATGAGATGCATTCAGTATCCAAGTTGACCAAAATTGAGATTTCCTTACTTAGAGTTTTGCATGCTTAAGGATCTGAAACTGGCTACATTTTATTTTTGTATCGATGTTTGTAAATAGATAAAAGATACTGATAAAGTATTGACATCAACTTTTTAAGTGAAGGCATAATTCTCCCCGAGCTATGCTGTTCTAATGCCCCATCCCATAAGAGTGATTGGAGATAGAAAATGGGTTTGAAGAAGTGGAGCTTGGTGTCATACTGGGAACTTCAACAAATTACTTAAAACACATCTAGCTGATTATTTACATGTCACTGGATTTATTGGACCAGATATTTATTCTTGTAATTCTTTCAAAATTTGTACAGAGACTGTAATTTTTCTATTATCCTTACTTTGTTTTTTCCTGAAAATACATAGGATGGTATGTAGTCCTGAGTGGAAATTTTAGGTGTTTATTATGAAAATTGACATAAAAGCTTCTAGGGAGAAGCGACCTACTCACTAAATCGTGATTTATCAGTCTTTTTCCTTTTTCATTATCAAATTCATATTTCTTGAAAAGATTCCTTAACGACTGAGAACAAATATGTATCAGGACAAGCAAATCTTGTTTCAGTTAGGGCAGAAGTGCGACAATGGAAGTAAAAACTGTGGCAGTGGATGCTTCCAAACTTTCCTATGATGTATTGCTTTTATTTAAACCGTAGTCTCAGTGAATGGGTGCTTGAGTGGAAGTGTGAACGATGCAATGATGAGTTGCAGTGGCATGTGCACTCTCGGTGAGACCTTTCTGAGGAAGGCCTTTGAGTCTAAATGTCATTGCTAACTTTCTTCTACTCTCCGTGTGACTGTTACGTAAACCTTTTGTTCCCTTTGAAGATAAATACTAGTATACGTGTCTGGGTTTTGCCTTATTTATACAGCATTGCCCTTTAAAATGTAGAATCTATTTCTACCCCAAATGTCATAGTAAAGGCAAATTCCCTGTATTTAACTTCTACCATGTAAGTTTTATGCCTAGTATCTTCTTCATCTCTTTTTTACTGTAGTAATAGTTTTTTCCATTCAAAATGAATGAGAGGTCTTTGATATAAAAGCAGTCATGTTTTGTACAAAAGGTGCTGCAGTCGTTAGCCAACTGCAACAGCTAGGAGGAATTTTCCAGTTATCCCTCATTGTGTGCAGTGCCACCGTATCTTGAGTGAATATTCTAATCTAATAATGCCTCTGTTGTTAATGGGTACTTCTTATAATAACACATGATTCCATCTTTCTTTTTAGCAGAAGAAAGTTTGTATGGAGGAAGCTTTGAGAATGAAGGAAGCATTTGTGGCAGTGACTCCACATTCTACCAACAGACAGAAGGTATGCTGCTAAAAACTCGTTTCATTAAAAAGCAGTCCTTACACTTTGAATTACTGGACAAGTAGCTTAGAGTGCTGGTAAGTCTTGTCCACAGATACAACAATATTTTGGCTGAACCATTCAGCAAAACACTAAAAGTCTTTGGCTTACCATGCTGTGATATCTTTTTTCAGCATTACACCTACTACATGCCATTTCTAGTGTGATTTTCTTAATGTTCAGTTTTTATTACTTCTTTCCCATTTCCTTTCCTATGCTCATATATTTTTTTCATTCTCTTTCTTATATTTTATTGCTCCTGCTTATAGGAACTTTACAAAATTCCTTCAATTACTCCCTCCGAACTATTTTGCTACAGTCTAAAATAAGCAACATAAAAAACACTAAATGTTTTATTGTATCTAAGATTTACATTTAAGAAGAAACTTAGAGATTGCAACAAATTTCTCTGCCTTAAGTTTTTTATTTTACTGTGCGTAATTATGGATTGAGGAAATAACTTTTTCATGAACAATATAAGATTTGAATATGTGTCCAGAATATGAATCTGAATTTTGCAGCTCATTATGCAAAATGTGCATATATAAAGAACATGGTGGTTTTATCTTATTCTTCATCTAGGACACAGCATGATGGATACCCTTGCTGTGGCCTTACGTGTTGCTGAGGAAGCAGTGGAAGAAGCTATTTCTAAGGCAGAGACCTACAGTGACAGCCTGGTAACACTTTCCGAAAAAATGTGTTAATTTAAATAGGACAATCATGTTTCTTTTAATATGGGTAGTGGTACAAACCAAGTAGATAAAAATATGAAAAAGTAGTGACTGTCTCATGATATAACTAAAGAGATGGGCATGGGTTCTATGAACTGGTGTCCAAGATGCACATTGCATTTCAGAAGGTGATATGCACTTGAAGTGCCTGTAATTTCTTTCCACAGTGCCAATAGGGCATATTACCCATTTCCCAATCTATACATTTTCTGTGGGAAGGCCGTTTTTATGTGATTTTAGCAAATACAGATATCCATTTTCATGCAGGACAAGCAGAATGAAGCTTGTTACTTGCAGGAGCACAAGGAGGACCTCATAGAAGAGCTGGCCACAACCATTGTGCAGAAGGTATGGCATGCTTTTTTTCCCCTAGCTTGTTTATTAGCCAAATCACAATGTTTTACAGCTCAAACTCAGCTAACAACAAAAAGGATGACACCAACATAGAAGGTAAAGTAAATGGACTATGACAGTATATAGGCTTCACCAGCTATGTCTGACAGAGATCAGTTTATAAGTAAGATCAGTCCAATGCCTAACCTGATGCCCTACATGCTCAGAGCTGAGAGGTGCCACTCCCTGAGGTTTGTGATGTCCTTTCTTGGAAGAGAAGGCCCTTACCTGATGGAATTTTACATCTATATTTCACTTCCCCACAGGCACAAAGTTTTCTAATGTCAAGAGGCATGGCTCTTGACCATATACATCACTTCCCAAAAGACATAAAGTTTGCCAGTGTAAAGAAGTGTGACTTCTGACCATACCCTCTACTGAACCCTGCATCTGCAACATGTTCAAAGAAAACATCAATCATTAACACAGAATTCTCTTAATGATGCTGTGAGAGAGACACTCAAAAAATCACAGAACCCTTGGCGTGGCTGATTTCTGTGGCTTTTCACGTAAAGCTCAATCTTCTCCCTGCAAAGCTCACAGCTGGCAGAATGGAAGTGGAGGGCTAGTGGGCAAAAATACCCCTTGAGTTTGTCTGGACAAGTAAGTAAAGGAACATGAGTGTGAACAGAGCACTGTTAAGCTCCTGTGATCAGTAAAGTAACCACTCTGCTAAGTTAGTCTCCTTCTATGTGAAATAAGCTGGATGCCACATCTTTGGATGGGCTGTGGCATTTAGCTGACTGAGGTTTAGCTGCAGCTGTTGGAGCTGCCCCAGGCTGGACAGCATCCAGCTGCAAACGTCCTTGGTGTCAGCTGCAGCAGGCAGGGGTCGGCTGCAGCAAGCAGGGAAAGCTGGCTCCTTCACAAGGAGCGAGCCCCAAACAAAGGTGGTGTAAAAGCATCGGCAGAGGCAAAGGATGAAAGAGGGGTCTTTGTGTACATTCCATCTGATTTATTGCAGGTGGAGGATCCAGGGTCAAAGACCAGGAAAAAGGAGGGAGCATAGCATTTTATATGGGGGTGGAACAAAGGGAAACAACCAGTGGGGATTGACTGAGAAGGAGGAGACAACAGAGGAATATCCAATAGGGATAACTTAAGGGAGGGCATTACATGAGTAGACCAGTGGGGCGTCGAAGAAGGGAGAACTTTCCAGAGCTAATACATAAGCAACTAGGGGAAACACATAAACATGAACTTATGCATAAAACAGGGTGGAGAATTCCTAAACCAATAAACTTCAAACATGTAAACTAAGAACCACTAGGAACGTGGGAACTCGCTGTAACCACGGGGTGAGAATCAGACCTCGGTGTTCTGGGGGTCTGCCTGAATGTTCTGGTGCAGTGGCCACTGCCGCATGCACTGCAACATTTAGCAGTGTATGGATCACACACCAGAAGAGGAACATGTTGTTTATAAGGCTATCAAGAAAAGCCAGAAGAGCAGCAGCTCACTGGAAAATAATCTGCCTTCTTTTTTAATGGTGATGTTAGAATATCAGTTCTGTTTATAGGGTCTTTCATAGTCCAGAGCCTATCTCAGCCAAGCTTGAATTTCTACCATTTTTGTCAAGAGCTGCCTAACAAGATCTTTTATGCCATAGTATAATGTTCTGTAGATATTTTATATTTGAGTTGTGGAAATGAAGTGTAGCAGGATGTAATCTGTCAGTGTAGGGAGACATGATTGATCTCTCTCTTAAGACAGTGTAGACTTTCAAGAATAAAAATAGTGTCTAGAGACCTTAGACCTCATTGTTTTCACTACAATGTGTCTGCATGTCATGGGAGCCTTTGAAATTCCCCTCATATCTAGTATTTTATGTTTCTTGGCAAAAAGTCTTGTCTGAGAAAATACTTGGCACTTAGATGCTGCTGAAGTGTTACTGTAGCAACAGGTTTCTATGTTTATGTAATTCACCTCTGGTATTCCTACAGGCAGTATTATGTATTGTATCGATGCTTATGTGCTTGCAAGCGGTAGGACTTCAGCCGAGAAATCCTTGCGTGATCTACAGCAAGAGCAAAGGGAAAGTCATATGTTTTTCCTGGGGAGCTTTCCTTGAGGCAGGGTTCATCTAGATCTTCTCCATATGGCTCAGACGGTATTTTCCGAGCAGCATTTTTCTGTCCCCTCCCACCCCATTTTTCCCCTACCCTGCAGATTATAAAGAAGCAGAAAAGCAAACCCGAGCAGGCCGAGGCCGACCTGGAATGGCCGCCCTCGCGGAGCAGCGGCCTGGCGTCCGTCGCCGTCTCGGATCAGAGCATGCTGACCTTCCCAGGGAGCCGCAGGGGGTCCTACACCTTGTGGGTGAGTGGCACAGCGCAACCATCCACCTTTTCTGGTGCACAAAAACGGAAGATTGCAGCCATGGATAAGTGTACTAGCTGCCTGGAATGGTTTGTAGAGACTTGCAGAGAACAAGCACTAATTCTGTGTCTGGACACACTGTCACTCAGTTGCATACTTTCCTCGTGCCCCATGAGCCATGGAAGTACATCACAGACATTGGTTGTTTTGGTGAGTGTGTTGGGGAGGACTCAAGTTTGTGATATGAGCAGTCTCACTGTTTGTTTTGAATGCTAACAGGACTCAATGCCTCAGTGTTTATTCCTCAGAAGAGTTTTTCTGCTCACTTAATTTTTATGTATGTCTTTGTTGAGTGTTATATTTTCTTTTGTATAAAGTTAGGTTTCTGTCATGTTTCTTTTTCTCCTTAGCCGTTTGTCTTGGTTTAAAAGACAGGTGTCTGTGAAGGAAGGCAGGAGCCTCCCCTGAAATGGAAAATGTAACCCCCTTCCTTCCGAATTATTGTAATTTTTGAATTAAGGGACTTTCAGGCAAAGATATGAGGGGTAGGAATAACAGTTCTTTACTAATATATATATATGTATAACAAGACAAAAAACCAACAGTAACTCTGGCAGTAACAGCAAACAGCACCACACACCCAGTGCCAGCCTCTCTCGGTGTCGGGCCCTTTCCCCGTGGGTGCAGTTCCGCTCACAGCCGGCAGGGGCGCTGGCGGCTCCCGGTGAGCGGGGCGGGTGCGATGGTTCCCCCGCGGCTGCAGGGGGCGCTCCGGAGCACGTGGCACGGAGAGCACGTGGCAATGGCGGCTCAGCCGAGCCGGGAAGGGATGGAACAAAGGCTGCACAAACCCCCTGGGCAGCTGATCCCGGTGCCCGGCCGGATCCTCGGGAACAGCAGGCTGGAGCAGCAGAGATGAGCAGATCCCGGGTGGCAGACGAGATGTATCAAGACCCAGAGCGGCAGCAGGAACCCCGGGAGTCTCGGCAGGCAGGGCGTGCGGAGCTACGATGTAGCGAAGGCTCCGCGGCTGCAGCCCGGCTCCAGACAGGGCAGGGAAAGGCGGGTTTGGGAATCCCGGGTTTTCTCCGGTAGAAGAAAGGCAGCTGGAAAGCCTGCAGCAGCGGGACGGACAGCAGCCTCTCTCCCTCCGGACGAATGCCGAGAGCACTAACTGCCCGCCAGCCCAGGTGAAAGAGGGTGGCTCCCCGGACCCCTCCCACTGTGGCCAGTTCCTTTGTTTCTCCCAAAGACCCAGCAATTTGTTGCTGGGGTACATGCATGGGAGAAGAAAAAAAAAAAAATTCCCCAGAAGGTGAATTCCCAAAACCCCAACACCGTTTTACAGAAAACAGCCACCACCAGCAACAAGAAAGTAAACCCAGCTGCAGATAGGTCTTACACTAAAGAGTGTTTCCTCCTTCCACTTATTTCTCAGCACAATGTCTAACTGCTGCTATAAAGCTGAAGAAAATCTGACAAGCTGCATTAGTAAAAGTTTTAAAAGAGCGGCAAGTAAAAAGAAATGAAAATAAGCTGTAGGCTTGGACAAGCACTTTGACAATCAGAGAGGAAAGACAGTGACAGATGAGTTAATTCCAGTGCATTTTGACACTGTGGTTTAAGCTGCTGCTCCCAAGTGTCCTGCTGCTGTGCCAGTAACTGCCTCTCCCCCGCTGAGCAGAACCACCAGAACTGAACGTGGGCTATGTCCTATTTCCCAGCTAAGTTTGCTCACTTACACTCCCAGTGAGAACAGATTTATGCCAGAATATTGACTGTGCGCCAGAATTGCTGAGATACAGACTCGCATCCTAGTCCTCTACCTACGTGCAGAATGAAGGGGTACTGCCTGTAATGTGCTGCTGTTAATAAGTGATCAGAAGTCAGGGTGAGCATGACTTAAGTGCTTTGCTCTGTTGCAGTACAAAAGCCAGGAGAGAGAGAGTTAATTTTGCATCTGACTCAAATGAGTTTTCTTTCTTCAGTTTAAGGACAGGACTCAGATGAAAATTCTGTTCAAATCCTCAGTCATTATACCAGAAGCCTGTTCTGCATTTGGAGAGTTAAGCTTGAACTCAACACATTTTGAAATTCTCTTCTGAAGTAACAATTTAGTCCTGATTTTTTTGCCGGAGGGAGGCTCATTGGTTTGAGTAATAGCAGACTTTGTGCAAAACACTGGAGAAGCAGAAATGTCACACTAAGGTGTGAACAACTTCAAAACCTCTGTAGCCATCAGTCAGTACTGGAGATCCGTATGTGTGCAGTATTTTATAAGGACTCTCTACCTCTGTACAGGGTCTTTTGCCACATTTGTCACCATTTGTTCCAATTGTCTTCCCACAGTGCTTTAAGGAACATGAATGAATCTGGCCATCTGCTGTGCGGTTTCATCTCTCCCACAAATTTAGTTTCTGCCTTTTGCTTTGCTAGGGTTGTGTTATTCTGTTCCTTTCTCCTTTGAAGTGTGTATGTGTTTATTTTTGCTTTGAATAGAGGAGAATTTTGTTAGTATGACCAGACACCCTTGTAAAGGAAGTATAGCTCCTGTCATTCCCATAGCTGAGATAGTTGCAGTTATGTTAGGCTATTAGACAGCAGAATTAAAGTCATAGAACCTGGGCCTGCTGGAAAGTCTACTGGAAGGCAATTTGTGCAGAGCAAATGCAGAGCACTTACAGCCTGCTTGATCGTCCTCAACGGTGCTGAAACAACTCAAATTCCTCCTCCTGAGCTTGATTTCCATTCCACTTTGTTTTCATTCAGCTACAAATGGGAAGCATGCATCTGTCAGTAGATTTGCAGGGCTAAACCACATTGTCTTCTGTATATCATGTGAGAAAGTTATCTTTTCTGCCAAAAGAATTGCATTTTTTTTTTCTTTTCAAAACAAATCTTAGCTTCTACAGAAGCTGGCAGAGAGGCCTTATGCCCATTCCAGACAAAACTCCTTACTGCCTCCTGGGAACTCTTGAGTCCAAGTCCATAACAGTAAATCTTCCTGGATTCCACTACAAGAAGTTAAGCTTTCTTAGTTCCTAACTGATGACATTATGTTGACAAAATACCCAAACTCTTGATTTGAGTACATACATCCTAACATTGAGCTGTGTGTGATGGCTTAGTTTGGGCAGAGATCTGCCTGTAATGATAAAAACCTTTACATGCCACAGCTAACAAGGGATCTGCTGCAACAGATTTATTAGCACAGGTGTTCCTACTGTAACCAAGGTTTTGGTGGAGAGACACAGTGGCCACAACAATCCCAAGGGAAGGAAGAAGAAAAACAAGTTTTCATGTTTTTCTATTAAAGCTATCCAAGGACACTATTACTGTGTCAAGTTATGTATGTGAACCTGTTTCCCAATAAAGCTTATTTTAATTAGAACTTCCCCTGTTCAAGTATTTCCTTGGTACCAGGCTAACAAATTAGCAGAAGCAGAGTAGATTAAATAAAAGGAAAGAAGAAACATGATTAGCAGAAAGACAGACATACAGGGGAAAGGGAGGTAAGGATAGCAAATCTTAAGGCAGTCAGAATTGCATAATTTAAAACTGAAAATTTATCTTAGAGCAAATATTTTTATTTGTCTTCCATGCACAAGATAATACATGTGCTTTTGCTAGCACAATGAAACTAGTAATATATAACACAGGGCAATTGCATGCTGTAGCACTGGCCTTTAGAAACCCATGTTTATTATTGCATTGCATTTTATTGCCAAAGTTACTTGCTTACAGTGTCAGGGGATGCTGTAATAATCCCAGATATCACCTTGTGGTTTCACCTGCCAAGGAATTTTTCTTTTTATCACAGCTATTTGCATGCAGCTCATCCATATCAGCCAGAAACTTCCAGTGGTCTCTGGAAGCCCTGCCTTACCACCCTGCTCATCCAAAACCACTTGCTTTGAAAAAGTAATTAAATATGATAAACTTCTCCACTTCCCCCACCTAGTATTGACTGCTTAACTGCAGTACTATGGTGTGCTAGTAGCTATAGACATTGTCTTTTCCTTTTTTTTCCTCTCAGATTTCTTTGAGATCCCTCGCCCAGGCTAAAAATAGTGAAACAGGGCTGAATATTTTATTTCCTCATTTCATAAAAAGAGATGGATGGCACCATCTGTTTCTCATTACCAGTAAGCAAAGGCTGTGCAGTGTTGGGATGGGAGGAGTACAGAGCAATGGGTGTATGTTTCTGTGCTCTCTCAGTCCAGTTTGCCCGCCATACATCACTGCCAGCCAGAGAGCAAACAACCAGTTGGCATATTGTATCCCATTTAAACATTGATGGAGTGAAGGCACCCTGGTGTGTTTTAAGTGCTGTATTAGTGGTCTTTATTTTACAGCATAAAGATTGCATATACAAACAGACGCTCATCCATAATTTATAGCAAATGAAACAGCTAGGGATATAGGGAAAAGGAGGATTTCATTAAATACACATTATGATGCACCTCAGGGGAAGCAGAAATATACTGGTTAAGCTAATTATAAGGTCCACAGTGTACTGACAGTTGTTTATTTTTTTCTTCCTTTTTTTTTTTTTTTTATTATTCTATTTGATTTGTTTTAAAGAGAAGGAAGGTTCCACAAGCCTGAGGTCTAACACTGCTTTGGAAATCCTAGGAGGTTTTCAGGTACTCTGTACATTTTTAGGCTTGTCTCAAACAAAAGTGCTTGAAGTAAACCTTTTTGAGGAGGAATCCTGTTTAGCAGTCATGCAGCACAGCGGGAGAGCAGTTTCAGATGAGGGAGGCATAGCACTGCAGGAACCTGATACCAGCTGACATCAGTTCCTACCTGCCAATGACCTCAGAAACATCATATTTGTGTCTAATTAATAAATATGTCATGTTGGAGGGAAGATGGAGCTTTTAACATTTATGCATAGCTGGTATCAGAAGGTTGCACGGCGTGTATTGCTGGGACCTGCTTCCAATGAGGCAGGTGTGCATTCATCCAGAAGCCCATCAGCTGGATCCCAGTGGGTTATTTGCTGTATTGTTTCCTCTGAAAGAAGCCAACTGCAGCACCATCTTCTTTGCACAAAATGGGATGGAACAGTACATTTTGAGATGGAAAAGCACTTGGTGCTCTAAAAATAATGTCTCTTTTTCGTTAATATTTATTATTGGAAGATCCAACTTTGCCTAAGTACTTTACAGATGATACTGGCATCTGCTGACTCCTCAGGTGACTCTGTAACGTTGTAATCTGGTTGATTTCCCTCCTTCCACTGCTGCAGAAGGATAGGATACAACTAGTCTGTGATTCTGTCTCAGCAAATAGTGCCAGTTTTTAAGGCTCAGGTCACTAAGTAATCAGTACAAGGCTAAACATGGCAGCATTGTCCTTTTAAAGTTGTTTGTGTAGCTTCAGTTTGTACTTCTTTTTGAGATGTATCTCTAGCATAAGTTTACTGATTTTTGGTTTCACAGTACTATCCATGCACTTGACAAACTTCCAAGAAGACAGTTTTGGATGCTAGGTACATGATCAAGCCCGTGCAGCCCTACATTCAGCTGCATTGCACTTAGTGTCAGCAAACCAAGATAGGTTTTAAGGCATGAAAGGGAGTAGGAGAAAGTACACAGAAGGGTGGTCATTGTATAATGTTGTTTTCCAAATAATTAAGGTCATATGTTGTTCTTGCAGCTTTGTTTTATTTTAAAGATGCTATCGTAATACATTTCTGGGTATCACAGAATTTTCAGGTCTCACTTAAAACCTGTGATGCTCAGAGCTAGGCTGCCTGACAAACCTTGCTTTATTTTTAGATTAAATCAGGGTGTATATTGCCAGAGGAAGAAGTAAATAAACACGGAACACTTAAGGCTTCCTGTGGTGTTTGAGTAGGAGATGCAGTGATTCTCTCTGATGGGTGAGTGCTGTGCTGAGCACAGCTTTGTAGACGAGGGTCAGAACAGGACGTGAAAGGTTGTGCAGGGAACTGAGACACCTAGAGATGGATAAAAAAAGAATAGTTGTGTTTAGTGAAGAGTATTCACTTGAAAAAAATGATGTGTTTATGTGTAAGGCTGCAATTAGACCAGAGATGCAGGTGCCAACTCACCTGCTCCCCCTACCCTCTTATACACAAGCACTCTTCCAGAGAGGTGCGCTAGTAGCAAAGTAAAATCCTGCTGTCCTACGCCAGAACCAGGGATCTGGCTCTTGCTGTTGTTCAGCTTTCTCTTCTGCAAGTAAAATGGCAATGCTGTCATCACAGGATACTAATTGAGTTCTTAGTGTCTTCAAACTGGGAATCATCTTACCTCTTAGAATTGCATTTCATTTGTTCAGGTTTTTTTCAGATGTCATATAATGTTCCAAGTGTGGGAGGAGGGAAAAAGAATGGGCAGTGGGTGAACATGTGAGGGGCAGTAATGGCTAAATGCACAAGGGTACCTTGTAAAGGCACTGCTTGCATTACATTTGCGTGGGTATATCTAGTCTCTATTCCACAAACTTCAGCAGACTTGTTCACATAAATCCATTACATCGATCAAACTATGATACTTTATGCTCCTAGCACTTTCCTGAATTGTTAACCCCATAAGTACAACAAAAGGATGTTTATACTCATATTCTGGAATCAATATGAAATACCCATTATTACTAGTTTACAAAGTCCTTGCAAACAAAGCAGTAGCACTTTCACATGTGGGGCCAGCTTTTTTTTCCTTTTTTTTACACTATAGGTGATAGTGTAGAGCTACTGGCATGCCTACCAGCAATAGGTTTGTTGAGGAATAACCTCTTGTCTCTCTCTCTTTATAACCCTTCTCTCCATCTGCATAATCAAGGTCAGCTAATCCGAACTGAACCAAAATAAATGTGCACCCAAATGTGGCTCCGGATATTACTACACAGCTGTGCAATTCATCCTGCTGACAGACCCATTCCTGATTAGCTAATCATTAATTCTGTAGTCCTTTTAAAGGAACAGTACTTCTAAGGGAATCAGATGTCTAACAGGCCAGAAGAAGGATGGAAACAATCCAGTGCAGCCAGGATGTCTCTGTCACTAGTGAACAAAAAGCCAGCTTGGGCAGACCCTAGAAAGACTATTCTAAGTATATTCTAAGGGGTTTGCAGGAGAGGGACCAGTCATCTTTGATTTATCCTAGTCTGCTGTTCGAGGGTTTGCCCTGATGGCTGGGATATCCACAAGGAATGGTTAGGACGGAATTTTCTTTCAACTGAGTGTGAAAATCTTTTATTCATCTGCCTGTTCTTGCCCTTTTTCAGAAGGTTGTTAACAGATCCTTTGCCACATACAAGATTAACTAAGGAACAGATGCTTGAAACCCTTGGTATTTCACTCCCACTGCTAGATGTCTGGACTGCATACATTTGAGCAGAGCAAAAATCACTTCCAGGATAAATAGGCTGTGGCAGAGTGGCACCATTTGCAAGCTCATACTGTCTCCTTCCTGGTGTGGGAGTTTTCTTACCAAAGGATGCATAAGGTGTTGATCCCTAGGGGCTGCTACTGTATTTGCTACCAGACATGCTGGTTCTGTCTGTGAATTGATTATATACACAGAGCACAGCTGAGAAGGGGATTTGCTGCACCACTGGCAGGCATAGCTGCAGAATTTGCAAGGGAGGAGAGGGGATCGATATGGTTGCATTTGAGTCATCTGAGTTTATGTGTCAGTTCTAGGTCACTTCCCTGAATAAACAAGGTAGTCCTCAAAGCCTGTTGGAATCCAGAATGCAGAGAATATCTCTCTGCCTGTTTTGAAGGATTCTACCCCCCTGGACAACACTGTCTTTGACCCAAGGAGAAAATTACCTACCCTTTGGGAAGAGTTAGAATCTACACTGGTGTGAACTAGATGATAGAATGTTATGTAAGATTGTCACAAGGTGAAAATTTAGGGTCTTTGGGCCTGTTAATATAGTAAATAGAGAAAAGGTAAAAAACTTTAAAATGGAGGATTGTTGTTGTTCTCCAGGCCTCTTGTTTCTTCTTCTAGTACTCCATATTCTGCAGTAGAAGTAGTTTAAGGTGATTGGATAAAGAATTCCACAGTTCCTGTGTACGTGACAAACTGAGTTATGGAACATTGTTGGAAAAGTGAAAATATCTTTTGTTTTACGTTTTTATTGGATAATTTACCTTTAAAAAGACTGTCTAATCTTGATAACGCAGGCTTTTCCTGTATTCTCTGCCCTGTGCTGTCTGTGCCACGCAANTTCCCATTCGTCTCCTGAATTCCTCGCAAAGATGCTAAACCTCTCCCCCATCCGGGGAGGCATTAATTAAGGCACAGAAAGTGTCAAAAGCCCAGCTTAACAGCTGCCACTCAGGTCAGAGCTTGCACAGCACAGGATTCCGCTGCCCAAATCCAGAGGTACCTCCCCTCAGCACTGGTATTGAGGTCTCTGTGCCTGCAAGGGCTCCTACTGTGGTGACCCTGCAGCTGCCTTGTGGCACCTGGGATTCTCAGTCGCTCCTGAACCTGGGAGAGTCCTTGATCTATTCCAAATAACTGCAGAATAAATTACTGTTTTACGAGTTACACCAAACTGAAGCATGATGTAAGGGTGGAAACAGGGTGAAGTAGGAGGGAAGTGAGGGAAAAAACATGCATGATCCAGTTGTGAAGTCCTATCAGATGCTTTTGGGACCTATTTTGAATTAACATTTTGGCTTTTCTTTAGGAGAAGGGGCAATTACCCATGCTTTTACATCTTTTGAGGAATGATGTAGTGCAAAATCCTAATGTTGTCTCTCTAAACAATAGGCATACATATAAGGAAGTTGTTCAAGGTAAAGAATCTATAGATTATCATTTTTAGACTCAATATTCATTATTCATTGTGGTTTATAAAGTTGTTCTTTCTTTTGGTTACTTTATTTATTCAGTGTTCTGAAGAGCGAACTTGATAATTGTTATTGATAGAAGATGGAATATTTGTATTTACTGAGTAACAGAAGATGAGATTACTTTTTATTCACTCCTTCCTTCTTTAATCTTCAGAAACCACTTTGTCTTCTTTTTTATTTTTTTTAAATTAAGGCCATCAATTAATTAGATTATTCCTTTTAGTTCTAGGTCAGTAAAAAATGAAGACTGAGTTCTCTCCATCCAGCCATTATAAACTATGCAACAGAAATCCCTAAAAAGGGATTTTAAAAAAAGGGAAAATAATGTGCCTGGAATTGTAACAAACATCTCACAGGAGGTGCCACTAGGCAGGATTTGGGGGGGAACTCATTTAACTCGAGTGTTTGGAAGTGCCTGTCAATACCCTAACTATATTTTGTGAGCCCTGCTGCGCTGCCCAGCACTCCAGCCTGCAGCACCTGCCTCTGTGGGGTGTGTGCGGAGCGCAGCAAATGATCCGCGGGGCTGCAGCGCCATCTGCTGATGCGCCAGTTTACTGCAGAAACCAGCAGTGTCCGACTGCAAACCTACAGGGCAGCCTTGTCATTCACAACACAGAAATACACCTAAAATAGCACTAGGCAAATGGGTTGGGGTTTTTTTTTTGCTGAGGAAACAGAACTTCTGGTTAGGAAATACGCCAAGTATCTTTAGCTCCTTTCTTGACATCTTGGGTCTGTATAAACCAAAACCAAAGTTCCTACATTCCTGCCTTCTTTTGAAAATTGTATCTAGGCTCCTGTATTTTTTTGGATACTTTTGGTTCTTCTGCCCTGAGATCTTGCTGCAGTCCAAGCATGTAGACAATCGATAAAGCTTGAGGGACGTAGTTCCTTTATTTGGTCAGTAAAAATCCCTTGTTCCAAAGCAAACCAATCCAAGAGCCTATCAGGGCAGCTGGCCTTACCTCCAGTACTTCCATGCATCCATTCACAGGGAAACCACATGGAGCCAGGCAGGCTTCTCAATCCTGTTCCCTTATTTTCAGTGTTTTGCTTCCCATACAAATATCCCCAAGGGAAAGATGTCCCCTATGGGTCTACAGATGCGCTGTTAACTCTGTGAAGAAGAGAGGCACCGATGCAGCACAGTAATGTGTGCTTCTGCTGCCTGCACAGGTCAGTGCAGCAGTGAAATCAGCCCACGGGGAAGTAGGATGTAGCCCATGCTGCAGCTGTAGGGCTGTGGAGTTAGTGGTGCTGGCTGAGTTTAAGTGGATGCAAATGTGCCAGCCAAGATTAGGGCTCTTGCTGTGTAACCTCACACCAAATAACTAACCTTTTAATTTGCTCTTTATTTGCAAAAACAACAAAAGGAGATCTTGGGGTCATTTGCATTTCAGGTAGAGTCATGAGTCAGGCTGCTAATTGATTTGGGACAAAATTGTAGACAAAAAAATGCTTTTGTGCTCTGAAAAATACAGTCAGCTTAGACTGGTTTGTTCTCCTGCCAGGATATGTTTCTGTCCTGTTCCTACACCAAGCTTGGCTATTGACACTCCTTTTTTGTGTCATTATCAGTGCTACCAGTGATTTGAACTGCTCAGGGATGAATGTTTATGCTTTCTTTCCACCCCTGCTTGTCTGAGTAAAACACAATTCTACTACTGTCCCACCAGCCCTATCTAAAACTAACTTTCAAAACAAGAAATAACCTAATCCTCTGCTTTTATTTATTCTTCTGAATTGGATCTTATTAGAACATTGGCACTTCTTGATCATTTTAGTCTCTCCAGATACAAGAACTACACAGAATTGCAAATGTAGTAGTGAAGACTGCAAGTTCAACAGCATCTTCCTTTTTCAGGATCTAAATGCAGGGGTGCAGCCAAGCTGCTTTATCATGCCATTACTTTTCTGTCCTTAAGCCTTCTGTGACATTGAACTATCCTCAGTGAGAAAAGGTGGTACTTCTAGCAGAGCAGTCCAAGACAGATTTTGTCAAAATTCACATAAAGTGTAGAAAAATAATGAGGATGGCCTCAAGCCAAGCTTTGGAGGCACCAAAGGCTTTACCCCTTGCTGTGTTTCAACCGGATTTCCTGGGAGTTAGCAGTAGTTCCTGCCTAATACCAATTTCCTGCTCCACAGAGACCTTGCAGAAACTGTGGAGAGCAGTTTGCCTCTGATCTGACCCAAAAGTTTTAGCACACAATTTTAAAAAATCAGCTTTTTGCTAGGTAAGCTTGTTTGGTTGGGCTTATTTCAGATCCTAGGCTACTACACCACATGGGACTGTGTCCACTTTCTTTTCTGTGCTTCCTTGTTTTTCAGCTCTTTTCATCCTTCAGGCTGTTCATCTTCTCCTTTCTAAATCCTAACTAGGACAATCCTTCAAGCTGTTGTGTCTCTCCTAGTCCTTCTGAAAGCTTTATCTGCCCTATAGTGCCGAGGCCCCTGAGCTGGCTTTAAATTTCTCGGGCACTGCTGGCCGCAGCTTTGCTGCCAAAGCATCAGCCTAGGGGCAGGAATGCCCTGCTCCTTCAGGAGGTTTCGCAGCCCATACCAAGTTCTGTGTTGTCAGGGTTAAGCTGCTGGCAAGTCTTAGGTGAGTTGAGAGCAAAGACCCGACGCTGCCATCACTTCGATGGCGTCACTTTCCTGTGATGTTTGTGAAATGGTGAGTAGGCACACGAGAAGCTGCCACTTAAACAAAACAGGAAAGCTGTCAAACACACAGATTTTACATAACAAGAAAAGCATGTTACTCTCATTGTCAGAGTCCAGGTTATCATTTTACAGACTACTTAAGTTCTTCCTGATATTCTTCTTCTTAAAGATCCAGTTCTTTGAGTAATAAGGAAAAATAGATACTACTGATTGAACTGTAGGCTAGTCTTTCTTCTGGATCTTCAGCGTCCCTTACCTCTGTTGTTTGCCATACCTACGTGGAAAAAGAATGTGCCCTGAGAGAATATTCATGGTACTGTGAAAACAGTGACAGCCACAACTTCCTGCTTCCAGTGTATAACAGCTTTACCGCAAAGATTTCAAAAGATGCATCAGACACCAGACCTAATTTATTGAAAGCATGGCAAGTTTGGTAGTTCTAGCTTTACAATGAAGTGAAGTGAACCACAGCACTGTTAAAACTCGTCACAGTTCAGGTGGCAAATTTGTGGCAGAACTGTTTATATCATCCACATATCCTGCCAGGATGAAATCAAAGTTCAGGAGCAAATTTCCTGTAGTGAAACAATTTATGTACCTGTATGCATTGAATTAAATTATTTTATTTTATTACTTTTTCAGGGTTAAGAAGGATTCAGATGATCTTGATCAGTGAAAGATCTAGTTCAAAGTTTGGAACAGACTAAATAAACACTTGACTATAGTTGGCTTGTAAAAGTGATGCACCTGAAAGATTCCCTGTAGTAAAATTACTTTGAGCATGTTGTGAATAGTTTATATCACTAAATTTTAAAGGAAACACTCTAATGCATCATATGAGGACCTGTGTCTTTGTATGGACAAGATTAACAAAGTTGTGCAGCCATTGTAGTTATAGAAGATATTTTATTCTAGGGCAATAATTCTGGCTTTTCTTCATGAATTCAGAAGCCAAGCTAAACCCTTGTGCTTAACTGCGTTTCCTTTTACTGCTGAGCCAAGGATACAGGAAGATTTGCAGTTAATTAAATCTTCTGGCATGGTACATGGGTCCCACAGAGGAGCATTTCAGATGAGAGGAGGTGCAGCCAGAAAGTGGTATAAGTGTGGCTTTCGAGCCAGCAGGGCTCCCAGCAGTGCTTATGCTGTCCTGGGAATTGAAGGGCCTTGAAAATAGCTGAAAGTCAGGTTCTCCTTCACCTCACCTGCACCAGTGCAAAGCAGACCTCTGATACAGGCAAAGACTGGCCCTTTTGAGAGTAACAGATTTAGTTAATTATTTGTAATTTGAACATCAGTAAAAATGTACAAGGATTTGAGAGTGCCAACTTGGCCTGGGCAAAGCAGCTGAGCCACTTGAAAACCTGGCAGATGCATTCTTCTACTGACTCTGAGGGGAAGGCAACTTGACTCGAGCTCTGTAGCTTTGTTTCTAGAACTATGTATGTGATTTGATATGCAAGAGTGAGTTCTCCTGAAATCAGCTGGACACTGTCAGCTTTCACAACTTTTTTAAAAAGGCAAAATTTAAATGTGTCTTCTGCAACTGACTGACTTCTCTGTGCCTAGGTCAAAATTAAAATGTCTGATCAGTTTCTGTGGAACCAAAGGAAAGTTCCTTCTCCTCAGTAGAAGTCAGGGATGATTAACAATCACAAAAGTATTTTCCCTTATTATGCCTTGAAATGTGACCCTCCTAGAACTAAATAGATGTGCAGTTGTAGGCTATGTTGAGTTCATTAGTAAGACTGCATAAAACTGCTCAGCATATTGGGTGTTATGCATGTATGTCCTAGCAAACAGAACTCTGCATTAAAAACAGTTCAGTTGCATATCTATTTCTGGGGAACAGGCTGTTTGTTTGCTTTTTTTTTAATTTTTAACTTCTGCAAATTGTTACACCAGATGGCCTGTTGAGCCAACAATAGATCATCATGTCTCACCACAATGGGATCCCTTTCTGGCTAACTCGAGTCAAAGCAGTTAGATATCAGTCCTCACCAAGCACATTCCCAATGACTTCACCTCAATTATTTCTCTCCATCTGGCCCATGGTAGTATAAACAATTTCCTGCTACTTTGCATAGCATCAGAAATGCACATAAATAATCAATCTAATGCTGGAACAATTCTTTTGAATACATTAAATCCTATTTGTGATGTTAGCAGATCCCACACTTCCATGAGTTACTGAATACTAATTATGACAAAGGGTTGGATAATTAACTACTTCTATTTTTAAATTAAACTCTTTGATTTTTAATCCCACAGAGGTCTCAGTCTGCATTCTCCCTGGCTAGCGAAGATGTGGCCAGTAAAGGACAAGACCTTGCATCATCTGTGACCGAGGCTCTTCGGAGGCAGCAAAAGGGACAGTCCAGGAAGCAGAAGGAACGCAAGCTCTCTGCATTACCCAGCTGGAAGAGTGTAGACAGGCTAAATGAAACAAGTAAATATTTCTAGTACGAATAAGATTCTTTTTTTGGTTCTCACTCACATGGAATAAATACGACTTAAAGCAAGGACCTTCTCAAGGGCATTTCTGCTGACCTCTGTGCTTCCAGAGGTCACATATAAAATGTATATTTGATGTTGCTGTGTCACAATTTCATTGGGCTATGTCATTGCTTATCTTAACTGTCTTTAAAAAAAAATTATTCAAAATTTGGGTCTCTGTGAAGTTGATTTTGGACTGTTACGAAATTTATGATAATGAATTCGCAAGGCAGTGTTCTGTGCAGCCCTACTCACTGGTGCTTCCAGACGAGTTTGAGGAAGCTGTATGAGCAGAACTTCACAGAGCAGCAGCTTCCCTCAATCTGATCTCTGTCATCATATATTATGTATGGATGTAAATATGTATGATGGATGGTGAGCACCTTTCCAAGTCAGCTCCATTCCTGAATCAGTACCCTGGGATAGGATGCAATTCCCTGGTTACTTCTAGATGACATAAAGACAGGTTGTCATTGAAGAAGATATCCATGTATATAAGTATCTGAAGGGGGGGTGTCAGAGGATGGAGCCAGGCTTTGCTCTGTGGTGCCAAGCAATAGGACAAAAGACAACAGGCAGAAACTGATGCACAGGAAGTTCCACCTGGATATGAGAAAGAACTTCTTCACTATGCAGGTGACCAAGCGCTGGAACAGGTTGCCCAGAGATGCTGTGATGTCCCATTCACTGAAGATATTCAAGAACCTGGATGCAATCCATGTGCAGGTTGGTTGGACCAGCTGACCCACTGCGGTCCCTTCCAACCTAACCCTTTCTGTGCTTCTGCAGTTGTGGCTCCTGCTCTTGGGGTGGTCCTGTTTCCATTGCCTCTCTTGTTCTGGCATTTGTGAGGCCATAAGAGTGTAGCACCAGGCAACTCCCTCACCAAAGAGTTGGTTAGTTTTTACCCCTACAGCTGCACAAGGGGAAGAGCTGAACTCATTGCAGCAGCATTCCCTGGCTCCAAGTGTTGTCATCCCATGACGGAATCTGCTTGTTCACACTTCTTCTCTTGTAGCAGCTGTAGAACCCATCTGACCCCTGTAGCACATTGGTTCATGAAGCTGTACGAGAAGAAAACTTCTCTTTTGTGGGGTGAGTTCACTGGTGCTGTAACTCCCACAGCTGCCTCACTATGCGCTGGCAAGCAGAAGCAGTCACAATGTGTGTTTGGGTTTGGTGGGGACCTGGGGTCGGGGCTGTCCATCCGTTCAGTTTGTCTATCTGTACTGCCAGTTGATAACTGGGGAGACTGAAATTTAGACAATTACAATACTTGTCCTCCCCCCTGAAAGAAATTATTATTAAAGTAGTACTAAAATCTGATTTAACCAAGTATTCATTACTCTGTGAATTTTTAATCAACCCGCTGTCGGAAGTGTTTTTCTCCAGGGCACTTTAGTGGAAGGCCTATTTTCAGTAAAGCAGTTAATTTGGTGCTTAAATTTAAGAACCCACTTGAATCCCATTGCATTCAACTGTTGAGCAATTTAGTATTTAACAATTGCTTAACCATAGCAGAACAACAAATTGACCCAGTTTCTTTTCGGTGCTTACTCAGAGGATTTTTTCTGCTTCTTTCATCTAAAGTCCACATTTGTGCTGAAATTGTGGTGCCTATTGAGCTAATAGTGAATATCTGATTGTGCTAATATCTGCAAACATGGTCTCACCTATGCAGTAATAAACAGCTTTGCATTATGATACAGAAAACAAGAGAAATGTCAACCAAGAGTTTGGTGTAGTAAACATCAATGGGCTTTTTAGGCATGTAGCTAGAAAGTTCACAATTCTTTTTGGTTACAGTTTGTATTTGTTTAAATGGTGACTCAAGAGACAGATTATGATACTGTCCTTTTTTCCCCTTTATCAATAGTCTTACAATGACACTTCTTAAATATTTTTTTTCCTTTTCACATGGATGAATTATAGCTTATTCCCAAACAATTGTGCACAAAATCCATTCTTTCAAGTAAGTAACTTTGTTTTGAAAAATCAGGAAGGGAGCCCTTGACATTGTAGAAGCTGGGATAAAACTGAGTCAGCTTTCTGAATATAGAGTTCTCAGTGGCTTTCTACCCTGTTTGCCCTCTAAGATGTAATCAACTACTATCCTGTCCTTTCCTCAGTTAACTGAGGTTGGTTGACTGATTCTCATGTGGTGTTGTTAAATAGAATAAGGGGATATGGTTTGGGGTAGAAAAAAATTTTGTGGCTCCCCATTACATTTGTGTAATGTGGTGCAACTGAATTCAATTCCTGTTGGAGATTTATATCCTGCAGAGCTGTTGGCTTTGTTTGAAGGAACGATGTTTTAAGGAAAGTTCTTTCTCTCAAGAGAACCTTATATTAGCGAGTATAGTTGGGGAAAGTGAACAAGCAGAAGTTTCTTATGCTTGATAGCTTTGTTTGGGTTTTTTTCTCCAAAATCAGAGGTTACAATAAAGAATTATTAGTCCTCCTTACACACCTGACTTCAGTTATATCCTTGGTTGGTCACTGCTACAAGAGAACTAGTATTACTTTGATTTCCTTTTAAGCAGGAGTAAGAATTGTATTTTCTCAAGTTCTCTGAATTGACTTAAAACGTAGTGAGTGAAAACGAGCCAAAAGGATTCAAATGAGTAAGAAATGCCAAAGTTGTCATAAAAACCTCTCACAGCTTCTGAGTTCAATTACCATGTAATTTTTGTTTTGTTTTGTTTTTTGTGGGGGTGTTTTGGTGGTGGTAGTGCACCTCAGACTTTTTTTTTTTTAACTTAAGGACCCCTTGCTGCATACTAATGTTCTTTATGAACAGTTCCAGGGAAAAAGTAATCTTCCTGTCATCCAAGTATTTCTAACCATCTAATACAAAATGCCTAATTATATTCTACAACAGACCCAGATATTAGTGTCCATTTGAAAATATTGATGTTCTGCTTACCTTTTGAGAAAACTAATGGTTCATATTAAGTATTTCTATAGGTTTCTGAAAATAACAAATTTGAACCCATGGAAGGACTCCATAAATCTGAAAAGTTCATTCAGTAGGCTGGATTACTGTGTAAATCCATGGCATTATATATTTATTCAAGTGCTGCAGAAGGCAGAGTCATCACACATCTGTATTTCCCATGAGGGGAATTTTCAGGTTTGATTGGAAATTAAATCTAAATTTAGAAGAAATGCAATTCTCAGAGTTATGAGAGTTATACAGCAGTTTCTGACAGTATTTATGACTTTTTTTTGGTTTTGTGTTGTATGTTGTGTAAAACATACTCTGAAAACGTGGAAGGATACAGGAGCAGCAGTGCTTGTGTCAGACAGAAAGCTCATTTGGTGTTTTGTCTGGGGTACAACAACAGCAGCCATAAGCAAGAGTCTAGGAGATATTGGGACAAAGCAAGTATTTTTCATATTGTCTTTGAGTAGGCTCTGAACCTCTAGAACTTTCAACTTAATGACTATCTCAGCTAGAAGTGTTTTTCTGTATTTAGTAAATTTTAGTGGATTTCTCCTCCATGTTCATAGCCATCTCTGTTTTATCACAGATAATTTCAAGCATGCAGAATTACCTTAGGCAAGAAGCTCCATGGGTCTGGTATCCATTGCATCCCACTTCTTTCTTTTGTTTGTTTAGAACCTTGATTTCTCCAGCTTCACTTCATGCCCTCTAGTAGTTTGGTTGGAAGAGATTCCCCCATCTCTTTTAGCATGTATTCTCTCAGTCTTCTCTCCTCCAGATGGCAGAGCTCTGGCTTACTTAATCATTCCTTGAATGGACACCATTTCAGAACCTGGTACAACCTTTGTTGCTCTTCTCTGATTCCTTTTCCATCTTTCCTTTTCGACTTGAGGGACCAGAACTGTGCACAGAATCAGAGGCATTTGCAAAACTCAGGATTTCTACATGTCTATATGCTGATGTTCCATTAGTCTTTCCTCATAATTCTTTTAGAAAAAAGCTTTGATCCAAGTAGTCCCCCATTTTAATCCTCACCATGACTTAAAGTGGTGGCTTCTGAGTAGTAGGGCAGCTTGCCTCTCATCATGGGAGAGTTCATGTGGCAGCAGCACTTGCATTTGTCTGTTAGTTTTGTTGAAACTTTCAATCTGTGGCGAGTAAAAGCAGCCTTTCACAGTGTGATCACAGTTGTTCTTGTTTCCTTTTCATAGGTCCGCCTTCTGTTTTCCAAAGCACCGATGGAAACTGGGTGGCTTTGCAGAATGTCGCTCTGCCTCGTCCTCGAATGCTTGCCAAACCAAAGAGTCAGGTGTTCAAAGCTTTGGAGAATGAGTCCAGCATTGTGTCTGCCTATGACGAGATGGGCTCGGACAGCGAGGATGACTATGACTGGAACGTGGCCTTGAACAAGCTGCGGCAGAGACCTCGGCAATTGCCAGACGACTTCTATTACTCCAGTTCCCAGTACGGCACTGAGTGGGTTTATGGCAGCGGTCAGTACCAGGCAGTGACCTCCCCCTCCTCCGGGTTATACACCAACACTGAAACGGTGTTCTCCGATTCGGAAACATCTTCGGTAAACTCTTCCCAGGAAGCTAAAGGACCTAGCAAACTTCTCTGGTTGCAAAGCAGAACTCAAAGTGATATGCCCAGAATGGAAAAGAAGCACTTCCATGGAGAACTAGATGTAAATTTCAATCCACAGGCAACTAGCTTGGAGTATTCAGACAGCAGTGAGACTGAAGAAGTCCATTATGATTTAGAAAAGAGATCAAGAAGGTGGAAGAAAAACAAAGCTATCTCTGAAGACTTATGTGAAGAAAAGAATCAGGCAAAAGCCAACAAGATGAATTTAAGTCAGGTAATTGTGTTGGAGTTTACCAAATGCATTCTCAAAAAGAGCTGGGCAAAACTAATTCAGCTATGCTGGCAATATCATGTGAATCATGAGTGGGAAGCGGAGTGTTCTTGCAAGCTTTATCTTCCTCATGTCTCCTAAATGAGAAGAAGAAAAAGTAGGGTGTTAGACAGGCTTTACCTTCTTCTCAAATAGGCCACTTTCATCTGATCAAAGACAGTGTTAATGTTGTAAAATACAGTGCTCTTAAAAAAACCCCTCAAGATTTTTCAACAGCTAACAAATGTTAATTAATCACTTGTTTTGTTCTGCTGGGGTTTTTTTTAACTTCTGTTTTCTTGGTATAAGAAATAGCTCATATGCCTGGGAATCTGCTCTGCACCTCAGACAAATGTTCTGGTAAGGGATAAAGCTAATGAGCAGCAGAAATTCTAAAAGGGCTTTTTGTGAAATCCAGTCCAAGTGATGTCTGCTTTTAGATGGTGATCTTATGATGAGTTTTGATGTCTTAGGGTGAGTGTTTGACAACTACTTCCATTTAAAAAATTTGTCAATTGAATAAGGAAACAAACAAAACTCAAACAAACAAGCAAAAACCCAGACTGGTAATATCTCAAACTTGGAAAAACTGTTCATACAACTTGAAGACAGCAAACATTTCTTCTAAACTACAGGTTTTGAATAACCAGAAAGCCAAGAAGTCTCCTCTATTTGGAGTTTGTCCAGACCTGGGACTGTTATTAAGGGATCCATTTGTCCCCCAGAATTTTTTTACCAGCACAAGCACACTAGATCAGGAGAATATTGATCCCTTGTCCAGTTCCATTTCCTACATCCTATCCATCTTAAATCCTGAAGCTACATCATTGCTGCAGCAGAGTAATGGGAATCCTGAAGCAAGGAGCTGAGGGCTGTTTTCTCCCTGTGCCTCTGACTACGAGCAGCCTGATTCAGTCTTAAAGCTATCTGACCAGATTTAGGATGCCTGGAACAGTTTTTCTTTGCTTATGCTGCTAGCCTGTATTTCCTATAGAAAAGCATCAGTACAGCTGATTGTAAGTCAGTATTAGGATTCCAGGATTTCAGCAGGGCTTTAATGCTGGGTGTCGTTCATGCTGTATCCATTCCGTTTGCCTTTAGGACAGAGTGTGGGTATTTGGGGTGTTCTGTACTGATTCACTTATACTCGTGTCCTCATGTATTTATAATGAACAGTTGTTGAAGGGGAGTATAATGTATTATAATGTGATCTGACAACACATCAGTGGCCATTATTGACTTCTTAGAACATCAGGCAGAATTACCAGGCTTTACAGGGACTGCACAAAGACCACATCTTGTACACAGATTTTTGCATTTCATTTTCTGGCTTTGTGTATTTGTGCTTGATCTCTGTGTGTCTGTATTCATATTGTGGCTTCCTAGTCACAATAGACAATATGCAGAGCATGGAAGATCAGAGCTCACAGAGAAGGTCCTGGAGACATTACAGAATCACAGAATCACTAAAATTGGAAAGACTTTTAAGATCATCAAGTCCAGCTGCTAACACTGCAGGGTCCACCACTAAACATTGTCCCTAAGTGCCACAGCTACACATTTTTTTAATACCTCCAGGGATGGTGCATCAACCACTTCCCTGGGCAGCCTGTTCAGTACTGGATAATCCTTTCTGTGAAGAACCTCCCCCACGTTCATCCAGGTGAGGTCAGAAAGGCAGGGTGCTTCCCAAACTTACGTGATGGCGTCCTTTAGCAACTTAGTGTGTGCTTCAAAGTGCAAGCTGGTGTGGAAAATTATTTTTCTTTCCAAGTCTTTTGTGAGTTGCTTTGTCTCTTGTGACCTCTCTGTTGTGCTCAAAGTGCAAGATTTGGGATTCTAACCCACTTTCCCCTTCATTTTACCCTTTAGGCTGAAAGAGGCTGTTCCTGCTCCCCTGCCCCCTAGCCTCAGTGGGGCAAGCAGAGGCACACTGCCTGCAGATCATGCCAGTGTTTTCAAAGCAATTAAATTCTCACTGTGAAGTTTAGGTATGGGTGGGTTTGCATGTGTTTAGTTTGTGTTTGGGGACACAAACACATACACAGAGGTGGCTGATTTGACAGCTGGTGCTCACATTTGTAGAACTTTGACTCCAGCCTCTGGCAAACAAGCACTGCTGGGACCAGGAATGGACTGACGACTACAATTTATAGCAAGGATGTTGCATGGTTCAACAATTCTAGGAAGCAAGTAAAATTATCATGTGTGTAAGGAATCTGCTTTAATGTATGAAAATGAATTAGCCAGACATCATTTACGTTGCTTAGAAAAATGAGATTAAAGGGATGTCAGAGTTTCATATATTCCCCAGAGTAATGTATTGGTCTCAGTAAAATGATTGAGGCTGCAGCAGGGAGAGCCCTGCATAATTATAATGCAGGTGTGTGAAGAACTGCAGACAGCACAGACTTAAGCAAGATTGACTGCGGGGTCTTAAACCAGGCATAGCTTTTCACATGATGAGATTATGCAGAATTGCAGAGACCATACAAACTCTTCTAAACTCTTGTTGAACCAGGATATTAGACACTGAATAACTGATTATATGTCAATTGCAGTGAAGAAACACACTTTTTCAGTACTTCACTGCATTGTAATATGATCTTATTTTACTGCATTGTAATAATAAGATGATAATTTGTTAACCATTGTGTTTTCATCAGCATTGCAGAGCAGGATTTCAGTTTATCAGTTTAAAAGTTGGGGTTTCATTTTTAATTTTCACATAGCGAAGGTTGCTTTCTTGTTTTCTACTCTCCAAGTTTCCAAGTGAGATGAAAACAAGCCCTTTTTCCTCTCTGCTCTGAGTCTAGAGAGTTGTAAGCAGTTATGTTCTGGAAAAACTGCAGTCAGTTCATAACTCATAACTGAATTTCAGTTCAAAATCAGGTATTTTTTTAATCAAGATCCAGTTCCTAGATTAAAATAATTCTGTGGCATGTTTTCCAAAACCGTATTTTAGACACACAGGTGGAATGCTGACTTTGTGACTGAGAGAGAATTTTTTGTAAAAAGTCTTCAGTGACTTAGAAGGGGAAACCTGAGAGTAGATACCAAGATGTACTGTATCTGTGGAATTTTTTGCTTAATGATAAGTAAAAGAACAAGCTCCTTTACTGAACTGCTTGTAGAGATGCCACAAACACAGTCATGAAGCAAGATATGAAAACTGTCCTGATAAAACCAAGGTCTTGCTATAAATAATTTCGGATTGCTTATGTACCACAGAAGACTTACGTTTCTGGGGGGACTGAACTGGAAAGTGCAACCTTGCTTTTAATGATGATTATTTTTCAAATTGTAACTTTTACAAAAAATGGACACTCAAGCCACCAATCTTTATCTGATTTTATTATTAATAGTTATAATAATCGTTGATACTACTAGTAATAATAATGTTGATGTATTGGCTCCCATCTCTTTGAGAGAAGGATATGATTGTTGCTTAATGTAGCTGAAATTCTTATGTTTCTTATGCAAAGTGGAGGGGCTTAATTGCTTCAAGTGAAAGAAGTGTTCTCATTATGAGTTTGCTTCTTGGATCAGGAGACCCCACCTGTTAACTGCAGCCCTCCTGCCCTGCAGCCAGGTAAGGGGTGAGCACTGCCAGACTGCCTGTCGCCACGGGATGGCGCTTGGGATGCATTCTTTGAAAACAGCTCCCTGAAATCACTCTGGCTCTTGTTGAGAAACTGCCTGCAAACCTCACAATTTGTGTATTCTCCTAAAAATTTTAGTTTCTGATTTTTGGTTTCCTACATGAAGGCAGCTTTACCTCAGGAGTTTATAGTTTAACTTGGATTTTGTTCTGGAGCCTTTTCTATTGTATTTCGTTTTTGTCCACTGTGATTACCTTGGCTTATCAGTGATTTCTGTGCAAGGATTTGGACATTGTGTATGTGTAAAGGTGTATTTCTTTTCTCATTGTCTCCTACAAGACTTACGCTTGCATAGAAACACTTGATCTTCTTTTAGTGAAACTGGGTTCGTGGTTGTGTCAGTCTGCCAGGCCCTCACAGAAACTCAATTTTCAGATAAAATGGTAGCCCTTTATTCTTGTTTGCAGATGTTAGCATTGTATGTTGCTGATAGATGCAAATGGGAATTTACACAATGATTTGTGTAATGACACAAAAACATCATTAAACTTACCAGAAAGAGTGAAAATGTGAACAGTAAAGAATAACAAAGTTTAATGTAGCATCTATTAAGTAAATAATAATAGTAGTACCTTTCAATTTATTTATTTTTATTGTTGTCATGGCTGCTCATGCATTTTTTAACTTGATAATCCATGAAAGAGGTATAATCTCCTCACAAATAGTTTGCTGCCACTATCTGAAAAGCCCAACACACAAGTCAAACAGCCTACTATTAATAGAAACCACAAAGTGCAGCAGTGTAAGGTACCATTATCTCTGCACGTGCACAGGAATTAACAGCTCTTGCAAATGTAGCTAATCCACTTGCTTGTTTTAAGAAGGTTGGAAAGCTAAAAAGGGGGTAATAGACACACCTGAGCCCAGCTGTTGTACAGTCAATATTCTCAAGATGAGTCCTCCCCCAAGAAACAATGTGTATTCAAAACACAGATTTAGCTAATGCAGAATGGGACCCTCGGATTACCAAGGCAGCTCATGACTTTCATCTGTACTGGCAGACCTAGCAAAAAGATCTTTAAGTTGCTGCCATGTGTGATCCTATGAAGACTGGTATTTTTTCAGGATCGAGAGAAGTTGTCATGTTGCTGTTGTCAGTATGGGCTCTTGAGATTAACTAGTGGTGCTTTCCATGGGTGTATATGTGCATTGCTACTCCAATAAAGCTGCTAAGCAGTTAAAGCTAAGCAGATCTATGTAAGAAGCCCCCAGAGGACTCAGGAATGTCCTGCTGCACAGTGAAGTCTGTCAGTACGTCGGTACAGCAGCGAGGAGGAAGTGTGGGAAAATCCACCACTCTAGACTGCCAGCCTCCCTCACTGCTCCACTAGATTTTATGTTCTATAAGCTTATTTAAACAAGAATACCAAATTCTTGTCTTTACAAGCTTGATCTGCTCAAATGTCTGCATAGAATGGGATTTTCTTCTTTTCCTAGCAGGCTTGACCTCAAGGTAAACCGTGCTCAGTCTGCATCAGCACTGCTAGAGGAAGCCCACACCCCTAGTGCAGAGCTGTAATCCTAAACCAGGTGTTTTGGTATATGAGAGCAGGTTTTTTGAGGTACCAATTAAAGAAATGGAGGTAATTTAAGTTAAGAGGGATTCCAGTAATTAGCTTAGACTAGATATCTAGCTGTAAATAGCTCAGTTTTGATGAGATGTATCTTCCCTAAACTGTATTCTCATAAAATAGAAGTGCACAGTCTAGCCATGCTTTCTATCCTGTATATCACATAAATCATGATTGTTTCTTTCCTGGGTACGAATTGATGGACTTATTGATTCAGCAACAGCTTTCAGATTTTTTTTGTAGTAGTTTAGTGATTTGTGAGTATTGGTCATTAGGAGATTGTTGCTTGGGGTGTGATACTGATACTTGTACTGAGTTGTTGAGTGACATGCAAGATATGTCTGAAAAAAACATCTCTTCTTGCAATTTGAGGAAGCACCATTATGATTATAAAAATAATTATAACAACCATTATTATTATAGAGTTTTTTAATTAAAAAGGTGAAATACATGGTCTTTTGCCTGTATATAACAGCATATCATACTATAGAACTAAAGTGAAAACACACTGATTTGAAATCTTGTTCTTGATCATTGAACAGCTTTTTAGCAGAAAAAGCTTCTTTTTAGTCTGCAAAAACAGATTGTTTGGGAAAAGAGTTTTAGCATGAACTCATGGTTCCCCTTCTGTTGTAGCTCTCAGGTTTCTATTGTTTCTTCAAATCCTGATTTTCCAAAAGGGCCTTCTGCATCCTGAAGGTGAAATATAAAGCAATAATTTAATTGTGTAATTGATTGAATTGCAAATAACTGCAGACAAAAGTTGTCCAGAATGCTGTGAAAGTGCTGAACACTACAGTGCAGTTTACTGTATGAGAGATGAGAACTGGCATTGTGAACACGATGTGTCAATCCATTAAAAGCAGTTTGGTGGGTAGGGTTTGTGAGGGAGTGGGCAGAGTTAACATTTCCTGTGAGAACTGGAGTCATTGGTTCATCCGTAAATGGTGCTGCTGCAGCTGCTCCTGTTGATGTATTTCCAAATGAATGGAAGAGAGAACACAGATTTTAGTCTCTCCAGCAGTGTCTGGTCTTGTCACAATATGAGAGCCTGAGGCAGACAGGAATAATTTCCTCTCTGAGAATTGCTCCAAATCATCCTCCTAGACCTGCTGAGATGTGCATACCACTCTGGTCCCAGGCTGAATTCTTCACAGCCGCCTTCTGGGTGGTTTTGCACAATTATGCTCCATTTCAAAGTATCCATCACTTTTAAACTCACCTACTTTCATCTTATTTCTTGGACTTGGCTGAAGCACCAAAAAAAATGATTCAAAAATTTCTCTCCGCAGTCAGCAGGGAGAGAACATTTCCAGAAGGCAGTTAGCATTATAGGTGGAACTGGTTGCTCTGGCATATGCCTCTCTCTCTCTCCAGGGACTGTAGTGGAAATCACGGCAAATTGGGTCCTAATCAGACAGCACAGATCCAGAAAATGAATTGATATCTACCTGGACATTAGTTTTTAGAACAACTATGAAATACTCCGAGATTTTGTCAGCAAGGGCTGACCAAACTATCCCCTTTCCTCCTTATTAAATGCTGGGCAGGCACCCAGCTAAACAAAATTGCAGAGACTTTGCTTTTCTTCTCTTCAGCTTCCAAAGTGAGGGACTTGTGGTCAAGTCTGTAATACCCACTGTTCTTAACTGATCCTGTGTTTTCCACTTTTAAGAATCAAAGAGTCAGAAAAGAAGGTGCTCCTGAAGATCGGACTTTTTCCAAGGAGGTTGGCATTTGGAAAATAACCATCTCTGCAGAGGATCCACCTATGCAAATAATCACTGGGAAAGCTGACAATCTTAAGCAACATCATGTAACAAAAGAGAAGTTTTTCAAAAGTTGTTTCCAGCAGTCATTAAGAAAAACATGGGTAATGCTCAAGACCAAGTCGTCAGGGAATGCAAGCACAGCTTTCAACTGAAAGCTGAACACAGCTGCCGGGTTACGGGTTATTTCATTCCCACACCTCACTTTTATCTGCACTGTGCCTGTAAGGGATGGCAGTGTTGGGAATGGGAAATGCCACATAGGCGTATTTTATTAGTTGCACACAGATACATAATGATTTGGATAGTTCCTTTTCAGGTAATATCAAAATAAGCAGGAATGATGAATAATAATAATCCAGCAAGTGTTGGTTTACTGGCATTCCTTTTTTATCAGAACACTTAGTGTGCTTTCTTTTTAGCTTCCCTGCAGAGTAATCATACCTATAGTTTTCTAGGAAGCTGTTTTTTCTTTCTGTGGCTATGCAGGAATTATGTGTTCTTTTCTAATTTCTTTGTAGGATTTTGATGATTTATCAGAAACAGATATAAGCAATGAGGATCAGCACCATGATGTCAAGCCTGAACTTATGGAGGATGAGCTTAAATCCAGGTTATTTCAGCTTGCTGCTAAAATGAGTGACAAGGAAACATCATCTGGTGAAGAACAAGAGTCAGAACCTGGAATAGATCCGGAAAACCAGAAGGAGAGTTTGTCCTCAGAGGAAAATGGCAGAAGTATTCAAGAAGAATTAAAGAAGGTAAGTTGTCATTCTAAAGGAGTGGAAATAGTACTGTAAGAGTTAGGATCCAAAAAGAGAACATTCTGGCTAGAAAACTGAACACAGTTACTAAAAGAAACCTGAGGTCCTTTATACCAGTCTCAGCCTGAACCCCCTACAAAGGTAAAAGTTCAGTTAAGGCGTGTGTTCCTCTCTGTGAGGAACAGGCAGCCTACAGCATCAATTCCAAGCAGGGAACTTAGCTTGCGCAACAAAACTGTTAACTGGGTAATGTTAATGGAGTTATGTCAATTTATACTGACGGAGAATTGATTTACAGTTTTTGATTTAAAAACATGTCCAGTTTTTCTTTTTTTGTCCTTGCTAACCAGACAGTTTAAGTGTTTTTTCCCATCCTTTTTGTTGCTCCTCTCCTTTCAGTATCATCTAGTTCGTGCTGATGACATAAATTCTTCTTTGGCGTTTCTATCAAAATATTTAGTGTTTCTTTAAAGCTTTCCAACCCTGTTACTCTGTCAGCTAATAGGCTTCTGAGAGTAGTAACTTCTTCTAATGAAACTGAAATTTGGTGTCACTTCTGATAGTGCCTGAGATCCCTCATTTGTGCCATTTCACCCTTACAATGAGATACCAGATTTCAGTGTCACTCTACAGGATTTACCACCTCCTCTCTACCCTTTGTGCCCCTGAATTTCTCTTCAGATCATGTGATGTGCTTGAATCTGGTGCTACAGGATTCCAGTCCTGCCCCTTGCCAGTCAAGCACACTTACTCATTAGATCCACTTAGGCTTGTTCTAGTCTGCTGCGTATCTTGACTTGCTTTTTGGGGTATTGCCTGCACAGCAACTCAGCTTTGACAAGGGACGTGGACAACTCTCTAAAGAAAGAGAGTTGTCATTTGGAAGGTGTTTTGTTCAAATGATATAAAGAACTGATATAATACACTGGGAGGTGAAAGCAGGATCAGGTCATCCAGGCAGACGATAGAGATGCTGTCCAAGTGTGCAGGAACAGTATCACAAAAGCCAGTGCCCATCTGGAGTTGAATCTGTCAAGAGACACGAAGGGAAATAAAGTCTTCTACAGGTCTGTCAGCAGCAAAAGGCAGATGAGGGAAAGCTGGGCTCACTACTGCAGTGACTGGTGACAGAACAGAAAGGCTGTTACACAACATTGTTTTCACCTCAGTTTACAGGTAAGATTTTCCCTCAAGGATCCAACACCCCTGAGACCTATGGGAAAGCTTGGAGCAGTGAAGACTTATCCTTGGTAGAGGAGGATCAGATTAGCAAATATTTCAAAAAATGGGATGTGCACATGTGCATGGGTCTGATGGGGGTGCGCTTCCAAGACCTGAGGGAACTGGCCCATGCCATTGTGAGGTTCATCTTTGAAAGATCATGGCAATCTGAGACATTCAGAGCTATGAATATTGTTTATTTTGGCTTTAACAAGGTTTCTAGCAGTAAAATGCAAAGGGAAACACAAATCCTGCACCTGGGAAATTATTAACTCATGCAACTCTATTCAATATTGGTGAGGCCATTTCTGGAGTGCTGTGTCCTCGTCTGGGCTCCCCAGTACAAGGGACCCATGGACACACTGAAGCGAGTCCAGTGAAGGGCCACAGAGATGATTAATAAACTGGGGCATCTGTCATAGGAGAGAGCTGGCATTGTCTATCCAAGAAAAGAAGAGAAGACTTGGGAGAATCTCTTCAATGTGTTTAAATACCTCATGGGGGAGAGTGGGGAGTGTTTGACATGAGAAATAAAGTGGGAAAGGACCTCCTTCCACTGACAAGAATGGAAGCAGTGGGTGGAAACTGAAATACAAAGAATTACATCCAAATGAAAAGCTTTTTCACTGTGATGGTGTTTAAATACTGGAATAGGTTTCCCAGAAAGATTGTACAGTCTATGTCCTTGGATATAATCAAAATCTGACTGGACATGACCCTGGGCAACCTGGTCTAGTTGACTGTGCTTTGAGCAGAAGTGTTAGACTGGGTGATCCCCAGAGGTCCTTTCCAAATATAAGTGGCCTGTGACTCTCTGATTCGGAGTTATTTAGCCATGGCCTACATGGGAGTGTAAGTACCTTTGTTATCACGTATGCAAATACCTCCATGATGTACACACAACCTTTCCAAAGAAATCACATAAAGGCTTTATTGTCAGTGCTCGTTAGCAGCATTTAATTTGTTTTTCTTTGGTTTGTAAAGACAAAACAGCAATATCACATTATTCAACGGCATATATGGCCTAGCTGGGATTATAACATTATGCAACTGAAGTCCAGAATTAAGGGGTGTAAAGAGGACTTTCTGAAGTGCTCCTATATAGAGAACTGAGCACAGAAAATGGTGAATGTATGTTCTTGGTGTATTTATTCATCTGCATGCATCTACAAAGTAATATTGGTTGTTTTTTCCTCTCCTAATTTTGTTATTTCTTTAACATTTGTATGTCAGTTATTTAAAATAAAGCAAAGATTAATATTTTTTCCCTGAGTAAAATTATCTGAAGTTAAAAAAAAAGAAGGGGCTTACCATGCTCAGCAAAAAGGGAATGCTTGGAGTTCCTAATCCTGTATTTGGTTTGGATAAAAAAGTTCTCGTCATTAATGGTCATAGTATATAATCTTCTTGTCTATAATAAAGAAACCAGAATACTCCAGTACTCTTCATGGTCTAGACTTCAGCAGAATTGGCAGGGGAACCTTCTCCAGCTGTAGAGAAACAAGCATCTGCTTTCATTCTTATTCTTGACAGTTGTCCTTAAAGATACTTTAAAATCTTCTGACGTTTGCCTTCTCTCTGGAAAGCTGGCTGGCCAACATCTTACAAGGAAATACTGAAGATGACAGTGTATAACACCAGTTGTGGCTGTGGCAGTCTAAAATATGAAGACACCTAAACCCATAAAAGATGCACTAACTTTAGGATGAGTAGATGGCATGTGAAAGACAGGCATAGAAAACCTATTTTCAGGCAACCAGTAATTTTAGGTGCCTTCAAAGCTGTAAGTCCCAATATGCTGTCTCTTTTAAAAGCCTGATTACTGGAGAATGCACTTGTAGGGGTTTACAGATCTTTCAGACTAGCACTCAACTTTATTGGTCAGAGACAGCCTCTTGACCTGGGCATCAGGTTCAAAATTAAATATACAGTAGCATTAATTCTGCATCATTAAAATGAGAGCTGGAGTGCCTAGATTCTGCTTTTTGTTCCTGAACATAAATACTGCACTTTAGCCATCTTGCTTATATTTTAGCCACACTGCTTGTCTTTGTTAGCCTTTGATCTTCTGTTCTCATAAGCTTATTCTGGAACACTTAGGAACTTTAAATTGCTGGGAATTTTTAGTTCTCGTACACCTGGCCATAGAATAAGACTCAAAAAAACAGGTATGGCTTTTGAATCACTGGAAATTAGGTACCTGGTGCTTATGAAAATCTGACTTTCACCTGTCTGTACCTTTAAAAACCTGGACTTCTGTTTTTAATGGAAACTGGGAATCTCATGTAATCACATGTTGAGCTGATGCTTTTAAAAGGGTATTTAGTATATTAAGATCTGAAGCAGTGGTAAAAATTATCTTTAATGGAGAATTAGCTGAAATTGTTTGGCATTTATGGATTCTCAGTTCTTACTTCAAACTGAGCTTTTGAGTTGTATGTCAGCCTTCAAGATGCAAGTTTGAATATGACAACCTTTATGTTAATTATTTAGTTCATCTGGGATAGCTGAGGATTTAGGTGGGTATTAATTAACACAAGTTAATTTTGTGACTTTGACTTAAATCTTCTTAGATTTTCAGCACCCTCATTTTCATTATCCCTCAATTTGTGATTGCCTAAAATGGTCTTGTGGAGATTCACAGCTCTCGTTTTAAAACAAACATAATCCTGCAGCAGACTTGTTTTTATGGAAAACATTTTGTGCTTATTAAGCTGCAGAAGTAGTTCATGGTCTTTTGGGGGTATGCAGAGCCCTGAAAAGTCCGTTTGTCTTAGTTGTGCAGTGAAAGGCCATGGTTTTCACCAAAAGCCACACTCAGGGTAGAGTTGGCCTTCAGCCCCTCTAAACTTCCGGTGTGAACAAACCAAAACTCAAATTGTGCAACTGTTGTCTTAGTGAAACATCTTGTACTAGCACAATGATTTACACAATTCTTTCTTTCTTGCTCTTTTTTTTTTTTTTTTGGATTGGTTGTTTCGTTTTTGCTTTACTCCCCCAAACCCTAAATGAATGCCTAAAGAAAAAAGCAAAATGTAAATTCCCTTGGAAGTATCTTAATGGTACTGATCCTGAGAGTGGCAAGCATGATACATGGGATGTATTTACTTTGTACTCTCCTCTGTCCATTCTCCTTCTCTTTTTAATGCTTTCAAGAAGATAAATTGCCTGGGTCTTTATTTCGTGGTATAGGCCAGAATTACATTCTAGAAGACAATTTTGGCAGGCTGCATTTTGAATGCAGTCTATCCCTGTGACCACTTGTCTTGGGGTGACTCTATGATGTGTATCCCCTATTGCTGCTCTATGCCCAGAACTTAACTTTGTGCCTTTCTGTNTTCTGCTGCGGCAGCAGGAGCGGAGGAAGCACCTTTCTTGCTTTCCAGCCAGCTTTCGGCTCCTTTTCTCCGGAGGGAGACGGAGAGTTGAACTTCGTTTTCCTGGGACTTTGGTTTTTCCCTTCTTCTCTTCTGGACTGTTTCAACATCAGGACACATTGGGAGAATTTTCCACCAAGGCCCCGGAGGTGGGCCCACACCGACCCAGCTCTGAGGAGGAGGAGAGAGACCGCACCTACAGAAGGACTCTGAAATCTTGCCAGGTTTCTCTCCACAGCGAGAGGTTTCATTGTTTAGCATTATTATCCTTTTCCTGTGTGTTTGTTAAATAAATAGCTTTTATCTCTTTCACTTTCCTCCAAGGGAAATTTCTTTTTTCCCTGAACCTGGTGGGGAAGGGGTGGTTGTAACCTGCCTTCCATCAGAGGATATTTTTCCTCCAAATTTGTCCAAACCAGCACACCATTTTATCAGAAACTATAGAGATTATTTTAAAAAACAGATTAACCCCTGCCATTTTTTCGAATTGCCCACATAGCATAAAAACTGAAATAGTTGTTAAAAGCTTACTCGTGTTTTTTCTTTTTTTCTCCTTCTACTTAGTACTACAACTTGCTTAAGAGATACAAATGAGCAAGTTAAACTTCCATAGTAACGTGGAGTTTCTCTCCTCTTTGCATTAGCTTGATGCAATGTGCTGTGTGCTTAAGGAATTTCTTTAAATCCCTTTATGCATTTATTTCTGCTCAGAGGATCTTACAACCAAGGCTTAGTAACTTTGTTTAAATTCTGCTGTTGTCTGTTGACATAACATGACACAATAGCTCTTTTCTGAATGACAACCTCTAAGTGAGTTTGTTAAGTAGCACAGCAGGATCCTGTTTCCTAAGTGAAACCTCCCGAGTCTCTTGACAATATGAATAACAGCATAAATAATCTTCTCATTAAATATTTATGCTTCCATCCTCTGGAATCATTTTATTCTTCTTAGGTTTTATAAAGCTTTATTTTGGGGAAAGTATGTACTATAAGTAACATTTTCATGTGGATTTTTGCCAGAGTCCTATATTCTTTGTTTCAGGAGATAACATCTTACTTTTTCACCAGGTAAATTAGCACTGTTCAACTACTGGTATAATGAGATTGACGCTTGTTAGGAAATCTGCCTGGCCTCTCTATTTTTAGCAAGAGGAGTAGCCATGGGTGCATGTTACTGCAGAAGAGAGAGCCAGCTGCCTGGTGTGTGTATGCTGGTGGCTGTGCTCGGGGCTGGCCTTGGAGGGGGTGGCCAGGGCTCAGTCAGGGAGGTCAGGCAAGCGTGGGGCTCACTGGACTCAGTCACTGGAGAGACATCTGCTCACAGCCTTGATGGAGCTGGAGAATGGCATTGGACATGCACACATCAGTGAATCCCTCCTGTGTATCACAGACCTGCTGAAGCATCACGGATGGCTGGGATGCTGAAACAGCAGTGCTGTAATACCAAGAGTGAGCCTGTGTCTTCTGGTGGCTGGGCTTCTGTAGGCATTTGTGCTGGGTCAGGCGCTGTCCTCACAGAAGGTGATGCCGTAGCTTTTGTGATCATTATCTTGCAACTGCCTGAACTCCTGGGTATTTTGGCTGGTGTGTTGGTTCAGGCTGGGGTTAATAGGAAAGTGCCATCCAGCTTCATATGCCTAAAAGCTTTAGAAGTCTCTGAGTAAAAGTTTCTAAAGGACTCAGAACCACGTGGATCACTTAGGCAAGAAAACAGCATAAGTGCAATAGTTTTACTGCATTGCTGCTATTATGGTAGTAATGCTGAACAGTGTAGAACAATGCTATCTTCCTGGATTAACAGCTTGGAAGATATTTGTGTGTCTGTTGTTTCACATTTTTGTGTGCAAGATGCTCAGACTAATTCTTGTGTTTTCATGGATCATTGATTTTAAGATTATGTTAATTAATCTGGGCAGTCTCCCAAAGTCCAGGATTGAAAACCTAACGTCGGCAACATTGTAAAAAGTGATCTTTAAGGTTTATGATGAACTGCAGATAATCTATGCACAAGATTTTGAATGATCAGCAGAGAAAAAAAGATTTTGGTTAGGGAAGGTGAAAAGAGGTTTAAGACAATAATCTTCACATTGGGCTAATGGATCCAAAGTTCTCAATTTAACAAAGCAGTCAAGTATATGTTCAGATTTAAACTGAGGTTTAAATGGTTTGCTGGACGAAATTCCCATTCAAGGTATTTCTCCTATGTATTTGCTATTAATCAGTCTTTAGTGTGAAATATCAAGCTGATCCTGTTTATTTTGTCAAAATCTGAGTATTCTGTTTCAAGCATCGAGATGATAAACATTGATTTTTCAAAGTTTTCAAAAGTGAGCAGTGATGTTTGTGTATCTCCAATTCTGTCACTTTCTGGGCTCAATACAGTTGCATAAATATGGTTGTAGATAGACAATCTGAGATATCTTAGAGTGTCCCACAGGGCCTTAAGCTACTCGTCCAGAAAAAACATGAATCTCCCAGGTCCGTGTCATATCTGACAGGGTTGTTTCAAAATCCTCACATACTTCAAGCTGTTTCAAATTGCACTTTGTCTACTTGTGTTTAAGCAACTGAATCAAAGCCCTGTTGGAACTACTGGTGAGGTGCAGAAGAGCTGACGCTTCAGCTGGCTTCACATGGGGAATGCAGCGTCTCTGTAAACAGCTTTTTTCTCATAGTCTCAGTTTTGACACTTACGTGCAAGCCAGCTCTGTCCAGTGTGCATGCAAGGGGAATCTCCTTCAGTTCTCTCCTCATCAAAGATTTATTTACTTGGGGAGAAAATGTCCCAGCCATTTTACAGATACAGTTGCAGAAAATCAGTGAACATTAGTGTAAGCTGCTGGAACAAAATGGTGGGAAAATAGACTATTTTTTACAACTGTTTTGTCTTCTTTTGTAAACTGCCCGGAGACTTGGCACTGAAAACTGAGCTCTTTCAGATCTAACTGGAAGAGTTTCAAGGAAAGGCTGCTCCTCAGCTGGAAGATACTTCTGTCACAGCACAGCCAACAGGGCACCTGTGGTTTTGTCATTACTTCAAGGCAAAACCAGTCAGTCTAGTTTAAACACGCCTAAGGAAATTTGGGGGGTTGCTGTAAGCCTCCTGGCTGGTCACTGGAGACTTGTACTATGAAGGGTTTTACTTGTTTGTTTGAGGCCAGGAGAGGGACAGCAGTAGGAAGTGATTTGGCATACGACATCTTACTTAACTTAGCTCAGGTGTTTCCCACATGGGCATCTGACTGTGCCATAAGTGAGGTACAGACTCTTTGGTAACTAGTGTCCAAATTGCAGCCATGTGCACTCCAAAAGTGAAGCTAGCTGGCTTTTCTTCTTCTTAACACTGCTGCAAAAGTATTTTTCCATTCCTAGTGACACATTTTGTGATGGTGGAGATAGTATTTTCCCTCTACTTCATTTTATAAAAAATTGTATGTGATTTGTAATACCTGTCTCAATGAGGTCTGTTAGTCTAAATCCCACAAATAAAAATAAATTAGGCATTGCTGTATTTAAAATATTTTAGTAATAAATGTAAAATCTAAATTTCATGGCATTTAATCTTGGTAGTTTCTTTATCCTTGCTGTTTATCCTAAACTTCCATGTAAGTCTGAACCTATATAAATGTTAACCTCTATAGCTGTTAATATAACTTTTCTGCCTTTTTATTTAACTGCTTTCCCACTATCTAGGAAAAACAAAAGGCTTTTGATCTTCATTTAAAGCTGCAGTTTTTATCCACTGTATTGCAGCAGGTGAGAAAGCTTTGTTTTGTTTGTCTTCTTACATCTCTTATGTAGTAAGAGATGCCATAAGGTGATATTGAGGGTTTCCACGTTTCCCAATCAACATTCTCAAACTCAGAATGTTTTCTTGGAAATATCAGGCCTAAAAAATCATACCTTCTGGCCACAAACAATAATCGTTGCAGAAAATTCTTTTATAATCACAGTTAACATGTGGAGCAGACTGGCTCCCTTGTTTGGCCTTGCGATGAAAATTTGGTTTTACCAGTAAAGAAGAACAGAAGACAAAGATAAGGTGTACGAACTTGCTATTCTCATGTACTCACCTCTATTAAGAAATTTGGAAGGAAGTTTTCTGACCATAGTGGTCTTCAAAAATCTTTCTAAATTCTCAATTTAAAAAATAATCAAAACCCTTAATTCATTGTAGAGTTTGTACAGTAAGTAGATATTTTCTCACTTTGCTGCTACTGACTGTTGCTTATCATTCTTGTAGGGGGAAAGAGGTTTCATATTCTGTGCTATTTGAGTCTCAGCTTATGAGGATCAGATATTTTAAAAGATTTTCATTATATTCTCCAAGCAAATATATGCTTGTCTTATATTTTAAAATACCTGCTATTTTTAGTATGTCATACATCATTCTCTCAGTCGTAAAATAAGAATCACTTTTTTTGTGTCAGATTAGCAAGACACTTCTCTCAACTTTTTCTTTTTTTCTTGCTCTTAATTTTGTCCAATGAGTTTTAATCATCTTTTAATTATCTTGATTTTATTTAGTAAAAATATCAATGGTGACTTTAAAGAAAAAGTATTCTTCCAGTTGTGTAATGTTGTCAGTCTGTGTCCATTGTAGATCAGAATCCTGTGTGGATTTTAAGATGTAAATATTTTCATTTCCAACTTAGATGATAATACTTTGCCTCTTGGAAAATCACTTCCTTTCTCATGATTATAGGCAATTTGTCTCTAGAAATAAGGCATTAAAATTAATAGGCATAACATCTGTAACTATATTAGGACAATGGATTGAATTAGTAAAAATGTAATATTTAGAATTACCTAGCACAGTCAAAAAGACTTTATTTCTCTGTGTTATACTTTGGAGACTATCAGTTGAATAATAACTCTCAGTCTGTAGATAATTTTGCTTTCTTTTTTCCTAAAGGAATGCCCATAAATGAAGATATTGATGTTAAAGGTCAAGGCAGGAAGTCTTAAATCTGAACAGAAGAGGAGTAATTCCTTAGTATCACAGTTTATCATAGTACACTTGTCTGCCATCAAACAGCCAAATTTAGCCTTTTTTTTCCCCACAGTCTTCGTGGTAATGAGTGGTTAGGGCTCACTTTTGGGCCAAAGATCTTTTGAAGGTCAGGGCTGATGACTGTCACAGATAGTTGGGCATTGATGGCTCTTTTCTTCCCACATTGTGACTGGGATTTTGCTGGCCTGTGAAGGATTTTGGTTGGGCTTTTCAGGGCCTTCTCAAAACTGTACAATGGACTCCCATGGGGAGATGAGGGAGACAGGTTTGGTGTTTGCTTTTGTTTTCACCCAACTTGCATTCAGTCAGGTTACCTGACTCAGGATGAGTTACTGACTCAGGATGAGTTAATCAATGGAAAAGCAAAACTTATCTTCTCCCCTGTTCCCGTTAACTCCCTACAAAAAACCGAGAGATACCGACTGTGACTCAGTGCATGATATAACACCTTGACACTGGAGCTAAAAATGATTACACCACAAGTCATCAAGGATGTGGTCAATACTGCCAGGACTGCTAGTGATGGAAAGGTGTTCTTGCTCTACTTCTTGATCTAGCTGTTGATGTCACTGTTCTCTGTTGGATTGCATGTCACCCCCTGCCATACCAGTTCAAAAGAGCCTAATGATGACATCGTAGTGGCAGAAAAAAAGAAAATGCTAATGGCTGAGTACAATGGGCAGGAAAAAATAGTGCTAGTGATAGAGAACTTAACTACTTTAAGAGCATCAAAAATAAAGCAATAGTGTTCATGCAAAGGAAAGGATGTGAAAATGTCACAAGCTGCTGAGATGCGTACAAAGACTTACAGCTCACCTGCTCTAAGCAGTTTGGATATTTAATACTGCTTCAGTTTTATCATCCTGTTTTCCTTCTGTTACTTGTGCAAGAATGCAAATAATGGTCTATAAAGCACCTTCCAAGTGTAGCATGCTTGAGTTAAATAACACAGGAAATATTGTCAGCATCAACAGGGAAAGAGAGACAGCAGAAGGACAGGGAAGTGGCTAACAGTCAGCAAGAGGTGTCTTAGACCACTGAAACATAATCTTCTCAAAACAGGAATACTTTCCATTTGACAAACAGAAATTACAGTAAAGAAGTTTCACAGGATATTTGTTATATTCAGTGCACACATGTATGTATGTATGCTTGTATACACACACATTTTTAGCATTTCATTAGTTTTAAGACTCAACCAAAAAGAACTCAGAGAAATCGAGCATGTTCTCTTGACTGTGTCTTTAACATATTTGTTAAATGGATGTGGATTTTAATTGGATATTAATTATCCTAAAAAGGATAAATGCATGTTTTCCTCATTCCATTAAATGCTTAACTCAAATTCAGTAAAAAATAAGGTTCTCATTACTAGTAGAAACACTCATACTTGGGTGTGCTGCATGGATTTGATTTGGGAGCAGTGCTGTTGATTCAGAAGTAGGGTAGCACAGCTGAAATCAGGATGCATCCCAGTGTTTCAAGAAGAATGGTTGCACTTAGCTTTCCTGTGCTAGATATTTGTACCAGAGATTGCTTTCTACATCTACCACATCCATATTAGTTCTTTGACTTGCTTGACAAGACAGAGCCTGCGTCACAGCATAACAGCTGTCTCTGTGAATCACTTAGAGGTGTAAAAAATGACTTTTTGGCAAGGGCAAGATAAATTAGACAACCAAGAGGTGTTTAGAGCAATTTGAAATCCACCTACCAGGATGATCTTGATGTGTGTGTGTCTGTGAATTTTAGGTGATTTTTATATAAACTTGTAAATCCTAAGTTTGACATGGGTGGTTGGGGAGGGGAGAGGTTTGTGAAGCACAAAAACTCTGTGACACATTTTCTTCTTTTATTATTATTTTTTAAATTTATTTTGGGTTTTTCCCATTACGCATGTTAAATAATTATATCTGGAGTACCTCACTATATTTGCAAACTGACCATTTTGGAACATGAGCTGTTTCAACAGCGTTTGACAGTTGCTCAAAAGGAGGGTAAAACATATGGAAAACCATTAATTGAGTATCCAGTTTTTTACAAATCACATTTCTGCACCTACGGAGGATTGGATTGGGCATTAAGAAACATTCCTTCACTGTGGTATTGCTCAAACATTGGCTGCCTAGAGAGGTGGTCAATGCCCAACCCTGTCAGTGTGTAAGAGCTATTTGGACAATGACCTTAGCAACATACTTTTGGTCAGCCCTGAACTAGTCAGGTAGCTGGACTAGGTGATCATTCATCATCTTCCAAATGAAAAGATTATTCTATTCTATTCTATTCTATTCTATTCTATTCTATTCTATTCTATTCTATTCTATTCTATTCTATTCTTTCCCGTTGAACTTCTTTTCCCCTAGCCCTTACCTATTGAGAAACTAGGGTATTTTTCACTCAAAATCTTGATTTCACAAAGATTTCTATCACAGACCACTTTACCTAGAAAACAGAAAAATTATTTTATAGTAATTGGTCTGTGAAAAATGCCAATATGGATTCTCATATTGTGGTATAAAAGTAACTTTTTCTAATTCAATTTAATCTTTTTTTGAAGTTCATCATTAACTACAAAGGATAATAAAAAAATTAAGAAATAATGAACACTAAAGTGAGGCTACAGTTCTTGAAATGGAGAACATACATCAGTGAATATGATGAAGAATATGTAGTGTCTGGCCTTCATCCTTTTTTGTTCACTAGTCAGAGTATAAGGACCAGGTACTTGCGGAAGCAAATAATAAAAGAAAGTAGCATTGATTTGTCTCTTCTTTCCTATAAAATTATTGATCTGTTTTTAACCTAATTGGCACTTGTGAAAATAAATGGAAAAAACCAGTAGGCTGTTCATGGGGTTCAAGTATTTGTTCTCAGTAAGAGACTCCCAGGCCTGCTTGTTTGGGGCTGTGCTGGCTGTCCTAACAAGCTAAAGATCTGAGTGCTGCAGCATACTGTATTTGCTTTGTTCTTCTTCTCTTTAATCTCTCATTCTAATTATTTCTTGTCATTCAGAGGAGTAACAGTACTAAAGATTTTAAATCTCCAAGCTGTATAGTTTGTATGTTGAGCTTGGTGCTTGAAGGTACATCAGGTGAAATTCTATTCCTCCATCAGAGTAGTTGTCCTGGAACTTAAAGCTATGTGAGAATCATAAGAATCAGGATAGTTAATTACAAATTACAAGTAAGGAACACTGATAAAAAGGTTTTCAGTTGTTTTTAAAAAATTTTAACGTATTGATACACAACAACTGAGTATGTACTGCTAAAAATGTAGCTTTTCAGTAAAAGTCTTATCTAATATAAGAATGGACAGCTGATTAAAGGAAAGAGATAATGGAAGTAGGTTTCCAGTTTAACCCATCAGAATTTATGGGAATCAAAAGAACAGTATTTCTCCTATATCCTGCCTTTAGACATTTTTAATCAGTTATACTCTCCTGTACCATGGAATTTACTGTATAGAATCTAAAGAATGCCCATTTCCTCAGTACTGATCCGCAGATATTTTGTTTGTGAGAAAATTTACAGACAGGCAAGCCCCTAATTCACATGCATAAGTATTTACAGGTTTGAGGAATGAATTAAATTTTGGTCTAAATTTTTCCACACTTTCTTTTAGGCAAAGCAGCACTAAAGGTATTGCATATGTATTCAGTGACAGCATTTTTATGGGCTTCAACAAGCTTTGGCTCAATCTCCAAGCTGTATAGTTCAGATGTTGAGCTTGGTGCTTGAAGGTACATCAGGTGAAATTCTATTCCTCCATCAGAGTAGTTGTCCTGGAACTTAAAGCTATGTGAGAATCATAAGAATCAGGATAGTTAATTACAAATTACAAGTAAGGAACACTGATAAAAAGGTTTTCAGTTGTTTTTAAAAAGTTGATAAAACTGCATGCTTTTCCTTGATATCTGATATAATTTAGTCCATAATAAAAAAAAAAGGTAAATTGAAATTTAAAATAAAAGGATACAAGTGTTTTCACACTTATAGCTCAATCTTTTTTTCATTTGGGGTGATCATTTAATTCATAGAAAGCATTTTAGTAAAATGCTATCCTTACAGGGCTGTTGAAGATTGCTTTCCCATGTTTGTGTCTGCAATGAAATGGCTCCTGTGGATACAGGCATAGATGATTGCACATCTCTTTGCCAGTATCCAAAAAGGAAAATGGTGTTTTAAAACATGTTTAAAACACTTTTGCAAAACCAGCTTTATGTAGCTCACTTAGAGTTTAAAGCTGGATATTTGTGTGCTCCTTTGAGATAAGATTTGGACCATCCCTCCAGTAGAATTGTGCTGTAGAAGAATTGCATGTGTATGTTATTCTGCATGCTGTAGCACTGTGGGTATGTGGAAAGGGGAGGGAGGAGAAGATAAACTCCCATGCCATTACATGGTTCTTGCCATGGTCTGTTTGCAGCACATAGCCATGGATATGGTTTTAGCATGGCTAAAGCTGTGGCTAGTAGAAGGTGATTTGTATCTTACCCCTCTGTGCTAATTGAATGCTGTTGTTTTCTCTGTCTGTTCTTGTAACAAAATAGAAGTACTCTGCTGTCTCTCTCTGCAACATATCTACAGAAGTCCTGAAAGTCATCAATGCCACTGAAGAACTGATTGCAGAATCCACCGATCCCTGCGATTTCCCAGATGACAGTCAGGACAGGGGAAGAGGAACCCTCCCGCTGGGCACAGATCCTGTCAGACTCGATGAGCAGCTCACCACCCTGGAAGAAAATGTAAGGACATGAATCAGTATGTGGAAGAGTCACATGTGTCAGTGAGTGCACCTGTGCGCGTGCACCAACTCAAAAGGGAAAGCACATGGGCAGCATCAGTGGATGTTCAAAATTAATTTGGGGTTTTTAAACAAATACACAAACAGAACAAAAAATCGTGTTTCAGCAGTGCTTAGCTGCGTTGGTGGGGGGTTTTTTAAATGTACTTTAAAATATTGAGGGGAGGGGGAGTTGGATGCTTTGGGGTTTACAACTAAATTTAGACACTCTATCTCAAAAGCTCACTTATGTCCTCCAAAGCCCTGTGGCTGTGTGGCTATGCCATGCCTGGCTGAAACCACACATCTCCCAGTCTCAGCACAGCCTCATCACTCCAAGGGCAGGTGGGGAAAGCATGTCCCCAGTCACACAGAGAAGTGGAGAAGCTCTTCCTTCCCCCACACATCCCCAGCACACCGTGCTGAGCACCCGGGGAGCTGGAGCTGCCTCCTGCACTGTTAGAAAGAGCAGGCTGGAGAATCTGAATTAAACAAACATTTGTTTGTCCATGTCCAAATCATCCATCTTTTTTCATGAGTACCTGTCATCTGCCAGAGAAAGTACGATGCTGAATCATAGAGGGAAGTCACTCCACTACTCGTTGGAAATTTTTTGTGAATCCACTTAATGTAGTTGGTGCACCTGTAACTTTTGATTTTAACTTCTTTCCACATTTAAGTGATTATATTTCAGTGATATTTCCCTTCATTAGGAGTTTTAAGATTAAAACTCTTTAAGATTAAAGTATTAAAGATCTCATAGGAATCTGCACTGTCCCATTATAACATCCTGATCAATTCAAGAAAATCCTGGGTTTTTTTAGCCCCAGAAAATTTTCAGTTAGAATCTGCTCTTAGGAGATAAAATCATTTTCCTCCACAAAAACACATTTCCACAGCAGCTCCAGGCTAAGAACTGAGTGGAAGATATTCTATGGCACTAAAAGCCAGTCCTGGCACTGGACTCTCTCTTATGAAATACTAAAGTGTTCTAGCTCCAAACACCACAGAATTCACCTGGTAGGAGAATGAATACGGAATAAAAATCCAAGTCCAGGCTGGACCACATCTTCAGAAGAACTGAAGAAATTCTGCAAGACAGAGAGTGATTTGGGGAAATCTGCTCCCACTGGATTTTTTTTTTTTTTGATAACTGTGTTGTAAGCTACCTAAGGTGCATGTTTTTTTCCCCAATTTCACTCTGATAATCCCTCCCAGTGGTGTGGAGCTTTGGCATCTGTGGTGCTGTGGCCTCCAATCATTCATTTGGGCCAAGCATTTCTCACTGAGCAGACACTGGGCACAGAGGCAGAGCATTTCCTGCTTTGTCATCGCCCTCACTGCAGCATCTCTGGTTTAGCTTCTCCCAGTTCTCTGCAGAATTCACAAGATATCCAGCTCAGCCTTGCTGTGTCCCCACAGTACATCTTTCTCTGTCCCACATAGGACATGAAGTAGGTGGCAAAAATGTCACAGTTTCAAGATTTCACCATTACAGTGCATGGTAAAGAGCCTTTAGAAATCCAGGAAACTATAACTTCTCCCATTGCAGCTGGGGCCATATTTACATGAACCACATGCTCTTTGCAGCAGCTTCTGCAAGAGGATCTGGGTGTTTATTAACACTTTGTTCATTTTTGCTCTCTCTGGCCTTTTGAGGACTGTGCATGCAGCAGTGTGGAGAATGTAGGGCCATCAGTAACAGCAAAATGTTGGGCTTTTGTGGAAGCTGTACATACCTAAATGATGGTAAAATAAGTCTCCACAATCTAAATGTGAATAAGGGCATCATTTAGGGGAGACCTGCAAGGACACTATTGCTGTTTGGAAGTGTAACAATTGTTCAGGCAAAGAGAATATTCTTTAGAAAAATATTTTCTTCAGATCCAGCTGGAAAATGCTCATTAACGTTTCACAAATGTAGGGGCTGATTGAGTTACAGAAACATAGATGAACTTCCTTTCTCACATTTTTCTATGTCCCATTTTCTTGAGATTTATTTTTCACCTCTTCAGAAGGACATCTTACTGTGCAGTTTTTTGCCACAGCACTTAAAGGCATCTTTTCTTTAACTTTCTAAAGATGCTTCTGTTCAAAATATCCTATTTCTTCTTTCTCTAAGCTTTTAGATGTGACAGAGAAATCTAAAAAAATCACCTTTTAATCTGAACTGGCTGTGGTATGTCATACTTAAAGGATGTATCATTTAAATGAATGGAAAGAATAAATAAACCCCAAAAAAACAGGAGTATTTCTATTTAAATCATCATGTTAACTTTATGGACCACCTGTGTCTCTAGGTACTTCAGCAAAGATGTTACAACAGATCACTTACTTCTTCTAGGTATGTTTTTCAAAGATTTCATGCCTGCAGTTAGAATGTGTTCTTACAAGATGCAATTTGTATAGATGTAGTGATTTTGTTTCTTAGCAATGTCACAATCATGAAAAAAACCTATCTACAACTGACACAAAGAAAAAAGAAAACTATTGCAAGCAATTAAGAAACACTAATCGAGTAGAAAAATAATAAAAAGTAAACACATTTTCATTTGGTCATTCTCCACCATTTTGATCCATACAGTCAGAATATTGCCATAAATTATTTTAATACCTCTTCTGTCAAAGAACTGAATGATACAGGAATTGTCGGCAGATATAATGACTGGAGTGGAAGACGTATGAAATGAAGGTATTGGCTCAAGGATCTGCTTCAGATCCTGTTTGCTTGCCCCTTGAACCATGAAGTCAGCCACAGCCATGTTTAATTCATGCTGGGTTTGTAGCAACATGGTCTTTACTGCTATTGCAATGGGGAAAATCAGAATATATATTTCATTGCCACTGTGCTGTTACCAGCCTCATGGAAACAAGTCTCTTGGCTAATGAGTAAATAGGCAGAAAGTGCAGTATTTTCATGTGCTACAAAGGATAATTAAGCACAGTTGTCAAAAGCTAATGGTTGAAAATTACCCTTTTCTGTAAACCAGTGACCTCCATCCAGCCATGTACCTTAGGGTGTTTTGTGAAATAAAAGAAACAATAAAATGCAGTGTTATCACTAATTACTGCTCTGAGGAGCTGAATGGGAAATGAAACCTTTAGCTGTACTTATAGACACCAGAGGTGGGCCAAAATAGTAAGAGTTGTTCATTTTTACAGAAGAACTCTGAATTATAAAGTCAGTAATTCTCTCTTATGTAGCCCAAATAAGCTTATTGATCCGCCACACATTCACTCAAAGGCCCAGGAGGTGGGAAGGTTTTGCCTGTTGTGTATTTGGGTGAGAGCAGGATGGGATGGAAAATCATTATACATATAAGCACATTTACTCCATAGGAAGTTAATAACTATTTGCTGCTGAGCAGTTATTCATGCAGTTTTTACTGCCACAAGGCATTTAAGTGGGTTTAAAGAAACACAGATTTATATGAGGCATTATCTGTTGACTTCCCTTTGTAGATTAGGGTGTTATGCGATTGAATATCAGCAATAAAAAAGCCAACTTTTCAACTTTTTTCTTTGCCGATCAATCTGGAACAAATATGGTTTGTACCACTGTAGCACCTATGAAATCTGTAATGCAGCCACCTCGTTTGTCCCTTCTCTTTGTGGATGTGTGGTTTTCTGATTATTTCCCCATGACTTTCCTCTGCCAGGTAAATCTCCCCGTGGTGGGCTAGCAAGCCGGGAAGCTTGCAGGTATGATGGAAAATGCACTCTGCTCAAACCTGCATGCCCACAAACCAGAAGTCACTGACACCTGTCCCTGCCTTGGCCCTGCAGGTGTACCTGACAGCCAGCACAGTGTATGGGCTGGAGGGGCAGCTGACCAACCTGGAAGACGCCGCACGCAAGATCAACAGTGTTACTGAGGAATCTGAGCTGGCCGATCTGGAGGATCAGGTGGCCACAGCAGCTGCCCAGGTTCATCATGCAGAGCTTCAGGTGAGGACAGCAGCTCCTCCCCATCTGCAGGTTTTGCACTGCCTTGCCTAACACCCACCTCACCGTACACACTTTGAATATTCTTTTGTACTGCCATAGCCTGATGACCTAAGGATGCTGACAGCATCATACAAGCTGAGCAGAGAGTAACTGAGCTGTGTAGCTCAGCCCAGCCAGATGTACTACATCTGTTTGTTTCTTCCCTCAGCTTGGTTTTGGACATGGGAGTGCAGCAGCCTCTTACTGCAATACTAATGCTGGGCTGCTCCTTGCTGCCAGGCAGCTCCCATGGTGCACTCTGTGTCATGTTCGTGGCCCTGGTCAGACTGCAAATAGAGTCTGAGGCAGTTTATCTAATCAGCAACTTGTAAAGCACTTCCCAAAAGATGCCATTGTTGGCAGCTTTCTACCAACAAAGGCCAGTGGCAGCCAGAGGCTGAGCCAAGCACATAGCCTAGGGCTTGCATGCCTGCTGTGGGATTTAGGTGCTAAGCAGCTCATATCCCAGCCAAAGGCAAGAAATCTTGGGCACTGTGATCTAGCACCACTCTAGCAGGCTCCAGAAAGTCCAGGGCTCAGAGCACAAGCTGAACAAGATAACGCTGCCAGAACTCAAGGGGCTGACATGGCTTGCAGCTCACTGCCCAGTCTGTACCCAGCAAGACATCCTGACCTGCCCGTGTCAGGGTTTAATGGGAAGTACCTGATGTTTTTACTCAGTGGAAGCATGCTCAACTCAGGACTGAGCAAAGATCTGAGAGCCTGACATGTCTCTGATGTCAGAAATGCATTGTTACACTACTTGGCAAACTGGCAGTGGTGTTTTGTCATTATTTTAGGGTAAATCTGTTAACGGGGGTGACAGGGAGAAGGAAAGAGGCCTAAGCTATGCAAGGAAGCCAATGGAAGATCTTCTGCAGAGTGAAGTCAGCTGTGGCTTCAGGTGTCATTGAATGGAATCAGGAGTTGGGTTATATGTCTGACTTCTCTGACTCTTCTTTCTCTTTGTCAACACTTGTTTCCACTACTCTCAATATCAGACTACTTTCCCCTGGCAATTTGTTTCCCATTCAGTATTTTCATATAGTGTGTGCCTGCATTTATGCATGCTTGTGTTTAATATGCATATGCATTTGAACTATAAATACTTAAGATCAAATGTTTAGATTTTGTGACAGAGGATGTACTTTGTGTGTGTATGAAATTAATTTTGAGTTAGGAAATGTGTCCCACAAAGTCACTCTTTGAATGTAGCCTTTTAAAAACACAGCTTGAATGAATTTGGGATTATGCAGCTAAAGGTAATTGGGAGATAGCAGATGCAGGTTTTCTCTGCTCCTTTCTTTTTTTCCTCAAAGGGAGTAAAATGCCTCTTCCTTGGAGTCACAAGGTAGGTTGGATTGTTCTTCTACTCCATCTTTACTAACAAATTGAGCCTCTTTTAATGTCAGGACTAAAGAATGCAGGAAAGTGTCAGAATTGCTGAAGAAGTTAGACATCTGTTTATATTTTCTTATTAAAGAGGATTTTACTGGGGGAGGGTTATATTTTAGTAGTGGCATCCACAGTAATTTTAAAACTTCTTTTCCCCCCTCCCCATCTGTCTGTCTCTCTCTTTTATTTTCTTTGAAGATTTCAGATATTGAGAGCAGAATATCAGCTCTCACTGTTGCAGGCTTGAACGTGGCTCCCTGTGTTCACCTGACAAGGAAACGGGATCAAAAGCAAACAAACCAGGTGCCAGAACATTATGTTCAAAAATACATTGGGGAAATCTTGCCTCTTTCTCTATAATGGAGTTGAGTAATGCATATGTGTTGTTTACAGATGCATACAATAGACACATCAAGACAGCAGAGGAGAAAACTTCCAGCTCCACCAATAAAAGGTGCGCTTAAATTGTTATATGAATTAGAGAGAGAGAGAGAGAGACTCTCTTTATAAGATTCAATATAATGTACAGGTCAGCAAAGTAGGGAAAAGTTTAAGTTACGAAATGAACAGAGAAAGCCTAATAGACTGTCCCATCCTCCTCATTTTCCATGTACTTGCATTATATAAAATAACCCTTTGTCGCATTAAAAAGCGTCACCGCTTTCTTTTCAGTGAAAGTTGTGACAGTGACAAGTAAACAAGACCAGAGGCAGAAGGCTGAGGAATGTTGAATACTTGCCCTGCAAGAGGGGTGCTGCTGCTCCAGCGTGGCTGGGGTTACTTTGTGAGACCCAAGTGGTTGTAGTGTTTTATTTACCAAAAGCCAGTTGCCACCCTCCACAACCCATCACTTCCTTAATGTCTGTATTTGCTGATTTCAGTCCATATGAAGTGGCTCAGCAATGTTCCTGGTATGTCAGACAATGGCTATGAAATGTCTTTATAAAATCAAGTGGGTTTTTTCTTTCACAATTTTTTGTGGGTTTTTATTGGGGTTTTTTTAACTCTGCAGTGCGTTATCTCTGACAATTCTAGGGCTTGGTTCACTGCACTGTTCTTTTGTAATTCCACTGATTGACATGGCCTCAAACTTTAATAAAGTTGGAGTACCACAGCCTGCTGTTTTTAATTTAAATTAAATCCAGCTTTCCTCATACATCTTAGGGAAAGTTTTATCTCTTCAGAAGCTGTGACTCTTCAGAAGTATTTTTGTATCTACTTCAATCTCTTATGTGAAAAAATCTCCCTTTTTGTATTTTACCCAGGTGAAAAAATAGATAGTTCTCCAGTAACCACTGTCAGAACGTTTAACAGAAACTTCATGCTTCAAGGATCTCTAACACAAAGAACTAAAGAAAGGAAAAGCACTGCCAAGGACTTAATGGTAAACAAATGTTTTCAAAACTCTTTTAAAAGCTGTTAAATAGAGAAATAGCACTATCTGTGTAGGCAGCTGTATTTCAGCATCTTCAGAAATATTTTTTTTTGATAGTTTGAGGAACAAATCTGACCAATGTCCTAGAAGATGTCTGACTATATACCATAGAATAGCAGCTCCTGAATGTCAGCCTGTGATAATGTAGCGTGGCTGCCACGTCTCCAGGAATGTGCTACCCTTATCTTTTAAAGAATAAATAAATTTGTCATGCCCTGCATTTCAGACTTTTGAACCAGACCCTCACAGAACCAGCTGCACATTGTAACTTGGCAGGTGAGAGTCACCTTGAATTTCACTAATTGTTGAGATAGGTTCAAAGATTACCTAAGTGGAATGTAAGGGGTAGACAGGTCACACATTGGCTCTGCAGGGTTTGAACAAAGAGGCTTCACTCAGGACACCCAGTACAGCTGTCAGTCATTTCTTCTACAGCAGCCGTAGCAGGATAAGGAAAAAAGCTGTCTGCCACAGGATATGTGGGAGATATGTGGGGAGGTGAGAAGGGAAAGGACCTGGCTCTGTTCTTCAGCAGGCTTGTTTAGTCACTCACTTATGTTTTTTTCTTTCCTGTCCCTTTTTGTTCTAGGAACCTGCTATAGGATCTGCTGTGATGTACTAAACTTAGACTTCCCTACTGCCAATAACACACTGCCTAAGGCTGTACACTAGAGTGCCTTTTCTTAACAGCCATTGTGTATGTCCAGCTGAAAATGGACCCTCAAGAACCCACAGAGCCTCAGTTACAGGGCTTCATTTGGATACCTCACTGAGAAAGCTGTCCAAGTCTTCAGCATTGTGGTCTGCTACAGGAAACTCTGCCTTAAAGTTCTCAGAGGACTCTAGACAGGATGCTATGTTTCAAAAGCAAGGCTCCACATTTTAAAGATGCACTTTTTCTCCCTATCGATTGTACTAAAGTATGTTGTCTTTAAACTGCAGTATGTTTTTGTACACTCAATCAGTCATAATTATAGGCCAATTAATCTGCCAAAGCAGACCTGTGATCCATATTTGCTGGCCTCTTACTATTCATGTGGGCATCTGTCTTGTCGAGCAATAAGAACAACTCTGTGCAGTGTGTGCTGCTTTTCAGCTGCGTGGAGGGAGAGGAGAATCCGTGTACCTCGCTCTGCTCCCAGGGAGTCAGTGGAAGTCTTGGGAAGGTTGGTAGGAGGAGGAAGACTTCTCTGTTCACTGAGAGTACATTTTGCAGATTGAATATTCCAGCTCCAGAGCTAGGGATATTGCTCTAGGCAGCAGGGGTGTCATGCTGAATCAGAAACTGGTGGCCACACATGTGGACCAGATGTCTGCTGAGTTATGATCCCAGTGCCTGGAAACATCTGAACACTGTTAAAGAAACCAATACCTTCGTATGTCTTGTTCTTCTTGGCAGCATTGTCCACTTGATGGTGACCAGCCATGCTGTAGTTCAGAATAAATTCTGTCCAAACCTTTAATACTGGAAAAAGGAAGTGAAAGCATTGGGGATGAGATCTCTGCTGACTGATTAGTGGTTGTAGGGTGGCTGCAGCTTGCAAAAGATTCCTTTCTGACATTCACTGGTGTTTCTGAGAAGGAGCCAAATGTAGCCCAGACATCAGTTCCTATACTAGTCTGGAGCCCCCAGAGAATAGCCTGTTGCTGGTGCCACATGCACCCCACTACCACTGGACCACTCTGAATTGGATTGTGAATAGTAATATTCCTTCTTTCATTTCTTGAGACCCTTAACAGGTGACTTAAACTAGAAGGCCCTTCGGCAGATGTCCAGGAGGGAGGATGCTGCTTACAGGGTGTCCCTCTCACCCTTTTGTGGGAGAACATTGCCAATTTGTGGTATTTTTTGCTCTGAAGAATACAAAGAAGGTAGTCACAGGAGGTGATAAGCCAGTGAATCCCTTACCTTCCACACCAGTTGCAGAGCAGGTACCCAAGTGCAGTTGGGGTTGATGTGAAATGTGCCATGAAGGAAGGCATGGGCTGGCAAGTTCCCCCTCAGCATTAAGGAGTAGCGAGCTCTCCCAAGAGCTGTGGGTACCAGGAAGGAGGAGAGTTCCTTCTTTCCCTGGGCTCCCAGAGAACACCCACAAGCAGAGTGCCACACGTTACCTGCCATGCAGCAGGAAAGCAGTTCCCTGGGACACCAGGCCATGAAATGTCTGTGGTTGGGAAAATACAAGAAAAACTGGGCAAATTTCCTGACTTGGCTGGATTTAGGGGCATGAGTGGGGAAGACAAGGAATGGCTGGATGGGTTGATTGGAAAAACAGTGCCAGTTGCAAATCTGCCATCCACATTTGACATCTAGCTTGTCAGTCCTCTGATGTCCAGCTGCATGTGAGGAACCCTTGGAATAAATACAACCATCTCCCCACTTGTAAGTGTCACTCCATCCCTTCAAAGAATTTCCATCTACCCAGATCTGACCCAATGTGTTTATTCTGGGTGAAATTAGGCCTTCTTTTACTCTCACACAATACTAGTTCTCTGAAATTGGTTTGCACAGATGTGAGGGAAGAATTTGGCCCACTCTGTTTAATATATAAATATATATATAAAACAAATAGATTTTATTTATATATGCAATCCCGTAAAGGAGATTAAACAGAGTAGGATGCCTAGTAATTTTTTTTTGTTACTCAATTTCCTCCTCCATTGACTGTTCTCGTGTATGTATACAATACATTCCCAGGTTCTGGTTTATGCAGGTATGCGTGTTATGAAATGTCATTAATGGTGGTTGGTCTGCATATTCGTCTAATAAATAATAACTAATATTGTGTATGTAATATCAATACAGAAATGACTAATTTTAATAGAATAACTCTTTGGCTTTTTGTTCTGTTAGTGTGATTTAAACAAGCCAACAAAGTTTGGAGTAGGTTGTTTTCCTTAAGAGGCATGAAAAGCAACTATTATCGTGTTACAATGTTAAAATATTCAGTCTTCTTTGACAGACAAATGTGTACTGTGTAGGCATTGAAAAAAAAAAAAAACTTAAAAAAAAAAATCCCACCTGCTCTAAGGCATTTGAATTTTTACAAATGTTTATCGTGCCAAATACGTGCAAAGATATAATTTACTGTTTTAAAAAAATCATAAAAGCATATGTTATAGCACACAAAGAATTATTTTGTCATCAAGTGATTTCAATCTTTAGTGTTAATATTTATATTTAGATTAATTTTTATAAATGAAAATATTTTAATGGGTAAAATGAAGACTATATGACCTATTTGATTAAGTCTGAGTGAATATTAAGCTTGCCTTGTTGTTGTTATCTGCATACTCACCAAGAATTACTGTCAAGAGAAATTATAAAAGAGTAAAAGCGATTTATGAAAAGAATGCCTTTTCAAGGACTTGATTCATAAAGAAAACCAAAAAGTTCTTCTCTGTTGTTTGGATTTATGTGCACTTTAGCCCGGAAGCGTGCAGAACCCACAGCCACACACAGTGCTGAGGCACTGCCTGACCACAAGTGACACCATCACACCCAGGACATGGGCATCTTCACAGAGGTGCCAGGGTTTGCCAAGTGCAAGGGGGCATGCTGGGTTCCTCCTCCTCTAGGACTGGGGTGGGAGGAATCCTGTTAGGAACATTTGATGCTGTTCTTCTTCAAACCATCGAGTATGTTGGGTGAAATACCATCTCAAGCACAGTTTCTCAGGCAGAATTTCTTGATCTCTCTCTGGGATTGCTACAAAAACTGAGCAAGAGCCCTGCCAATAATCTTGGTCTCACACTTCCAAAGTTCTTAGCAATGCATGCCGATCAAAATATTTATCAGCATATCTTCTCCACCATTAAAGCATTCAGTAAAATTAGCGTGTTTTAAGTAACGCTTTGGGTCAACAGCTTTCTTGTATTATAAATGGTAGTAACTCCCTTATTATAATAAAAACCCATCCCTTGCTGACAGTCCATTTGCAAAAAGAGAAAGAAGGATTAAAATGTCTGCAATGGTTAATTCAACCATTATTCAATTTTAGTAGTAATTCTCACAAAGCACAATTAGAAGTGGAAGTCCTTTCAAGTTTATCCTTTGCAGAATGATTCATGGCCTGGATTTAACCATCAGTTATTACCTCGATTGTAAACTGTCTTTTTTGGATATAAATCGTAGATTAAACTGTATTATTCCTCCTAACAGTTATTAATCAGGATGAAACACATTGTAAGTAACACTTCTTACAAAAGTAATATAACAAAGTTATAGTAACATGAGTAAAGCTGGGTATTGAGCTGCATCTTCAGGTTTATTGATGTGGACTAATGTAGTAGATGGTACATGGCTTGTTATCCTCAAAGAGTGACTTTAGCTTTCTCAGACAGTGTACTTGGAAATAATGACATTGTTTTAAAGGGAATCAGCTCGTTGAGGCCCTTGCCCCTTTTGGAAAATGGTGCATGATTATATGCAGTAGGCACATAACTACTCCAAGGAGTTCAATTAGCCATTTTTTTTTTTCTTCAGCAGGGAGAAAATACTTATCTTTGATAGGAGCTCCTCTTTGTTCATTAATATATCTCTCCAGCAGTATAGGAAGAATCATGAAGGGCCAGTGGCTACTTCAGGGAGACATTCTTAGGAGTGGATGTTAACAATCTCTATAAAAGCTACACACAGAGAACCAGCATTTCATGCCATTAATGCAGGTACATTAAAAATCGGTAAGAGCCTTTTTTCTTTCTTCCAACCATTGCTTTTTATTTTTACATATTAACAGCCATTGACCTTGAAATGTGACAGGAGACGGTTTAAATCTAAATGATACATTTAACACTGCAGAGTTTAAATCCCAGCCCAAAAGCTGTGTGGGTTTTGGATAAACCTAGCAGTGAACCTAGCAGTGAACAGGATCAGGAGATTGATAGGGATGCACAATGAAGAAACATTTTTATAAGCAGTGGTGGCACTCAGTGCTGGTGTCCATGCATTGTCTTTTACCTGCACCCTGAACATGTTTCTTTTTGAAGGTACTTGCACAAGAAGCAGAAAAGAAGAGCAGCGTGGGATTGCTAGGCAAAAGCAGAACTGTAGGTCTGAGGTGCAGGGGAGGGCACAATTCAAAGAACAGAGGTTGGATCGCCATCTTGGGGAACAGAGATCACCAGTCATTGTCCTCTGTGTCCAATAATTTTTGCTCCCACAAAGCATTCAAGATGAAATCCAGGTGTCTGCTCACAGGCCTCAGGCTGCCATGGCTGCTTCTCAGCTGCCTCTTCCCGAAGCGACCGATGGGACGAACACCACGGCCCACATACCAAAAAGGGTCGATCTCAGGACCTGGAATTCAAAGCAGCCAGTGAGGATGTACCACTGCACTTGGAGGCAGTGTTTCCTGAACATCTTGAGGATGTTAGACAGCTTACTTGTAGCCCAGGAGATAAAAAAAGGGAAAGGCCACAGCCAGCACACAGCTTACTGGTGCCTTTGAGGGTTAGTTTCCATGTGTAGAGCCCAAAGGAAGAGGATTCAGATGCAAAATTAATTTTCGTCCATCTGGGCTGCAACCTGCATTTCTAACATAAGACAAAGGGCCCACTGAAGTTTTCTGCAGTAGGTATCAGGTACACTACTTCTACAGGCTAATAAATCCACTGGATTGCAGAGGGGGTTCCTACATGAGAGGTAAACACAAAAAGTTAATTCTTGTTCACTTAGGAAGTTGTTTTCATGGATGACTTTTTTTTTTTATTTTAAAGTTCTGACACATGACTTATTTTTGTGGTCTAGTGCAGTTTTGGAGCAGGTGTGGAGAGGAGTTACAGTTGTATTAAGGGACTGTAATATTAAAAAGATTATTTTAAAATATTAAAGACTGTATGTTAAAAGATACAGCAGCAGGTAAATTCTAAAACATGCTGGAGATGATGCCACCCTAACGAAATGCCAAATTGTTGCAGAGCCAGACAACTGTCAGGAACAGGAATAAATTACAATTTAAGTGCACTATATATCATCCCAGACACATGAAAGTCTTAGTCAAGGCAGCAGGATTTTCCCCTGTGTATTTTGATGCTTGAACAGAGAAAAAAATTCACTTTGCCTTTGAATTTCTCTATAAATACATCTTTAAGTCTTTCAGCACAGTGTTTTACAGCCTTCCTACTCAACAAAACCCAAGAAACTTCCTTGTTTTTCACCTGTGTACCTAAAACCTGAGGTTCCCAACATCTCTAGTCCTCTTTAATGGGGAGAGGTGTGGCACTGAGCCCAGACACCTTACTCTCCACAACCCCTCTCTCCCACTCCACCTACAATTATCAGCCTATGCTCCTTGGGGGAAGATGAAATTTCTTGATAAGATTTTCTCAAAAATCTTTTGGACTGTGTGCTAATTTTGACTTGGGATACATGGTATCACCCTCACCTGGCTACCCTCAGTTCTTCACAGCATCTCTGGAGATAGATACTTCAACCACTTGTATTTGGACTTTCAGACAACTCGCAGTCCCAGACAGAATTGAAGATGTCTGTAAAGTGAACTTAAGCTTCTGGCCCTTGCTTTCTTTTTATTATATAGAAGTAGTTGTGTAGGTCTACAGAACACAGCTGAAAATTTGGTGCTTAAATATTTGATGTATATCACTTTACATTTTCTGGTCCATCCTTAGCACATTAGTGCCTTCTCTGATATTTGTCAAAAATAATGCTATTTGCCTTGGCTACTTAAGGGCTGTGAGAGGACATGAGGTTCTGTATATGCACTGACAAGTGCAAATGGAAGCACAGGGCCTCACACCAAGGTTTCGCCATAGAAACACCTGCATGATTTGCTGTTGAACTTTGCCTGACAGCCCAGCCCGGAACCTTCACTGCAGCAGAGACTGTGGGGTCACCATGTCAGGTGAGACTCATACTTACTTCTGTTGTCTATCTGATGTTTAAATGACCTGCTCTCCCCCGAAGCAAAGCTGAGCGACACCAAGAGCATCAGGATGTAGACAGTGACCAGCTTTAAGCGGTTTGGTGACCACTGGGCACGTGGTGTCCAGGAGATTGGATGCCACATGGCGGAGCAGTGGTGGGAAGGCTGTAAGGAGAAGAGTGAACATGGGGAACACATTGAGTTAAAGCTCTCAAGGTGAAGGAGCGTGTCAACTGTAATGGTATGTTCCTGCCCATCAGATCCATTTCATGGCTCTAAGTTCTGTGGCACACTGACACTGGGGATGTCCTGGGCATTTCTGTTTGAAGGCAAAGGCTATGAAGTGGGCCATCTATTGAGATGAAAACTGGAGACTTTTTCTGTCCAGCAGTAAAAGCCTTCACAGGACACTCAAGTCCTGGCCCTGAGCTCACTGCTGATTCTCTATGGCTCTCTGTATGACCACGGGCATTGGCCTCCAAAGGTGTTTTAGCCACTACCACCAGCATCCTTTCCTTGCTTGTAAAACGTGTCTAACATTTGTGTTTACACACTCTTTTTACAACTAAATGCATTTCAGTATGAATGTCAATGCTCCTCCTGTGCCATCACACCGATTTTTTGCCAGTGTGCAAAATTACAGTTTCCAGTTACAGTTTCCACTGGTAGATGTCCCAGTCCTGTAAAGGCACCCAGATGCAACAGAATGAGAAATCCCTCCCAATTCCCTCAGGATAGGCTGGGCAGAACAGAAGGTGCTGAGCTGGGAAAATTGCATCCAGGAAGGGGAGGGAGCCAGGCTCCGGTTACCACTGTCTCCAGCATTTTGTACAAGCTTCCTGGCAGCAGCTCTCCCAGCTGTCATGCCAGGATAGTCTGTCTTGTGACATGCAAGGTCTGTCTCCACATTTGACATCCTGGAGCCTCTGTCTATAGAGCAGGAGCCTATTTGCTTAAGCATCATGTAAGTGATATAGCTATATAGGCACAGAGGCTGTAGGAAGTCCTCTCAGCTGTGCCTACACAGAGGCTTCTCTTTGTGTATAGGCGGAATTTTTCCCCAGCTGCTGCCAAAATCTTAGCCTGCCTTCAGTAGAGGCAGAGCAGGAATGAAAATCTTTGATGCAAGATGCTCCCAAACACACCAAACAGGCAACACAGCAAAAACACATGAAGAAGTTGGTTGTGTCTTTCACTAAAACGCAGTCAAAAGCTCCTTCGTCCCTAGTATTCAGCGAAAGTTTCTCAAGGGCTTTTTCCCACACTGACAGTTGCTTACCAGGCACCTTACAGGAAAGTGATTTTAACTCAGGATTTCAGGACTTCAGATTAACTTTTTCTAACTTGAATATCTAATGACAATCAGGACTAAATTATCTTAGTATGTAAAACCACATGGGATGAATTCTGCCTTCAGTTTCAGCTGGGGTACCTCTCCTGTTGCTCCATTTTTAGCAAAACCTGAGGTTCAGTGAGACAAAAAGGTGTTTTGAAGCATCTCTCTGGTGTGTTCACAGGGCTGCTGACAGGTTTTCCAGGTTACCTGCTCCCTGGTTTTGTGTCTTGGGTTTTTTTTGGGAACCGAGTTACAGAAAGAAAGAGCTTGCCTTGAGCTCCTTGTTGATGAAAGACAAAAATACAGGGAAAAGCTTTTAGTGCTGACTTTTTCCTAAGCACTGCTGTGTCTCAGCCCCCACCAGCTGGTCCTGTGCCTGAATCAGCCACTGCAGCCACTTTATGCAGCATTGATATGTATTGAACTTTTTGTTCATACCCTTGTCTTGGCTTGCGTTTCTGTGAAGAACATTGCTCCCACTGCTCCTCAATAAGTAACATTCCACCCCTAAATAATCAGGGGGCTCAGCATCTCTAATCCTCCCTAATTTTTCCTACGCCTAATTGTCGCACCACTGTTTATATGGTACTGCTTATGAGGTACTGCTACAAATTTGACCCTGAGCATTTCCAACATCCAGCTCCATCTTAGTCATCTTGTCACTAAGCAAAAAGCCTGGTTACCCATGCACAGTCCTTTCAACAGTCGTGTGGCTGAGAGATGGTCTGTGATCTCCTCAGGTCCAGACCTACCTTGGTCCAGACCTACCTTAGCCCATAGACCTGCAGCTTTCTTCCAAAAGGAAAATTGAAAAAAACCAAGACCTCACAGAGTCAAGCTGTATGCCTCCATTTTCAACTATTAAATAATCATAAAAATTTTAAAAACTGACTAGTTGCAACAAAACTTGACACAATTACAAGTTTCAGGAATAATTTTGCGCCTGGAGCTCAGCAAAATTCAGTGCCACTGTCATTTGATCAACTTGCCACTTCTGCTTGGTGCCCAAGAAGAGTTTTTAAATTTTGGCTGAGCAACATCTATGTCAGCAGTCTGGCAACTTTAATCGACATGAGAGGGAAAAGTTAAAGCCACAAATGAAGCTGCAGTGAAGCAGCAGTATCACAGCTTGCCATGGGTCTGCCTCACGAGGAGTCAGGGACCAGCCTGGCTCTCACTCTGGGCACACAGCGACTGTTATCATACCAAACTCAAGCTCTGCTTCGGATCCATCAGATATAACCCTACCACGGTTGTCCTCGGAAGACAAGGTGTTATTAACTCTTTACACCCTAGACCAGCATCTTCCTTGAAATCAGCGGCTGTGTACACCCCCTGCGATGCAAACATGAAAAGCCTTTCTGCTCGAAAGCAGCGTTGGAAGCACCACCGAGGGATAAGACCCCAGGCAAGCGCAGGCCCGGGACCAGGCTCCTTTCAACGCCGAGCGGCAGGAGAGGTGCAGGCGGTGCTGCGGAGTCCTGCCTGTGCTCTCCCTGCAGGGCACAGCACTGCCCGCGGGGTCAGCCACCCTGCCTCGCCTCGGTCTGCTTCGCTAACAAAAACTGGGCAAAAGTTACTGAGCACAGGGCACAGCTCTGTATGTTAACGTTTTGGGCTAAAGCCCAAAAAGAAAAAAAGGAAATTCAGCAAGAAAGAGCCTGGACAAGAGCTGAAGCAGATAGGGGAAGGCACTCACCTGTGTGCACCAAAGCTGCTTCTCAGGTAGTCGCTGCTCCAAGCAGAAGGAGGGCAGCTGATGGGGGCATGTGCCTTTTATACTGGAGGGAAGTGGACTTGAAGCAGGGAGGGGGAGTCAAGAGGTGGGCCAGCAGGACGTCAGCAGTACTAGTGAGCAGGATTTAAATTTACAAAAGGAGGGGTAGGAGAACAGAGGCTCTATTAGAAAGCCATTGATCAGGGAAGGGGGCAGGGAGCAGGAGTTGAGGGCGGCACCAGGGGATTTTAGCGGGGGGCATGGCAGGGCACATGACTAAGGCCCCCAGGCCCACCTGGAAGAGAGCAGAGAGAAGGGGGGTGCTGCCATGTCCCTATGGGTGGGGGGGGCACAGACAGACGGGAGCAGCTACACTTTCTGCAAAGGAGAGCCAAGCTCTCTGTGCTGCCCAGCCGAGATGCTCTGTCCGAAGAGCGTATCTGCAGGGAGAAAGACTCATGGCTGAGGATGAGTTGTGGGGAGAAAAAGGAGATGGACAGTGGGGAACTATCAGAGCTAGCAAGCTGGAACAGTCAGTCCACACACTCCTTCCCCAGCCCTTGTTCCTCTTGCTGTTGTCCCATCTTTGTGTTTTGCTTAGGATCTTGATGGCAGCTCTTGTTTCATTCAGCCCCAGCCCACAGCTGGGATCAACCCACACATGCTTAAGTTTTAAGTCACACTGCAACACAGCACACAAGTAGCTGATGAAATCAGTAGTGATTCAGTGCTTAAGCAGGCCCTTACCAGTTTTGTAGCAGAGAAAATTTTATCTGCATGAGACCAATATCTCAAGCAATATTGTATTTTTACAACAGGTGTCTCTTCTGAGTGGTTATTTTTAACTCTGTCTCTTGACTAATGTGTCACCACGGCCTTGCTGTTAGGGATTTTGCTGCTGTAGAAGCTAAGAACTTGTTTACTCTGGAGGTTTGCAGGGGAGAGCAGCTGAACTGGCAGGTGCTTCGCTCCTTGGGCACCATCCTGCAGAGAGGCTGAGATATGAAGCATTACTGGGCTGACTGGGAGCTGCAGGCTTTCTCTTCACAGACCCATGTTCCTGCTCCGCTCCTGGTGAGGTACCCGAAGGAGCAATTCTAAAGCTGTGCTTTGAAAGGGGGCTCTGAGGCCTGACCCTGTCCATAAACTGAGACTGCATAGGAAATGCTGCAATCCCATTAGGATGAAGAGAAAGTTCAATAGCAAATACATTCAGTTTTTCTATAAAGACACTTCTGTTGCTTTTAGGGAGCTGGGGGTGAACAACCCAGTGTGTTGCGGCCTTCCTAGAGAAATCGTCCCACCAGGAAAAGGCTTTTCTAGGGCTTTAGCAACTTCCCTGGGCAGCAGGTGATTTCAGCAAGTGCAGCGATTTCTCAGCTACAAGTGATTCCAGCTCTTGTGATTCAGCTCTTTGTGAAATCATCCCGGCAGAACTCGGGGACAGAGAGACAGGAGCCTCGTATGGCAGGTCTACAGAGGGGGCCTTTATTGTTCAGCAGCCTCTGTACAGGGGAGGCCAGGGACGAGAACTCCCTATTCAGGGGGAGAAACAGGGGCTTTTTATGGCAAAGGCAGGGGGTGGGGTAGGAACCATTTAGCCAACTGGGTACAAGGTATTACCATAAGGAAGCAAGGCGTGCTGGGCGTGGTTCACTTGGTCACCATAACCTGAGGTAGGTTGCTTATCTCTAGTGTGAGTCCTTTTGGCCTCAGCCCTCTCTCCTCCAAGGGAGTGCCAAGGGCTCACAGCCCTCCACACGCTTCCAGCTGGGAAAACCTCAAAGCACAAATAATGCTATTTCACTGTAGGCACCTCTCAAAAGAAATGAAATTATTTTATTTCCTAGGGGCAGTTTGTGGGGTACTTCTATGAGGAAGCATGGTGAAATGTTGCCTGGCCCTGCCCTTACTCACCATCCAAGCATCAAGTATCACCAGGAGAGTATGGTTACTAATTGCAGGGATTTTTCATTTCTGTGTAATAGTTTGTTTTATGGGTACATATGTGAACAAAAATGGTAAAGAAGCCTGAGAAATACTCTTCTGTTCTCCAATTTCCACCTAACAACAGCTAAAAGAAGTGTCTTCCTCATCCAAGTTTTCAAGAGTTTACTCAGACTACTCAGGATCACAACTGAAAAATATGAAGAGGACTTCAAGTTCGTGGTAGCATAAAAGGTTTTCCTACAGCTATCACAATCAATAATAGATATACACTCTTTTCTCAGAAACCTCCTTTTAGCATGTTCCCTTTGAACCTTGCAAACACTCCCTACCTAAAAATCAATCTGCATCCAAGAACCAGGCAGTGGCTGTGCTTCTGCCATGCTAATTTTGTGTGCATGTGTGCAGAGGGTATCTTCTTAGTAAGTAAAACCCTTCATAGCTTCTCTTTGGAGATCTTTTCCCTTACTGCTTTTCACATTTATTTTGACCAGAAAATGTGAGTATCCTTTCCTGACCTCTAGTGGGCAACTGCTGGAGTAAAGGTTTCTTTTCTCCAGGATATGCAGGACCCTTTCTTGTTTTGTTGTTTTGCTGGTGATCCTATCATCTTAAAATAGAAGTAAAAGTTTTTTTCATCTCATTTACTTTGCCTAGTCTTGCTGGCACTGCAATGTGAGCCCTTCCATAGCACAGATCATTTTCACCGATTGTCACCTACATGGAAGTTACCACATAGAACAAAATTATGCAATGTCTTCATGTTAAGAATGCTTGCTTATTGATAAAGGCTGCTTGCAAATAATACGCCATACAAAATAAAATAAAAAAACCCCTGACCACACACACAAAAAATCATTATTAGGAGAGCCAGCATTTAAAATGCTCTAATACGAAAATTTACCTTCATTCTGGCCCGAAGTTGATCTACTGCAGTATCTTGGTTTTGACAGTGGACACCAAAGAACATTTATGGAAAAGTCTAAGAACAGGGCAGCATATTTTCACATTCCCCCACAATACTCTTCTCACAGACCCTTGAGCCCTGTGGTCCAGAGACTTCCCAAACCAAATGTTTCTTTGTGGTAGGTAGCCCTTATTGGGCTTGTTCTCTTTCACTGTTGCTTCCTGAACCCATGTAAATTCTCAGCATCCACAAAATTGGGTGCCAAGGACTTCACAGCTCTTTCTCTGCTACAAGAAGGATCATGGCTGTGCATCTGTTCTGGACACACTACTTGCCAGTTTCAACAGCTTTCATTTTTACTTTCATTCAAGTACTTTCATTTTTGCTTTCAATCATTCCGACTTCATGAAAGGCTACTGTAAAATGTTCTCAGCAATGAAGAGTAATAAATTATGTGACAGTCTGTTCAAATGAGCCTCATCAGGCATTTCTCTTACCAAAGTAAACTTTATTCCATCCTCATTCACTGGACGTCATCATTTCTATCCACCAGACCACAAATGAATCACCACCATGCTACGTACAGCACTCAGAAGCTTTCACAGAAATCATCCTGGTTTCTCAGGGTCTTTTCAGGTAGCTGTGACTTTATTTTATTTTGTTACCCCATTCATAGCAGGTCTTATGCTTTGGCTGACTAAAGCAAGTCAGCTTATGCAGCACAGAAATGTGAAAGCCATTTAGACCTGGGAGGAACTGGGAAAGAACGAAGGTTGTGAAAGACTGAACCAGAAAGATCATCCAGAGGACAGCTTGGTCTGTAGTGAAGGTGCAGAGGTTTGTGTGTTAAAACTTCCAATCTTTTCCTGTTTCTGAGGGAGAGGCTGGGCACATGCTGTCTTCTTTGTAGAAGATCCTTGAGAAGAACTCAAGTCCTACCTCACACACAATTAGAGACTCCTGCACATAAAATTCCTGCATAAGTTATGAGCAGGAACAGGGCTGAGCCAGCTGCTAGCTGGAGTGTCTCAGTGTCTCAGTGGGAAGGCTGACCAGAGATCCACCAGGGATGCAACTAAATCAAAAGGAAGTAGATACACAGGCGTGAAGGGCTGTGAGGAGGAAAACAACTTCCCAAGGTAAGGAGGTCAGGCTTCTGAGCAGGAAATGCTGAGGGGGATGAATGGAGATAATAGGAAAGTATTGCCTGGAGGCTGGAGTGATCCAAGAGAATGAGGTCCAGGGAGCCCGATGCAGAGAAGTATTCTTTGACAAGACAGCACCAGAGGCCAACAGTGAACTACAGTTTTGATGACAAATTCTACAATTTAGTTTTCTCAAAGGACTAACCCAAACCTTCTTTTTTCTGTACTTCTTTTGCTGGACAGAGCCTTCCACAAACAGAAGGTGAAAAACCACAAAAGCAAAGACATTTGATGCAGTTGGATGGAGAAATAGAAACTTTCCCTCCTCTCCCCACCCCCCTTCCCCAGCCCAGCACTCTCATTGTTTCACATACCAGGGAAATGGTTTGCAAATGCCTTGAACTACTGCCTGACCTATGAATCTACCCAGCCTTCTGTAGTGGGGTAGAGGTCCAGTTGCACTAAATGAGTTTGGAAGACTCATGAAAAGTTGCATTCAAACCTATTCAGAAAACCATGTCAGTTCGCTCAACTAGATGAAACTTCTAGTAACACTTATCTTTACAAAGAAACTGTTCTCTATTAACATTCAGGTTCAGAGAACAGCCAGGACTGGCTTTAGTTTGGAGCTATATTTTTTTTAATTTGAGAAAGAGGACCATCTAGTGGTTAATGCCAAAATTATCAACTTGTTTGCAATCACTATTGAGTAAGCAGTGAATCCCCCCACGTTTCAAATGAAAGTGTGTGTATCTTGAAATCTGACTATGTATACAAGCTCAGCCAAACTACACATAACCCTGTCTCTCTTGAGTTAGGCTGGATATCCAGGTGTTTATCATCAGCACAGCTTCCAGTTTGCCCAGTCAGCACAGGCTTATTGGGACAACTTGTTGGCAGTCAGGCAGCTCAGGCATAGGCTACAGCTCAGGACTTCAGCCACTCTCCACAAGCCCCTCCTTAGCACACTGTGGAGGCTTTGCACCAGAGTTGGAGCTTGGATGGAAAAATACAAGTCAGGCTTGGCATGGTTACAGCCACCTTCAAAACTATTCTGCTGATGGGAGAGGGAGGATTTCTTCTGACACTTTTGCTATTGTTCCCTGATAGAAAGCTACCAGGCAGCTTTCTGCACAAAGGTTTGGGATGTGTGGATTCCAGGTGGAGCTGGATATTGTAGGTAGACTCATGTAGTGAGAGCAGGGAAGATTAAAGTTCAAGAAAAAGAATCAAGGTTGGAAATATTTTTGCATATCTCTCAGAGATCCAGCACTTTGACATTATTTTCAGAATGCAAAAGTTAGGCCAGCGAATGCCAGCTTCTGGCACTGGAGTGGAGCAGAATTTGTGTATAGAGTAGTTGCACTGCTGGAATGCAGGATGGAAATTAGTGCTGCTACATGCCATTTGCACGTTTCATGCGCAATTGCTTTGTCAGGCAACTTTAACTGCTCTTTGAACACCATGTGCTTCAAGCAGTAATTTGTTCTTCCAAAGAATTGCTGTGTTGGAAAAATGGGCTGGGAATGGCACAGGAAACCCTTGTTTCCAGGCTGTTGCAGAGGACAGGTCAGCATGCAAGCCTGGCACTTTCTGGTAAGGCAGGCTGCAGGACCAGTGTATGGAGATCTCCCTTCAGGAGCAAGCCCTAATTAAATTAAATTTTGGCTTTGTAAAAGCTCCTAAGGTATACAACTCAGAATGTTAGTGCGCTGCACCTGAAAATAATAGCAGTATACATTAGAATTGTGTCTGTAGGAAGTGAAAAACAGTATTGCTCATTCTGGTTATTACAGAGGGGCAGGTGCAGACAAGGGTGGCCTTTTACATGCAATCAACCAAAGACAGATGTCATACAGAGTCCTAAACTAAAGCACACGTTTAGCCCTACTGCGTGGGTAACTTTTTTCCTGATGCAAGGCTTTCCTGTGACATTCCCAGCCCATTTTTCCAACACAACATTTCTCTGGAAGAACAAAGTTCATCCCACTGGTCTGGGTTACCCATTGCTCCTCAAGGGCATCTGAAGTGCTTCTGAGAATACCCAGTGAAGGTGAGGTTCTGCACTAAGGTGACATTTTTTACAAAAGTGTACTTTATGGCTTCAGTATGTCATATTTATCATCTGTATGTCTGTGAGCCCCTGGTTTTAATCCCTGCAGCTCATCCAGTTACAAATAACCTCTAATGATTCACATACAGCTCGACAGAAGAACTGAAATACAGTAAAAGGCAAGCAAGGGGATCTCTAATTGCTATTCATAACCAGGTCTTGCAACTATTACATTTAAATAGCTTGAAGCCGTTATCAAGTTAATTAGAGATGATGGTCTTTTCTGGCACTATAGTTGGCAGGTTATACATTAGTCATGGAAAGAGAAGAGTCTCATTCCCAAAATATTGTTTAAACTCTGATGTCTAATATTAGTGAATGAGATTAACTCCAGCCTCAGCTCTAGGATGATCTGAAATTGAACAAGTTTTGAAATCTGAAATTGAACAGTTTTCGAAATCTGTCATTTACAGTTAAGCAACAACACCTCTTACCTTCACTTAGGTTTTAGACCTATTTTAATTGCTTCTACCTCTTTTGGTTGCTGCTGGGCCATGTCTGCTTTGCCACCTTCCCTCAGTCTGGTCTGACTGGCAGCCCGTCACAACCAGGACTTTCACCAGTCTATTGCCACAAGTGACTGCTCAAGAGCAATGGGAAGGACTTGGTCAGCTCAAAGGACCTCAGGACAACTGTCCTGTTGAGGGGCAATAGCAGGAGAAGCACATCACCAGCAGGATGGCACCCGCCTCAGCACACAGACACCAAAGATTGGTGCAATGCGCTGGCACAGACAGCATTTGTGTCAGACCTTAGTGATGGATGTGACATCGAGACCTGCAGCTCCCTCTGAGGAGGACAGCAAAGGGAGAGCTCTTTGCATTGACACAGCCCCACAGAGGCCCCGCCAATTCACAGGGACTTTGTGGAAGACTGCCAAGAGAACAATGAGGGTGCTGGCCACCATCTTTATTTTAATTGCTGCGCAGTGCATGCCAAGCTGTGCAGTTGGGGGTTGTTTCCATTCCCTCAGCAGTTGCCAGAACTATTCATTGTTGTTTCATTTTAAGGATGACAAAGTCACATCTTCTTGGCTTATAAAGGAGCTTTGTTGCTTCCCAGACACCCAATCTCATCTGTCTGTAAACTGTGGGATGAATTCCACAGATGCCCAAAGAGCCCATAGGACTGGATTAACCATGCAGTAAGAATTAGATGTGTAAAACTATTTTAAATGCATGAAGATTCAGAGTAAGCACAAGAACTGATGCAACAACCAGAATACTCAGCTAAACCTGCAGACTCAGACTTGGGGTTTGTGTCTGAAGATCCACTGTTCCTTTCATCCATGGCCAGGCCTGTCACCAGCCTTGTCCTCCTCAGCTATCTCAGCACAACTGTTGCAGAATTATGCAAGTGGAGTGGATCTGAGGTTTTAACCTTTGAGTTTATTTTTTAACTCAAATCAGGTTGCTGATCTGGCTCATCCCAGTGCCCCACTGACAGCAGTACTGGTGCAGCCAAGGAAACAAAAAACAGTGGCTGGGAGAAAAAAAGGGTGATGGACCTGCTTTGCCACTGGGAAAAAGTTTCATGGGATGATGATGGGAGAGCAAAAGATACAACAAAATCTTGCAGAGAGACATAGGATTAGCAAAAATACATCAGAGCCAAAACTCCTTCACATTAGTAGTAATTCAAGTTTTCTGAGAGAGGTGTTATTGATGTCGTGGGGTCATGTCCCTGAGGAGGGGTGTCCTGAGCTTCCTCAACCTTCCCAGAAGGTTTCTCAGTGTTTAGCTCTGCATCCTTAATCCACAGGCAGTATCCAAATTGTGGCCTCAACCTCTTGACCCATCCTCCCAATGCTGCCCCTACAGTGCCTTTTGCAGCTGCTTGGGAATGAATTAAACAACCCTCACCTACAGCCTACAGTGCAGTGAAAGGTTTAGTCAATGATGGTAGCAAAGGGTAAGCAGAGGTGTTGTACCATGGTAAATGGCCTTGCTTTACCCATGGAAAAAAGAAAAGCTTCCTTGCAAAGTGCCAGGATTAGAAACTTTCTTAGCACACTGGCATTCATAAAACTACTGCAGTGCTGATCCAGACCTTGGATTGCAGAAAAGAAATATCCCTTTGATATAAGAGGATGGAAGTTTAGCATAAAAGCCAAAAAGAGAAAAAAAAAAAGAGAAATACAGGTTCTGCCACTTCTGCCAGAGGAATTAGCTTATCGTACAACTGCAAAGCCATTAATCACCTCATGAGGACTGACAAGCTTTGTAACATCTGCACACCTTTTTAAAGGCAAACTTTTCTCATTGCAGCCCCTACACTGCTGCTATCCTCCCAAAATACAGATGGTCAGTGAGCAGCTGTCACACAGGAGGCCCATGAGGCCACATGCCAGCCGTCCGTGGTGGCCCCTAGGGACTGGGGAACAGCAGCTGCACCCTCTTGAGAGGGTGCAAAGTTCACAGAATCACAGGATAGTTAGGGTTGGACTGGACTCCCAAAATCATCTGGTCCAACCCTCCTGCCAAGGCAGGGTCACCTCAAGCAGGCCACATAGGAACACGTCCAGGTGGGTTTGGAATGTCTCCAGAGACGGAGACTCCATGACCACCCTAGGCAGCCTGTTCAGTGCTTCTGACTCCCTCAGTGTAAATAAGTTCTTCCTCATGCTGAGGTGGAACTTCTTATGTCTCCAAGCCATGCCCAAAGTGGAGGCACAGGCAGTTTGTGGGGTGCTGACTGCCTCCCTCACCACACTCAGCATTTAACGCAGCATTTTGTCCTGTGAGGGGGGCCTGAGGGAAGGGGGTTTCCAACATATTTTAGTGGGGAAGGGGGAAGTGTCGCTGTGAGCGACACTGACGGCAAGGAATGTCACAACTAAGTTCAGAAGGGAAAAGCAGTTCTCACTCTTTATTAATTAATTAATTCATCTTTTATAACAGGGTTCGCAAAGAGTGTGTTGAATGGCATAAGACGATTGGGTGCTCGGCCATCCACCCCTTGAGGGGACTGGTCAAGCTCTAAGACACTTATTCCAAAATACTAGAAAGCTAGAACCATAACTATCTTGCATAACAAACCCAGGTGCAAGATAAAGAATTAGTTTACAAAAACCCATAGCTGTGTTTTCATAGCTTCTGTGAGAACTGCAAAGTTCTCACAGAACGCTGCAGAAAAGCTGAAAGATTTCTCTACCAAAGCTTTTCAGCATCCACAGGGAAGGGGTCTCCCAATTTCAGATCAGCTTGAAAAGCACCCAAGCCAAAGGAATGTGAGTATGGAAGGGCCTCCATGGGGGTCACCCTTGCTGGGGCATAGGGGTCCCTGAGGGCCAGAAGCATGGAGAACGAGGGGCTCCAGCAACACACCAGCACTGCTGTCGGGGATCCACTGAGGAGAACATTGTCGTGAGAAAGAACACTGGGGTGCTGGAGCAGGTCCAGAGAAGGGCAATGAAGGTGGTGAAGGGTCTTGAGCACAAGTCCTGTGAGGAGTAGCTGAGGGAGCTGGGGTTGTTTAGCCTGGGAAGAGGAGGCTCAGGGGTGACCTTAGCGCTCTCTACAACTGCCTGAAAGGAGAATGTAGCCAGGTGGGGGGTCAGTCTCTTCTCCCAGGCAACCAGCAACAGGACAAGAGGATGTAGCCTCAGCCTGCACCAGGGGAGGTTTAGGTTGAACATCAGGAGGAATTTCTTCACAGAAAGGGTGATTACACATTGGAATGGGCTGCCCAGAGAGGTGGTGGAGTCACCATCGGGATGTGGCACTCAGTGACATGGTCTGGTTGACATGTTCATGTTCAGTCATAAGCTGGACTCGATGACCTCCAAGGTCTTTTCCAAACGGATTCCGTGATTCCGCGCACCGGCTCCTGAGGGGCTGTCGCGTGCGAGACGCCATTTTGTGCGGAGCGCGGCAGGCGGTGCCGTTGGCAGTGCCGTGGGGCGGTGCGGGCGAGGGGCGGAGGGTCCCTCCCACTCTCCACGTTTTATTTCCCTTTGCGATCCCTCCTCCTCTTACTCCTTCCTCTCGCTCTCGCCTTCCGTCTCGGGTTCGCTCCCCGCGTCCCTCTGCTTTTGCTACCCCTCCCCTCGCTCCCTCCCGCTCCCCGCCCCCGCGTGGTACTGCGGAGCCGGAGACGTGACCCGAGCGGACTCGCTTCCCCGCAGCTCCAGCCTCTCGCCGCAGAGTCGCATGTCCTCGATCCAGAACCTCCAATCCTTCGGTAAGAGCCGCTGGCGCGCCGCCACCCCCGCAGCCACCCCCTCGGCAAA
>VZTI01005775.1:331309-376724 GCA_013397865.1 Struthidea cinerea | reverse complement strand
TTAAAGGCCATCTTTGCTTGAAGTAAAAAAAAAAAAAAAAAAAAAATCAACCCCCTCAAATCAGAAACCCCACACAACACATGATCCTGGCTCAGTTCTCCAAGTAATGAGTAGCTGAATTCAGCAGATGTGGTTCCAAGCGGAATGGTCACGCTGCTCAATGAGAGGATTTAGCTGTCAGCGGTGTTTGCAGTCCCGCTCACCGTCAGAGAGGGGCACAGCTCTGTTCCTACAGTACCCTCAAACAAGCCTTGGCTGTCACAGGACAGCTGACCCCAGGGAAGGGGTGGTGCTGGGGCTGTTTAAATGGTTCTCCCACAAATAGAAGGTTGCTCTTTTAGATAGACTCAGCAAATTAGATAAATGCATTGAACAATAAATCTGAGCTAAGAAGGGTTAAAATGGTCTATTCCCAAGGATCCTGCTGGAAAGATCTGTTGAAGGGCAGCCCTGTTGCAGAGGAAGCAGCCTTTAGCTACTCTCTGCCAGAGAAAGTTCTGTGATGGGATGCTTCCTGGTGAGTGATGGGCTACACCCCAGTAAACAGACTGAACAGACATTGGTGTGAGCACACCTGTATCGGTAACTGTGGGGCAAGGTGGCCCTGCAAACTGATACCTGTCACTATCTGACACTCCGTGTCTGTGACCTACACCTGCAACTCAGAATGCACATCTGGATTAGAATTTCAAGGTACAGAACAAAAGCACTGTCCAGGTTCCTTTAGTGAATAGTAACCCATAAATGAATCCACACATTATTTAAAATAAATTATGTGTGTGAGAATTCAGTATGAATTCCTTACATGCAATATTGAGCAAAGAGTATTTTCTGTGCTTACATGCCTTTCGTTTCAGTAAGAGTGTTGCAGTGACATAGAGAAACTTTCTGATTGTCCAGTAGTGGTCTTACTTCATTAAAAATATTGTGAACTTTGTTCTCTTTGAAAGTAGCTGTACCTGGAATCTTCACCCCTCGCTGCCGTTTGTGCTAAGCTGTTTTTAAGGACACTGAGGGGAAGGGCATCTCTTGGGGTCATCGAATTGTTTCACTTGTCCTGGTGGTAGAAGTCAGTTCCAGTACTGATTTAAATCACCCTGAAACTAGGTCATCCTTTGGTAACTCCATGGAAGATAAAAATCAGTTCTGGAGAGGTTGCGGGAAGGAGGTGTCTGCACCCTGCTTCCAAGTAGAGCAAGGCAAAGCCCTTCAGGCTGCTGCCACCTGAAGCCAGCCTGAACATGGCAGCATCTGCTGCTTTATGGTTACGCTGTGCAGAAGCACCTGTGTGATTTCCAGGTCTTGGCTGTTTCTCCTAGTGCTTCAAACTAATACACAGCTGGGTCTCTGGTGGCAAATTCCAAGTACCAGAGCACTCTGGTCATGGGATGTGACCTAGCCACACAGAAATGGATGTTACTGTGTCCCTCCAGTCATTTAATTACTTTTTGCCTGTCTGATAAAAGTAGCATTCTAACTTAAGGACAGTACCCTGCCAAACCGGCCCACCTCTTAAGAGGGAAAATTGTCATTTGTTCACAGTGGAGATTTACAGGGATAACACAAATCATCAAGGCCAATGTTCACCTAAATCATAGGAGGTGGTCTTTAGTCTCCTATTAGTTTCTAATATCTTCTTAGCTGTCTCAATTTGATTTCAGGCTACTACTATTCGCATTGTGGTATGTTTTCAGGAGGAAGGCCTTAGGAAAGCTTAGCTGAAACAACTGAGTATAAAGAGGCAACATAAGGATCTTCCAAGTGCATGAGTTAGTTGTTATATTTCTGCAATGAGGCTTTTAAAATTGATGCCTGTCTTATATTCCCCTAAGAGGCATTTCCCACCCAGAAGAATTCCTGCTGCATTTATTTCAGTTCCCTAAAGCAGCCCTGAAGCAGTGCTTCCTCCCAAGTCCCCGTGTGGAAGCTTTTGGAGAGCCTGCTGCAACTGGTGGTGCTCTGATGGGCACCAGGAAAATGCAAGATGCCTGTGACTGCACCAGGGCAGGCCGCCAGCTCTGGCTGCTGAGTGGCACTGCTGTCAGATAGAAACAACAGCAGTTGCAAAACCAGAAACAAAAGGTTTGGTTCTTTCTCTAGTGGTTTAGTGATCTGACAAAGTGGCTGCTGGGAGCAAAGGGATGGATTTTTTTCCAGTTACTTTGCATACACTTACCAAGAGAACTTGCCCTGGATTTAATAGCATTGAATAGACCATATTCTTAGGATTGTGTCTTGTAGTGCTGATACTGGCGAAGCATCCACTAAGTTTTATTTTTCAAAATTTTACTTGACCTCTACTTTAGAACAGAATTTTTTCTGTTCACTGAATTCGGGCCATAGGTAGCACAGCTTCAACTGCTTGGACCAAAAGTTCTTGGAAAACCAGCAGCTTGGCTCTGTCCCCATTCTCTCCACACATTTTTGTCCATGTGAGCAGATTTAAATACTTTGGTTTTGGACACGCGGGCCTCTGATGCATGTATAAACACTTCTCTTGATGTCTTCTTCTGATAATATGTTCCACATTTCCTTCTGCCATCAAAGAGATGTACTTTTTTACGTTCTGCAAAGGTCCAGGCATGAATTACCACAGAATTCTTTTTGTTGTTGGGCTGTGAATACTTAGGAAGTCTAGATTTACAGGGAAAAGTCCAGAGCAGATGTAGATTGTAGTCACACATAGTCTGTTTTGAAAGAGTTGGTTTATACATTTCTGCATCTTTCATGTGATGTATTACACAGGCAAATAGTGGGTTTCTGTCTAATCCTGCTTGGCTGTCGCTGGTTATGCTCTGGAGGAAGCCTGCCTGTGCTGCACAAAGAAATTAAGGCACAGTGGGAAGACTTGCTGCTGCTGCTTTGATCCTGCTGGGATAAGCTGCTGAACACTGTGAACCAAAGTCTGTCACAAAGTCAGTCTGCAAAGCAGCATTGATTGAGCTACCGTTCCCTCTGCTCTACTGCCTCCATCCATCGGTTCTGCCTTGTCCTGCAGGTAAGGTCTCCAGATCAGGGCCCATATCTTTGTCCTGTGTAGGTGAAGCACCAAGCGTGACGACTCTTTGTGACCAGAGGACTGATATATAAATGTAATGAGTAATTTAGTAGTGGTAGCAATGAGTAAATAATGGATACAGTCACTAAAACAACTTGCTTGCTTTTTTGACCTCAAAGTGTTTTTGTCCTCCTGATGATATTTTCCCTTTCGTGTGTTTTTTTGTTAGTACTGATGTACCTTTATCTTGCTTGTATTCCTTTTACCAGAGCAAAATGTTATGTCCATCAGTGCCATGTCTCTGTGAGCGCTTTATGAAATTAATGCTAATGCACGTGAGTCAAGGAATGGGCCGTGGGGCATCAATTCAATCCTGCAAAACGTGCAAGATTCTTTTCACCTGATCTTAATTACAATTGTTCATTAAGCCTTTGGCTCATCAGAGAAGTAAGTTTTACCAGTTTGAAATATGTTATAAATAATACCTATGTAAGCGTCCAGCTTGCGATTTCCAGTCTCTATCCCTAGAGGTCACTGAAAGACAGCATATGCTGAAAATAGTGACACAAGCCAGGAGAAATGACTGTAGAGCTTGGATAGGGGAATGTGGAAGTCAAGATTTGGTAAAATTCCAGGTGGTTGCAGGCATGACCCATGTGCAACTGTTCCCCAAATTTCCTCTGCCTGAGAGGTAGAGGATCTGAAACTCTGTTCCTAGATCGATCCCTTCCGTATGGCAGCTGCACATCATTGGTGACTCCTAGCTCAGTGCAGGAGTACCACAGAGCCCTGTGCAAGAGGTGTGAGGAAGAGTCCCACTGCACCACTTCAGAGAGAGGAAAGAAATCTACTGGGAGAGGCAGGAAATGACAACTGTGGCTTCATAACAGGCAAAAGACAGCTCATGGCAAAGTGCCCCAGAAAGAGGCAGACCTGCCTTAGTGCATCTCCGTGGTTTCCACCAGCTAGTGCTGCCCCTCCTCAGACAGCAAGCCAGTGCTGGGGGGTGAATCATCAGTAAATTGTTTGCTTTTGGGGCTTAAACAGTCACTCCTTCTCTACTTAGTTCTCTGCAGGCTGCGAGAAGGGTTGTTCTTGGGTCTGGTGGAATGAGGTGGAGTAGAACTCAGTGCCTGTGTGCATGGAGGCAACGAGAGTGACTGCATGCCAGTCCCAGCTGTCTACAGAAAAGAGTTGTGAGGATCCAGCCATTCAAAGCCATTCAAAAACATGGCAGAATTCAAAGGAAGAACCTTTAGGAATCAGAAGTTTGTACATGATGGTCCTCTCCGTTGCCACTCCAGGCTGGCTGGTCCCATAAGGGTGTTTGAGTGGATCTGGGTATGGACAATGTCCAGGGACCTGTTCCCTTCCCACAGCTGTAAGCGTTTGAAGCAGCCCATTAGAGATGGGCTCCTCAAATGCTCTCAGCCATTTCAATTTCAGTGGAAATCTTTTCTTGAAAGGAGGCTGAAACCAGTTCTTAACATCTATAGGATCAAAACTATAACTGACTTTTATTAACACTCTTATAGAAGAGAAAAATGCTCTGATTTGGTGAATACTCCTAGGACTTTTGCTAAGAAAGGATAAAAGTTGTCACAACATGATCTTCAAGGAAGTCAATTCCTTCCTGAGCTGTAATTGTACAAAGTGTGAAGTGTATTCAGCACTTGATTCAAATGTTATGAGTCAGAAGCAGACTTTCTCTTGACCTTAGCAGATTCAGGTAGATAAAGGGAGCTTTGTAAAACTGAACCTTCCTTTTGTATTTTAACCTTTTTTATTATTCTTATTATTATTAGGAGTGAAGAATCAGCTACAGTACAATGACTTACAAGATTATGTGATTAGGAAGTATGCTGCGCCCACGAGACCAGAGTTTCTGAAACTCTGGAGCCAGTTATATATGATTGGAGTTGACTTGCATCAAGTGAGAACCTGGTTCATGGACATGTGATTGCAGTCAGTGCCAAGATACAGCTGCAGAGAAATGCGCTGGTAATTGAAGCCTGTTTTCCTAAAATAATGTATGTCTTTCTGGTTAAATCAGGGATGTGTTCCCTGTCTTTGCAGAGGCATACAGGAGCATAAGCCAGGCTCAGTGATGGAAGAAAACAAATTGGCCTTTCACCAGCACCTGCTAGAGTAACTCAGTTGGTTCCATCCCCACAGAACTGAGAGTACACTCCATGAGAGTGATGTCCTACCGTGCAGCTGTAAGGGCTCGTTCCTGCCCAAGGCCCTGCCTGTTCTCATCATTGGTAAGACCTCAAACCACAAGTAGTATAAAATAAATACCTCAGGTCCAGCAGCCTCTCTGCTGCCATCCTTGCAGCTGTATTACAGAACAAGCTCTAATCTAAAATGTAGCCTAACATCTTCAACTCACATGTGGAGGGACTTGCTGATACTCTGTGGGGAATCTTCCATATAAATAAATAAATATACATACATAGCATTTCCTGCAACATAAGAAGGTACTGAATGATTTTATTTTTTTCCTGATATTGTGGTGTACTGGTTCTGTTAAGGATAGCTATGTGTAAAGTCCCATCTGCTGATGGAAATACTAGCCCTGAAGAAAGGGGACTTGTTGAGATGCCTTATTGCTCCTTCCTTTTGGGGCTTGTAGAGTGGTGCAGGTCATTCCGCATTATGTCACTCTCAGATCTGGCAAGTGTAGCCTACTGCATGCTGTGATCCCACGGACATCTAGTTCTGTGGAATAATGACAGCTGCCTCATCCCAGCCAGCAGGCAGCACCTCATTGTTCCTGGGGTAGAAGCAGTGACCTCTCTAGCACGAAGTGCTAAAAATCATAACTTAAAAAGAGGAAAAGGAGAGGAGAGAAACCAACAGCAGAAAACTGGCACTGAGCTCACACCAGTGAATCAGACACTTGTCCCAGCTGCATTCTGCCTGGTCTTGAGAAACAGTGGTCATTTCAGGTGAGTGGCTTCATAGTAGCATTTAACCTTCATATACATTAATTGAAGTATGTCATGTGTGATAGAGATTTAAGAGTCAGATGGTCTTATGTGATCCATGGTGATCCAGTCCACATACCTTACTGTATAGGCACGGCAGGCTAACTCAGGCATGTAAATGTACCCATGTCCTACAAAGCATTCTGCAGCTCACATTGTGCAGAGCTCAGATGAAGCATAAAGGGGTTTTCTAATTTCCCTAAGAAACTAAGAAAACACGTGAAGAGAAAGCTTTAGGTTTAACTGTTCCCCACAAAGATGTACATGTGAGGAAGAGTCTGGCTGAGCTACTTCAGAGACAAAAAAGTTGGTCTATCAATAATGCCAGGAAACAGGCTATGGTTTTGTGACAGAGGAAGATCTATTAATTTCATGCCACTGAAATTACTCTGAGTTGCTTCTACTAAGGATATACGTGCTAGTTACAATACTAGGAGCTGCCCCTCAGACCAGGAGCCCATGGTAGTAGACGCTGTACAACATTACAAGATAGTGCCTGCTCCTTTCCAAATGACTTGAACAGTCAGCATTGCTTGTGGGTGTAGAAACAGAACTTCAGAACCACCAGGTTTGATGGTATAGGACTTACATGATTCTCAGCTGCCTCCAAATGTGAACTAAGAGGTGAAAAAGTAAGCACAGACAAAATCCTGATTCAGGAGTTAGTCCCCTCCCTCTGACTTCACTGTCACACCCAGGCATGGATGCAGCCCCCATGGCCAGCCAGCTGCTGCTGCACCACCTTTGGAAACTACCAATATCACTTAAGAACAGGCTCCAGTGAGTCTCTTAGGTGCCTGAGTGCCTATTGATTCCTGTGGGACTGTAGGCACCTAAATATATTTCTCTATTTGACCCAAAGCTTCCCTAATCCTCTCACTGCCTTCCCTTACAGGAAATTGAATGAGTGGAACCAACTTGTTTGTTTGGGAAGCAGAGAGGTTCCCTAGGAAGAAAGGACATGCTATTCATGTTATTCAATACGTGTTACTCAATTCTGGAACATATTCATTACTAGATCCAGAATCCCAAGCCAAATAGTTTGCAGGTCAGATAGATTAGAGTATAATCCTTAACAATTTCATTCCTCGTCTAGATTAAAACTGTAAATATAACTTGAGCATTGCAACTGCTGCAAGCAACAACTCCTCATAAAACTTAGAGACCAGGCCCATCAATCTGGATATCAGAAAACCATTTGGAATTACATTTATACGGATTGTCTTGGGTCAGTTTAATTGAAGTACTGCCCTTTTAAATGTTGTGTGGGCTCTGTGTCAGTTACTTTATCAATACAAACATTTTATGTAAGCTTCCTCTCTCATTGCTAAAGCCAGAAAGATACTTTAATGCTTCCTATAAGAGGCGAGCTTGGTCATGCACTGAAAGTGTGGATCTGTTACCTGCTGGGTAAGATCTGGCTGGTTTCAACTTTGTTTACAGAGATTCCCACCAAGGAGACCAGCTGTAACCTGGGCTCTGCAGCTCTCCTGAGGTCAGGAGCTGCATGATGGAGCCCAGTCCATGGCTGACTTGAAACCAACAGACCTGGTGATCAGATATCCTGAAAAGAAGTCTGTCTTTGGGAGAAGCTATAAGGCTGAAAACCATAGATACCAGGCTCAATTGGTCTTTTGGAGTCTATTCATTGAATTCTGGAAGACACCATCTATAAGTCATTTTATAGTCATTTCTTTTGAATGCAAAATAGAGAGTAAAAGTTTCAGATTTGGATCCACAGCTGGGAACACAGATCTAAATCAGTGTTATTTCGGTCCCCACATTGGCAGTCATACAACAATTTTGACAACTGGGGAAAAGGTAGCACTAAAACAGTTTGCTCCCAGCTGAAGAACTGGACTCAGGGTTATTCTGAGGACTTGTGGCACTGCTTTTGATTAAATGTTGATGATTGAGACCCAGTTGGAAATTGATTCTTTGATCAGCTCTTTTGTAAGAAAAGAAATTAGGTCTGGCTGTGGTTTGGATGAAAAATTGAGGTTTTGTGGGAGTGGTAACAGTTCTGGAAGCATGGAATGGAGTTCTGCTGGAGGTTAGCTCTGAAAGTAATAAATTGTTCATATTTTTGAGCAAGTAAAACCGGATACATTTAATAACCCAGATAGGCAGGGCCTAGAGTGATTTTAAAGGCACCTTTGCATTTTATCAAATATCCAAGATTTCTCTCCTTTCTTTACCAGTAGCAAGTATCCCTCCCCAGCATGTTCGCAAAACCAGCAGTGTCATTGGAGATTTTTCCTGCTGAAATAGTGTTCATCTGGTCACCTTTTTCGGCTCCTCTGACTTCTTGCTGTCTTCTTCAAACCTTGATCTTGTCCCTCCAGCCCCTTTTCAGCAGGAAAGGCAGAGTGCAAAAGTGACTTTCCAATAGTTCCATGGTGCTGTGCCAAGATTTGAAATTCAGACTTATGGATTCAGGCAAAGGGATAGCTCCACATGTCTGCAGGATACCTCTCCTACGGAACCATGGAGTTGGGAGAGAAGACTCAAGGTTGACTTTTTCATATTGCTGGAGGGAGAGCATCAAGCAAGGTGATGGAAGAGGTGGGACGGAAGGGGCTGGTCAGCTCTGTCCATCATACAAATTGTGGAAACAAAATGAATGCTTGCTGAACCAATAAATGCACCTCTCTTCAGCATTAACAAAATACTTCATTCTAGACAAACCCAATCTCTCTGTCCACACCCACCAAAGAAACCAGATAACTGAAATCATCTTGCAGAGCATGAAAATTCATTGGAATAAACTGTTTAATGTCTATTTCTGCTCTTACTTAGTTGTGAGCCACTTTTCCCAGAGGTGAGTAATTGAAGAGCTGCTGGTAGTTTAGCAATAATGTTTAATGAACTGAGAAATTATCTGCTTGTAGGAGGAGTAGTAGCTCTCTGCATACTAACCTCGTGAGCTGGTTAGTGAGAAAATATGTTACGGCATGGGCCTGCAGCTTTCAGTCTTCAGCTCCTGGGCTGAAGTCACTCCTACCACAGCCAAACCAGGCTTTCACAGAAATATTGCCTGGGTCTGTCAGGCTAATGACCAAAACAGGTTTCTTCTCAGTGGTTTCTCTGTCTCAGCATTCAAGCATTTCTTTTTAGCTCTCCTGAGAAGGCCTAGTCATGGAAGTCACTGCATACTTGGGATTTCAACTTCATTTGTTGAAAATGGTATGTTTAATCACAGGGAAAACAAGTGCTTGTAAGGTTACCCTGCCCTTAGAAGCAATATCCTGAAGGAAACCAGAGGCATTTTATCACAGGATAAACTCAGCAGTGGCTGAAGCTGATGAAGTTACCATCATGGGGTGATTTCCAGGTAAAAGCCATAGTGCCTTGTCACCACTGCAGTGCCACAAGGAGAATAATATCAGGCATTGGTGCGTATAAAAGTTTACGCCCCCAGATAGTATTTGATTTACTGGCTAACTGGGGAGATGGCACAAGAGATGGACACAAAGGGAGTATTCCCTGATATTAATGCTGCTGGTGCAGTATGTGGTCCCTGTTATGTATAGAGAGAGGTTGATATAATTTTCAGCTCCCCTCCTGAAACGTAGCTCTTGGAAAAATGTGAGTGAACAGTTGCTTTAGAAAAGCAAAATCTCTACAAAGAACCTTGCATGACAACGGGGACCTCCAGATGTTTTCTCTTCAGCATTAAATAGAGCTTTTTCTCATACTTTCGCATGGGCTGAAGTGCTGGCAGCTTTCATTTCAATGCCCAAAGAATGTAAAAAGCCACCTCCATTGCAGGTTTGTTGATACAAAAGAGAGAGAAAATTAAATCTGGAGGGGGAACTGAATGACCTAGTTCTAGGCCTTCACAATGAACACCCTTGGTCTTTTATCTGCACAATAGGTGGACTTTTCTACAACACACTGAATAAAATAGTTGGTCTGGCAAGAGGGAAGAAATATGATTGTAGAAAAAAGGCCATTAGAAGTGTGGGCTTCAGCTCCACCAGTAAACCCAACAGTAAATATCCAGTCAACATACCTGAAAAAGGTGAGCCTGCAATGAGTGTCATCCAACAACCTCAGCTATTGTCCATTTAACTGAAATCCAAATTCTATTTTAGGGTGATGGATGTGGCAAAAACACACATTAAAAAACTATTTTAGATTCGCTTGGGCCCTAAATATTAATTTCTATAAATAGTGTTGGCTGTGGTGGTGGTCTGTTGCCACATTTCTTCAGTCTAATATTCCTGCCAGTGTTTAGTGCTGTTTCCTTTTGATTTGGTTTAATTTCTGTAGCTTTGTGTTCTACCAGTTATAGCTAAGTAAAATTAGATTGCAATTTAGTTATAACACAGTTAGCAGTTCTGGTCAATTAGAATGCAGTTAAGTGCTGTGCAAACCCGTTATGATAGAAAGCAATGCTGAAGTAAGAACTTGGGAGTCTCAAGTTAAAGGACACTGCTGTGCCTGTGCAGTCCCCTCCAGGCAGTTTGAATTCAGCGTATGTAAGGTACAGACATAAACCTTCCCTGCCATTTGCCGGGATGGGGGTACCTGAGTCCATTTCTCCCTTTTGCCAAAGACCAGGGGTTTGTGGTCCACTGTCTTTGATGGCTGTACGAGATGGACTTTTTTCCTGTCACTCCAAATCTGGCTGGTGAGAGGACGCCAGGGTCAGTCCTTAATGTTGCCCCATGGATTGTGTGACCCACAAGCCATCAAGGAATGGGTACCACACAGTCATGGCAGTATCCCTCAACCTTCTCCTACAGGACGTTTGGGTATGAGACCTCCCCCAGGGGCTGGTACAGTGCAGCAGAGTTAGTTTGCTACTGCCAGCTGGACCCCCAAACAGTCACCCACACCCACTCAGCCTAGGGCTGAGCCTCTCCCAGCCCCTCTCCTGGATGCTCCTAGGTGCCATGGCAAGTGTCAGCTACTGGATCCAGAAAGTGCTAGAACTGACTGCCAGACCCCAATGTCTGAGCAAATGTAGTCGGTACTTTTGCCCTTTTTCCCCTGAAGCACTGGCCAGCAGCCACAGGAGACACTGGCACTTGTGGGACCCTCAGGCTGCAGGGTGATGCTGAGATGAGCTGAGCTGGGAAGTTCATGCAATGGTGCAGGTAACTGGTAATGAACCAGGACTCCTACTGTGGGTAACCAGGTTCAGGAGAATCCATGCTCTAATGGAATTAGACTAATACATTGTACCAGTGGGAGGTTATGCAGTCTGGGCAGACATTAGATGGCACTAAAAACTGCTCTTTTCAGGGGCTCGTTCAAGCAGAAATAGGATTAAGACCTTCCACTGCTTGCAGGTCACCAGGAAGCGCCCTGTCCAACTGGAAATTACAAGCACAGCCTAAAAAACAGTTACCTAAGAAACCTTCACAGACTATTTGCTCAAACAAGTTCATTTTCATTAGGCCGCTGGTATAAAACTATCCGGAAGAACTGTGAGGGTATTTTCAAGTGGTCACTGATCACTGGTGGTAAATTGCTGCAGATGCAAGGTGTAGCTTGTAAATATCTTCAGACTTTACATGGCAGGGCTCCTGGTGCAGGCCTCTGGAACTGGAGGGGTTTTGAAATGTCCCTGTGGCACTGAATAAAAGAGATGCTTATTGAATTGCTCTCAAAGTTGTAAATCATGATGGTAGCCGGTCCAGAGACATCACTGTGGGGCCCACTTATTGAAGTTTAACTGAGACTTTGGAAAAAGAAACAGTCAGCCAAGAGGAGGGTATATGCATTGCATGCTTTGCCTTGTAAATGGGGAGGGGCTTCTGAGGAGATAAAACAAAATCTTTTAATGTCATATAAGCCATTTCTTCACTTAGCCATGTCAGAGCTAACAAAACCAAATGTTGTCAACTCAGGGTTTAATTGCAGTGCTGGTAAGCTCTTAGGGTTTGGTTTGGTTGGTCTATTTTAAAGCCAAAACATCTTGTAAAGGTAATCAAGTATAGGAGCTTCTGATTCTCTTTTTTACCTAATTTTGCTTTTAAATAAGTGGTTTAATTAAATTTACTCCTTCTGCTTGAATGAATGAATTCTTGAATGAATGTAAATTCCTTGCCCAAGAACCTGACAGAGTGCATTTGAAATGTGGACTTGGACAAGGCTTTGCTCAGGCCAGCCAATGTAACCTACTCTCCCATATGCCTGATGAGTGTCTCCGGGCAGGCTAATTTAAGGATTGTTGTTGGGGATGGCAAGTTTAGAGGCACCTCATATGACTGAACCCTTTTCACTCTCACGAGCTTCCCCTGGCAGATGGGCTACACTACTCTCCGTGTGCAAAGGGGCTGCATACTGGTTTCATGCATTCGTTCATCTCTGGCAGTTTGCTTTCTGTAATTCTTCAGCATGAGTTTCAACCTGTCTGTCCATGTTTAGGAGAGCATTTCCTGGTAAACAGCACAAGCGGAAGAGGCACTGAGGTGCTGCTGTTTTCTAGCAAAGTAAGCCCTGGAAGTTTGTTACCAGTGCATTCATGATCTGTTCAGGGCTGAGAAAAGCCTTTAGCTGTCTGCCCCTTAGTGAATTAGATGGGAATGAGAGAACTCTCAATCTCTGCAAATCAAAACCTTGAAGTCTTTCCAAACACTCTGAGCCCAGCTTTTCACAGGAGGCTGCTCAGACAATGCAGTCATGGAAACTCACTTTTATTCCATCTGAGGAGTCCTGTAGTGGGTAGCCAGAACAACCAGATGTGAACCAGGTGTGACAGTTGGGGCAATGTCCCATGGGAAACACAGGTGGGTGACACAACAGGGACCTGCAGGCTCTATTGCCCTGTGCTGTGGGGCCGTGGAGGCCTCTGTGAAAATTGCCTGCTTGAACCCTCTTTCAGTGAAGGTCATGATGAGGTTTGTGTGAGTCTACGTATTAATGAGGCATGCGATCACTGTCAGTAATCACTCAACATTATATATACAGTTATAAAGTGTTTGCTCTCATATTGGAGAGCTCTAAAATGAACATATGTGTCTTCTAATTTTATTCAGCCAAGCAGACTTTTAGCTCAAATACAACCTCTTAGGAGAAATCCTTAAATTTAGCATAATGTTTTCTATCACTGAGGTGAAGGTGAGTTTCAGGTGTTTGTGATGTTATATTTTTTCCTTCAAGTATCCATTTAAAACATCTTTAAGTAGAAATTAGTTTTCTGTGTTAATAGTTGCAAGCAGCAGTTTCAACTACAAATCTTCCTATCTCATCCAGACCTGTCCCTGTGTAGCAGAAAGCTGCATCAATATCCTTATGTACTGCAGCAGGCCAGCTGGGATAAAGGAGTGCATCTGTGGGAATGGAGTAAGTATTAAATTTTAATGTTACCAAAAGATGTAAGAACAGCAGGAAGCAAAAATAATGACAATTTGTTATCATAGCTGTCCTGGCATTGTTTTGCACAATTAGTATTACTTCTATCTATGCTTTGGGTGTCCCTTTCCTGCTAATGGGACCCTTCTGATAACCACTGCACATTAGGGGCCAAGTAAGCAGAGAATAAGAGCTAGCTCCTGGTCTGAAGGTAGGAAAAGATGGAGTTCAGAGAAAGGCACAGAACTTACAGGCAGAAGGTTGTGAAATGAGCCACTAATAATGGAACTACTTGGGATGAAGGGCTCACACTGAGGTCTCTGGCTTGCTCCAGTGTTTTCCTTTTAAGTCCATATTATCATGGCAGGCATTTAAAAAGACATGCAGAGAATGGAAAGACTGCAGAGGCCTTCCCTCTGTGAGTTGTGTTGAGACAAATATGTCTTCCCTGGTTTGGATGAGCACAGTAACTGCCTGGTGCATTTTGATATAGATAGTTGTAAATGGCTCTTTCCCAGGGGTTACAACAGAACATGAATTTAGGTGACCTCATTGATTCATTACCAGCTTCCAGTAAGATAATGTATGAAGTGAACATGAAAATCAATAAGACAAGCAAAATGAAATAGCTGGAGATAAGCAGGGGGAGACAGGAGAAATCAATGCCATCCAGCTACTATGATGGTGAAACAGAGTCCATAGGAGATCATATTAAATTCCTAAGTCAAGTATTTCAAATACTGATCTGTACCATCACCTGTGACAATAACTGTAACAGGGTTTGGCATCAGTATATTCACATGATTGCAGTGAAATTCTCCAGACAACCAGTGAGCTTTTCCTCCTACAAACTGTCACAGTAGGTTTATGGCTGTGCCAGGATGTCTTTTCCAGAATAACCTTTCTATGTTTAGTATAGGGAGATTTCCTGATAGAAGATCAAATATTAACCTGCATTTCACGACCTGGAAAAAATACGCCACATTAGGAATAAAGACGTTGACTATTACCTGATTGCTGGCTGTGGGTACAGATACATAAATAAATAAATAGATAATGCAGCAAGATCCCCTGATTGAAAGTGATTATTAATTTAATTCAGGCCACTTCCTCAGACTTTTTGGGAGGACTGTGTATTGTCAACAGGAAAACAGACTGAATGGTTTTTTTCTCCACTTTTTTTTTTTTGCATAGTTTCTTTTTTTTTGTAAGTAGGCAGCTTGGCACTGTGAGAGTGAAGGCTTTTATTTCTTTTCCAACCTAGGACAGTGTCATACAGTGTCACTGTAAGCGGCACAAGCGGCAAGGAATGACACACAAGTTCAGGAGCAATAATAATCCATTTATTTAATTATAAATCAGTTTATATAACATGGGTCGCCAGCATGGCATAAGGTCGTTGGTCACCAACCATCTGCCTCCCGTACAGGTTGGCTAAAACCTTTCAGAATATTTTCCCAGACAGTATCTTAACAATACTGCACAACAGCTGCAGGTGCAAGATAGAGAAAGTTTGCTTACAGAACTGTAGCACTGTTTTTCACAGTTTCTGTGAGAAACAGAGCTCTCACAGAGTGCTGCAGAAAGCTGGAAAATTTCTCTGCTAACACTTTTCAGTGTTCACAATACAGTACATTATCAACATCTGATATTAAATGCATAATGCAGATTGTATTTTTCACAGTATTTCCCCACTGACCATGGGGTCTCTCTCTCATTCAACATTTTTGGGTCACACCACTGAATAGTGGTTATTAGATTTCATTAGATTCTGTTTGCATTTTGAAACCTCTCTTTAAACACTTTTTGGACAAATGAGACATAGAGCATGGTTGAGCTTAGCTGAAGAAGTATGTTGTGAAGGCAAAGGTGTTGTATTACCATTAGAAAAAGTATTTTTTTAGGAGGCGACAGAGGCAACAAAGGTCTGTTCCACAGCCTAGTGGAACAGCCTGGCTGCTAAAGCCAGAGTGACCCTTGCACCCCGGACGCCTGCAGCTGTAGGGCTGAGATGATTTACTAACACTGTGAAGAAGATGGAGACATTTGCCTTTTTGCAGGCATTTGCTAGTGAAGGGAAAGTCCTGAGAATATAATAGTTTTCTGCATAGGTCTGCTACTAATTCTGGGAGCTTTTTTTTGTTAGCTTTTTACAATTTCTCAAATAAGAAGTCAACCTTCAATTCTTCTGGCTTTTTACTCATCATCATCATCAGTCCTTTGAAATTTGTCAGCCACTCCAACCTTGAGTTTAACAGCTGAAACAAATAAAATGTCCTAAAACTCTAGGGGTTGTCTTACTAGAGCCTTGCAGCAGCAGAAAAACTGAACTCATAATGTGTATTATTTTCTTCTCCTGAAGTCTGCAGCCACACAGTTTACACCAGATTTATTTCTAATACCACTTGCTGTTAGTGCTTTTCCCTTCCACTGGGTTATAGCTGACATTTTTCCCCCGGAAATTTATTAACATATATTTTTCTACACTGAGCAGTGTTTTAGTACCTAGATGTAGCACTGCTGTAACAGCACTCCTCCGTGTTACCTTTGCTCCAAGCATCAGAGAAACAAGTACTTGTTTCTGCTGAGGTTCCCATCTGGAGATGTATCCAAATTCTCTTTGAAGTTTGCCTTTTGAAACTTAGAAGAAGCCTACCTAGGCTGGTGACTCTGTAGTAAAGGCTGAGGTTGCTTTTTTTTGAGTTTATAATGTGAAGTATTGGAAGATACAATCACTTGTCTTTGTGTATCATTTCTTGTGTTGCCCTTATTCTTCATTTGCTTAACTGTTTGCATGTTTACTACTCATTTAATTTCTAAGGAAAAGAAAAACATCCTTTTCTTTTCTGGGGCAGGTTTGCTAAGCTTCCCTGCATTCCCAGCTTATGTCTTGGGGGAGTCTAAATATGAGAATTAGTCTGGTGATGTGACCCAGCTCAGAACGCCAAATTGGAATTTGCACTCTTAAATGTACAGCTACCAGGGATGATGTTTCCAAATGCAATATCTCAGTTTTCAGAAAAATACACAAAAGTATGTCACAGCTAGATTTTGCTTTTCAATGAGGAGATCATAATTTTTCACAGAATACACCTTATGAAAACTTTGCACTACATAATAACCTTTGTGAATAATTGGATTGTATTTTAAACTGAACCTTTTCAATGAAATTTTTCCGGGAGACTGCTTTTCATTTGTAAGGCATCAGTGAAGGTATTTGTGAAGAAATCATTACCATTACAGATCTGGCACCTTGTTCATTTGTGTTAGAATGCTTTCTCTGTGTTCAATATTACCTAAAGTATTTCCAAACACTGCCATCAAATTGTCTTCCTGTAGTCATAGACAGAGTAAAATTGCCTTTTGATATGCAGATACAAAAATAACAATTTATCTAAGCAAGAGTAAAGCACCAGCCATTCCAAATAGCTCTTTTAAATCGATTTTCCTTCTTCCATTGCCTAAATAATGCAATTCCTCACATTTTCATTGCTGTAAACATAGCTGCATTCCAATGTTACTGCATTCATTTCAGCTGCATTACACTGATGTGATGCAACCCAATGACAGGACAGCACTTGCACTGTGAGACATGAGGAAAAAATGGGAGCATTTCCATCAGCAAATGCACTTATTTAGCAGCAGAGCTGACATGTGGCATTTACAGGAAATTTAAACAGACCTCTTCTTTGGAGAAGGTCTATCTTTGTATGTGTGTCTTAACTAAACTTATCTCTGGTGACATTTGTAACTCTACTTATTCTAGATTTAGTGAGAGAAGAAATACTACAGCCAGTTCATCTTGTCTTTCTTTCTCTTCCTTGGGGTGTGGGAGTTCAGGACCTCTGCACACCGAATCAGTATGATTTCACAGAAGCCATTTATTGTTTACATTACACCATACTTATGCACTTTTGCAGAGCTATTCATGCGATCACGCACTACCTAATTGGTCCCTCTATCTTGTCCACGTGTTCTGCATGCACCTTTCGGAGAACTTGGCTGGTCCTAGTCCAGGATGGTACAGTCCTTCTTTATCTACTTTCTTGCTGTCTTGTTATTCCATTTTCCAACATCTTCTCTCCCAATTTAGCACTGCTTACATTTCAGTAGCCTTGACGAATTCCTGAGGGCTCTGATAAGGGTAACTGAAGATAACTTGACTGGGGCACACTGTCAGAATTCGAGTGCATTACAACATTGGGGAATGTATGGTCTTGGTGTATTTTAGGCAATTGTCTGAAAGTAAGACAAATGAAATATTTGCCTATCTGTTCCGTGCACCAGAAGCCACCTATCTGAGAGCTGCTATTTGCAGTCTCCCATCTCATGCTGACAATTTTCAGGAAGGGAGCCAAGTCAGAAACCAGCCTTTATTTCTATCACAGCAAAAGGAAGACATCACTCCCATCCTTTTCCTCCTTCACCTCTGCATCATGCACTGGAAATTAAGAGGATGGCAGGAGTGAGTCAGTGTTCCCGACTCTGCAAAAGTCAGCCTTTCCAGAATATCTTTTGAGTGTAACTCCCCTGTTAGTTACTGTCAGAAAATAATGCATTGGCCTTAAAATAAATAATCTTTCAACCTATCCCCACGCACACATATGGTCTGCAGTCTCCTACATCTTGCTGGGGTTTACAATACTGCAAGATCTGTGACAGAGCAGAGCCAGACCCTCAGGGCTTTTAGTCCAGTCAGCAGGACAGATAAGAGGTAGAAATGGAAGCAGCAGCATCCAAAGTCTAACATGCCCATGAAGGTCAGAAAAGCCTTTGTTAGTGGCTTTCTTTCTTGCCAGAAAGGACCTTGTAAGAATATGACTCTGCAGTGAGTTTCTCGAGTATTTTGACAGAATGGTTTCCTGTCTTGATTGAGGAGCCTTAATCCAGAATCACACAGATATGTTTTACAGGGTAGAACAGGAGTTCCTGTATAAGTCCGACAGAGGCCATGACTGAAAGGTTTTTTGCTTTCATTCTCTTTCCAGACATGTAGTGTTTTCACTTTTCAGAATCATACGTTAGTTCTTTAATTTAATTTCAAACAGTGCAGAGAAGTGATTTCTTTGAGGCTTCTCTGCAGAGCAGAAGAGGCATCACTTGTCAAGGTTAGGACTGTGAATCATAATGTTTTTTGCTCCTCTGACTCAGGTACAATATATTTTAGGCCTTCAGCTCCTATGGCCTGTACTGCTCTTTCTGTACTTGCAGGCTTTCCCATGGTGTGAACACCTCGTGCTTGGGGTGGGCAGCACTTCATGGCTACCCAGTGCCGTGAAAGGAGACAAGTGTGCCCTCAAAAAAAACCTTGGTTTTGGACCAAAGGAAATTTCCTTCTGCAGTAAAAATGGGCTTCAGTTTGTTATCTATGATGTAGCCAGGCTGTTTCACACAAGTAAAGAAATTAGGAACCAAGGACGAAGCAGCCCTAGGAAAAGAGATGTGGAAGGTAATCACTGCTGTTTTTCTAGTAACACAGTCAGATTTAGAGCTCTATTTATGTGGGGGCACTCTACTCTTACCAGCTTAATTGGAAACCAGAAGATTCTGTATTCTATTATATCAGATCTACACAATCTTTGCTACTCCTTGGGGAGGCTCTTCATCACACAAAAGTCCTACTGCCTTTTCAGACACCTTTGTGTGTTTTCTAGGATGTCCTAGGCAATCAAAAGGCACCAGCACTTGAGCATCCATAAGCTTCTCATAATTTCATTAAACATTCATTACATCTTTACTCAGCAATGTGCATTTTCTACAATTCTTTGTCCTACTCTGTGCTTCATTTTATAGTAATAAGGCTTTTTAAATACTCTCTTTTGGAAGCTTTTTGTTGCCTTTTTTTTTTTCTTGCAGAAGAGGGAAGGAAGGCAAGAAAATGAAGGCAGAGATACACAGGAGTCATTTAGCGGGGATGCTTGGCATAACCTTATTAGTAAAAATTGTGAGAAATAATGAGGAAGATAGGGGAGGCATTGTTGAGACATATCTTGGATGTGGGGTTAACTGTGATGTAAAAACTGTTGTCTTGTCCTTTGGTGAAAGCAAGAGGATGTTTATCCTTCAGCTGAGCCCCTCAGCTTGTTCATCCCACTCATCATCCCACAGTGAGGAGGCAAAGGCTTGGCAACAAGTACCCTAGTGCTGTGCTTTGCTCTGCTGCTCACTAGTTGTGGATGCCCATGTTGCTTCAGAGGGAAATTCAAGCAGCTCCCTCCTGTGGGACGTAATGCTGTGCCCCCAGGCTCACTTTCACGTGGTGCTCAGCAGCTTTGCCGACTGTGCAGCTTTTGTGGGGCCACACCACCAGCACAGAGAAAAGGAGAACAAAGTAAACCACAGAGAGCAGGTTAGAGAACTTCTGGCACCAGATTCTTATCCTTGAAATGAATTCTGTTTGGAAAATAAACTCTGCACATACCTTGTATGCACACTATGTTGAGACACCTCTGATGAGGTATAATTTAGTTGCTCCTACAACAGAGCGATGTGCAGGCTGCTTTGCTCTTTCCAGGACACATCAGCCAGCGAGGAGGTGGAGCAGGCTAGAATTCCCTCTGCCCAGCCCAGTCACTGTGGTACCCCTTGTGCATCAGGTCTACTTAGGCAAGTTTGAGCAGTCTGTGGTGCCTCTTTGGCCTTTTGTGATGGTGAGAGTCTAAAAACTGCATGCAGGCAAGTATGTAAAGACAATAACCCCTCCTAAGAAGCCCTAGAAAAGAAATTCTGTTCTGAAAAGAAATAAAAGTATGTTATATAAAAAATTGCATTGTTCTTGATTTTTCCTTCTCTTCATAAAATTGTCTCTTATTTTCCAAAGAGGAAATAGAGTCCTTAAATTAGATCTCACAGGGATGCTGGCTCCAGAATTGTGAAAATTAATACAGAAGCAATTAAATTTGAAAACAAAAAAATCCCAACAATGAATCAGGAAAGAGGTCACTGACATTAAAACCAGAGTTATGCAAATTAAGTCATAAACTCTCAGCCAAATTTAGGAAATTTTTTGATCTTTAATTCATTTCACTCTGCCATCAGAATCCTTCTTGCCTATTTTCCCCTAGGATAGAAGTCCATCATTAAATAATGGATGCATAAAACCCTCTTTTTATTTCTTCCTCTAAATAAAACTCCTTATAGGAAATACTGGAGAGGAGCAAAAATTAGGGATGAAAAGAAACTACAGTGATGGTAAGTGACAAACAAAGCCAGGGCTTGACGAATTAATTTCATTCTCTGAATTACACTAACCTTATTTGCAGGGTCATTATATGCATCTTTGTTTTAGACTTCTGTAGAGTCCTACACGTAGAGAAAGGACTAAAATACAGTCTTCATTTGATGTGAAGTACACTGAGTTTTGATTTACTCGCTTTTTTATAAACAGCTGGACTCTTGCAGTACTAGCCAGCAGAACCAGTAAAGCTATCACTGTGCCATTACCAAACAAACCCTCTGAAGCCACTCCATCCATGGGAAAGGGGAGTCACTGAGGAGCAATGAGGCCTTCAGGTAACTCAGCAAAATTTGTTACATGAAATCGAGGGAGAACTGCAACTTTTCAGGGTGGCTGGTGGGCTATGAAATTTGTACTTTGGCTTTATTAATGTTGTGTACTTTTATTGATCAATCCAAAACACTTCAGGTGATCAATATGCATGTGACAACCTGGACTGTGCTGCTCAGTACTCGGATCTCCCTGCTCTGAGCAGGCCTTCATGGCTCCCAGGCAAGGGGTTCTCTTCTCCCTGGGGAAGGGACTTAGTCTCAGAATGATTGGTATTTTAAAAAGTTGTGGCCCATAGAGATGTTCACAATTATCTAGAAAATATATCCACAGCTGTTAGAGCAGCTAGCTAGTTAGGAACGTGGAAAGGCAAAGTCAAGTAGGTGTAGATTAGAAAAAGCTACAAAAAACTTCTGCAGTTATCTTCGTTCAGTTTGTTGTGATCAACCAGATCTTTGGCATGAGGTGTAATGGGCTCAGCACCTTTTCTTTTGCAGCCAGCTGAATTCTAGGGAGGTGGTGGTGGAGAAAGGGAACTGCTATCTCTTTGGCAACAGTGCACTATTCAGAGCAGAGCTATAGCTGTTCAACTCCAGGAAGATCTCTATACATTTCAGCAGCTCAGCTGTAATAAAAAGTAGTACTTTATAGATGATTAAGGGCTGTATCATTAAAAATTACTTGACCTAACCACTATAGATTATTAGATTACTGAAGATAAGTAGGCACTTTCCAATAAGACTCTTTTACTCTTCCAGATCATTGTCGACAGCTCCTGTAATGAAAATGTCAAATAGCCATGTCAAATGCCCTTGAATTAACAAGGCACATTATCATGTTTGCAAATCGTTGCCAAATTACGCTCATCAAAGGCGTATTTTACTTCGCTGATTGTTCTCACAGTAATATAGAACTAAGACTCTAGAGATGGATGTCCTTGTGCACAGGCATTTTTATCATGTCGTCAAATCCCATTAATCTTCCTTTGGTTCACCTGTGCTCCTAAAATACCTGCAGTATTACTTGCATTTCTGTACTGTTATGTATTATACTTGTCTAACACATATTATCTATGCAAGCTATACACCTTGAAAGTGGCATTAGAGTTACATGCCCTTGTGGGGGCATGAGGGTTCTATTGTCATTCATTATACAAAGAGATTAATTAAAGAACTTCTGAAAGAAATGGTTTAAGAGCCTCTTCAAAGTAATTGAATGTAGGGAGTCCTGCATTTGCAACTGATTCTGGTAGCATTAGACTGATTCTGGTAGACCAGAACAATATCTGTGGAGTTTTGGGTTTGGTTTTCTTAACATTTCTAAGCAGTTCATAAATAACAAGCATTGCTTGTTAATAACATTTTCACAGTCTGTCTTATGAGACAGATAGATAAATAGACAAAATTTATGTCTATATTTTTATGAGATTCCTATGTAGATTGCATAGAAGTTTCACAAAAATATGTGTAGATAGTAGTTACACATATTACTTGAAGCCCTACTTCGGCATCTGAGGTTTGTATGAACATCTCAGTTTTCATATTAAAAATATTCATGGCCCCTGAGATCAGGAAAAGGGCACACTCTTCCTCTTCCGTTTTTATTTCCCCTTTTCTATTTTTCCCACAAAAAAATAAAAATGGGAAAATAGAATACAAATAAAAGAATAAAATTTCTTTCTTTTCCTTTTCATATTTCATAATCTGTAAATTGATCTCACTTTTTTCCAAGTCTTTGTAAACACAAAACTCAGTATGCAAAACTGGTCTTGGCAGCAGAGATTATGTTATTTACAATGTGTCATCTCTTCAGCTTTTAGCTAGGAACAAACTCAAAGTAAGCATTGTAATGCTGATAAACTTAACAGGAAGAAGCACAACATGCTTTTTTATCTAGAGCAAAGTGGAAGGGGTGCTGGGGCTCAGAGGCACAGACTAGAACAGAAAAATACACTATTTGAAGTGCCCTGCTAGGAAACTTCCTTTAAGAAACTAAAAGTTCACTTTTCCTGGGTAATCTGACCTTCGGAAGGAAGGTGTAACTTTCTTCAGAGATGAAGTTGACATCAGTAGGGGATAGGAGGGTTGAGCTCCCTTTTGTCAGCTTTCTTCCCTGTGTGCAAGGTAGCTTTAGAGGCTCCTCTTAAGAAACTCAAGTTTTAAATTGCCTTCCTGTGCCAAATTTTGGATTCAAGAAAGGAGATGCATCATTTCACAGGTAAGAACTTTATAACAGTTAGGGTCTGGGGCCCCAATGACACAACAAATGTGTGGAGAACCTTGCATGGACCTAGGAAAAAAAGTACAAAGAGATACATGCACCATAAGTTCATGAAAATAATTTCTTCATTCATTCCAATTTACCTTCTTATTCTGAAAGTCCTGGGCCTGGAGAAACAATATAGCTTCTGCAGTATTCCAAGATATGCCTATTTTCTGACTGAAATTTATGTTCCAGATTTGCCATACAATGCTTAAGAAAAAATGTAAACGGTGATTATCAGAGCCAGCATGTAATCAGGAAGCAATTTTATTCAGGCAAAAATCAAGGACAGGGGTTGTACTGTCTTACCCCATCTGGTGAGCATCTGCATCAAGGAGATGCTTGACTACCAGGGTTTCACAGCTTTTAATACCTCCATGGTGGCAGGAACCCACAGACAGTTCTGATTCATAAAACACAACCAAAACAGCAAGGAGAAGTTGCACTGGCCCTTTTTTCTTTTTTCTCTAGGAGCTCAGCATTTCGGTGACACAGTTCAGCTGGGTTAGTGGGGAACCTGGGATCGGCTCCTTCCACAGTGCACATTGGGTTCCAGTATATTCAGATAGCTACAGGTGTCTTCTCTTCCCCTAGGTTACAGATCTGCAGAGATTCAGCACAGAGAAAAATGAAAGGTGCAAGTGGCACTCTTTGCTGGCACTGTCAGAAATGTTGGGGCTTTTTATTAACCTTATATCAATTCTAATAAAGGCAACATTTGAAATAAATAGAAATACAAAAATCACCATTTCAGCTTGATGTGTGGGGTCTCTGATAAGGAGTCCTTTGTGAAACCCTGCCATTCACTTCCTGAATAACTGCTATTTTACAGCACTTTCAAGAGCTAGCTTTTATAAGCCATTTCTTATCATTATCCACTTCTATTTTTCTTGTATTTAAAGCACCAAAGAAGCCACTCATTCTGTAGTCCCTGCATTGTCTCTGCCAGCATCCCAGCGGCACACAGCATGCATATGTATATTAACCAAGTGGAAAATTCCACTGAATGGGAGCTTTCATAGTACCCTTCCAGCCTTATACCAGTTTCTGTAAGACAGGGGAGTGGAGGCATTCACTTTTAATACAGCAGTTTGCCAAGTGCATTCATCATTCCCTGATTCCTGCCCTCCTTCCATGTTTTGTGGGAAAGCCAGACATGAAGATGGGCAGGACTCCTATTTAATGCATGCCCATGTGCATGAATTAAGAGCCCTGGTTTGCTCCCTGACACCTACTGTCCGAGGTCTGATTTATCTTGCTCTTCAGAGAGATTACTCCCCACTCTCCTTAGCCTACTTATCTCATCCTTCCTGCCAGTAACAATTCATATGATCTCCCCTAACTCCCAGGAGTCACTGTAAACCACCAAACACTGACAGATAAAAATGAACTGTTTGGCTGGAAAGGGAGCAGCTCAGACTTAGCAAATCCCCAAGGAAGGGATGCGCGGGGGCAGTGATGGAGATGCAGAGCAGCAATCAGCTGGGATGGATAGGCACCATGTCCTACTGGCTCAGGCACAGGGAAGTTGAGAACACCCAGGGATGCAGGTGTGTACTTGCTGTCCCCACAGAGCTGACACTGGTTTTGATTTTAAGGACTTGAGGAAGTTCCACATCTGAGAAAAAAAAAAGGCAGCAAGTGAATCCTCTTAGAGGAGCAATAGGGTTGCTGAGATGTACATGAAAATATCTAGAAACACTGATGTTATGTTACTCTGCAGAAGTGTGACGGGATTCTCCTGAGCACATGCACAGCAATGTGAGCTTGAGTGTTCTGTTCGCCAGTGATCGCTCTGCAGTGTTCCTGTCCTACATAAGCAGCTGCATTAACACTGAACCCAGGCTGAAGAATAAGAAGAAGGGATTGCAAGTCCATAAAATACACTACACAGTAAGCATAGAAGTGCCTATTAAAGCTTCTTCGTTCCCCTTCTTGCGGTACAGATCCAAGCAAGGTGTGTGCCTATAAAACCGCTTAGTGGTAGAAGGAGCTACTAACAGCATGAAAAAAGCTGCTTAGAATCCTGCTGTTAAAGAGACACAGGCTGGGTGCAGCTCTGTGCTGTGATTACGCATAAGAGCACAAGATGATGCCTGACTTAGCTGATGGGCAGCTGCAACTGAACACAATCCCTACAGTAAATAACTGCACTCAGCCAATGCCATTCCGTGCCCCAGTCAATGCAGATGGTAGCAGTAAGGCAAGCAAGTGCCACGGCAAGCACAGAGCCTGCAGATTAATAGCTACACAGTAATAACAGCTATAAATTCAATCTAGCACATGCCAATCCAATCTGTCTTGAACCTTTTGAGCCCCACATTTGACACCATGAAGAGCTGTTGTGGTTTAACCCCAGCTGGCAGCTAAATACCACACCCCTGCTAGGGTGGGGGAGGGAATTGGAAGAGTAAAAGTGAGAAAATTTGTGGGTTGAAACAAAGACAGTTTAACAGGTAAAGCAATAGCTGCACACACAAGCTAAGTAAAGCAAGAAACTCATTCACCACTTCCCATGGCAGGCAGGTGTTCAGCCATCCCCAAGAAAGCAGGGCTTCATCTCAAGTAAGCGTTACTTGGGAAGACAAAAGTCATCACTCCAAACAAATGTGACTCTTTCCTTCTTCTCCCCCCCGCTTTATATGCTTAGCATGATGTCACATGGCATCAAAAAGCCTCCTCACTTTTCATGAGCGTGGGAAAGAAGTGTGATGCTACAGGACCTGCAACAGTGAAGGATCTAGAACATGATTAAATTAAAACACAAAAAACCAAAAAAACCCACAAACAAAAAACCCAAACACCAGTGAATCTGTAGCAAATGGGAATCAGGAAAGTGATGAAACTGCCACTGTTATTTATGAAAATCATCTTCATTTCTCGTTATTATTCTTTTATTATATATTATTAAATTTTCACTTCAAGGCTGTACTTCATGGACAGCAGTTGAGTGTTGTCCTGATTGTGTGAAGACTGTATGATCCTCTGATGCAGCCTGAGCACCAAATTCATGCCATTCCTATGTCGTGTGTTATCAGCCTGTAGCTCAGCCTAGTTTTGGTGAAAATCACATTTTTAATGTAACAATGGAAAAAACGGCACTTTCCTTGCAGTCCGGCCTTCTCACTGAGCTCTTACCTAACCACAAGTGAAAGCAGTGCTCCCTGGCAATTTTCTGGTATGGTCTCACTATATATTCCTGGCTCAAAATAATTACTGTGTGACCCATATCATCACCCCCACAGCTGCAGTATTTCTGACTAGGTTTGACACTCAGCCACAGAGCATCCCTTTTCCCCCATCCTTTTTCAACGATGAGAAAACGGAATCTGGGTTAATCAAACCCTGCTGCTCACCACCTGCAGCACTTGCAATTTCCAGCTTTCAAGGCTGCGGTGGCAACAGGAAAGGCTCATCAGGGCATGGTAACAATACAATTGCTTCGAACCGAGGGTACAAATACTGGCCGCATAAATATGGGAACTTCATCACAGGAACAGGGAGGCTGCATCTTCTAAAATGAACTGAAGGCTAAATACCATCTACTTGTAATTACTTATGAAATTAACTGGGAATGGATGTGGGACAGATCAAGGCTAAACGCTCAGAAATGTAGCTATTGCTCTGCTGGGTCCAGTTTACTGGAAAGCATGTGGAGAACACGTATTACCCAGTGCCACCTGCTACTCAGAGATAATTGACAGAGATAAAGGGGCAAGCTAAGAGTGAAACCAGCCCAACAACTCTAAAATTTTCTACTTTCCTTGATGTTTAGGATACATGTTGGTTGTAGTTATAATGGAGCCTTTTCACTTTTCTCCAATCCACTCGAAGGGAAAATAGATGCATAAAAAGTATTGACAGAGCTTCCTCAAGTCATAAATTTCCAATTGATGAAGCAAGTCCTGAGCTTCACTTGAACACATGAGTTCATTGTCTGTAATCATTACAGCAACTGGGGGAAAAGTAAGCCCATCCCGCACAAGCTTCTAGGTGAACAAAAATGTTCTTGACAAAAATCAGGTGAAACAAACTCTTAAAAGTTTCTAATGAGCTTAAAACCCCAAGAAAATTACAGTATACAGAAACAGATAAAAATTTCAATTTTGCAAATTTCAAGTTCTAGACACTTTTTGAAGTACACTACTTTTCAAGATGAAAACTTTTTTCCTTTGGAAAACAGCAGTTTTTACATTTTAGCGATGATGTAGTGAAACATACAAGGGCGTTGAATCTCATCAGTTTTTAAAGCTTTAATATGAAATTTATTTCAGTTGATGCCTCCTTATAGTAGGTTTTGGTTACTACAGATTAGACCTTGCAAATAAAATATCATAAAAACCTTTCTCATATCCACATACCATTTCAAAACAGAATCCATCACAAGTGCCTAGTTTTAGGAGGAAGCAACATTAAACTGAATTTTGTATAACTCTTCTAAAACACCTACATTTGTTTAGATGCACCTGAAAATTGGATTTCAGGTGAGTGATGGGAATACTGAACTCCAGAGAAGCAGGCAGGTGGTGCCTACTGCTGCACCCTGTAACAAAATTTGACTGTTTCTGGTTTCTGAGTGACAGGTTACTCAGTATTGAGAGGGATCCTAACAAGCTTCACAACTCTCACGTCTGGAGAATGAGCTTTGTTTCCGTTCTGACTAATCTGAAGGGAAACTTCCCAGAATGGCCCTCTCAGTTATCAGCTCCAAATGCTGTGCTTCTGCTTTTCTCAGCCAGTTACTTAATGAGGATGGGCTCCCTCAACTATATTTTTTTCAATCAGGTAGTCAGTATTGTGCAAATATTTCCTTATTCCCTGAAATCTTGAACACTGGAGAAATTAATTTTTTTGCCTCTTAGGAAAAAACTTCCTCTTTCTCACTTCTCTCTTCCCCTCTCTTGCCCTTTCTCTTTTTATACGGTGTAATGTAAGTTTTCCCTCATTGCATCCACACACATAAGAGATGAGAATCTATTGCACAGCATCTTCACAGATCTCAGAAGCTCTAAGCTAATTTCCACTGGTTAAAATTCTAGCTCTGGTAGATGGTAAAACTCCTCCTTAAATTTAACAACAAACACATCCTTAAGACTAAAAGGTGAAATTATATTTGACATTGAATAAATATCTTTCTTCTGACTGTCTACTAACAGGAAACGGCAGGAGATCACGGGGGTTTATCTCAGTCAATGCAAAAAGCAAGAAAAAGTCTGAGCTGACTTTTCCCTCCAGCACATGCACACAGACACAAGCTTGTGCTTACGCACAGACACTGGGACTCGCTTTTCGTAACAGAAGGAACTCACACGAGACGTGTGCATGAAAGCTCTCCAGCCTTGTAGTTCCAGGGCAAACGTATTTCTGCATGGATGTGCCTCACAGCACTTTCAAAGACTTCATTACTCTCAGCCAAGCACAAAAGGAATACTACACATTTGATATTTGTGATACATTATGTCACCTGTTACAGCAAGTGCATTTCAAGCTGTGATTACAGACGCAACCACCTCCTCTAGGGTTTAATGTTCTCATCCACAGTATTAAAAAATGTATCAAAGACCTATGTGTGTAATCTGTTATAAATAATTCTTGCCCTGCAGGTTATTTAACTCAGAGCTGCCCTCTGCAATTAGTGGTCAAAGATGAGAAAGTAGCAAGTGATCTATTTAAGAGTGCAGCATCTGAAGTACCTATACTCTCATGCTTAACTGATTCCCACAACACTTGTGATTCAGTAGCCATGAAGTCGCACACAGATAATGATATATGCATACTTACACATGTATAAATCACTGTTGTCCTACATCAAACAATTTACAGGAAGTGAAGTCTTGCTAAATATTTACAAGATTGTGGAAAGAGTAATGCTAAGGTGGTATTTTAAAAATTAATAAGTAAACAATTTTCACAGCGACAGCATGACTGACTTTTACACGCAGCTATTGCTGCTGTGGGATTCAATACCTAATTGCCATTTCCTTCACGGCCTGCTTTAACTGCAGGAAATATCTCATTTGGATATAAGAGAACAACTCCTTCCTGGATGCCAGGACATGAGCAAGGCATCATCAACTAAGATTCTGAAAAGGTCCTTTTTAACAGTTTTTTAGGGCTCCAAGACCAACAAAATAGTTCTACCTGGGAATTTAAGGAGCAATCTCGCATTCTGCAATTTCACATGGGATAGCTTTAATTTGTTTTTAAACATCTTAGCTATTCCAAAGACTATTTTTTCCGGAATTGTTTAGAGCATATTTTCCAGCTAGGTCTGATAGGGTTTAGACAGTTGTATTTGACAAGTTAAATTAGCTGGAACTATTTTCATGGTGATCCATCTGTCCTTTAAATTAGCGACTGAAAAGGCCCGACAGATGGTTTGTGGTCTGGTTAATAAGAGGAAACCCTTAGCACCATACTCCAAGTATGGTGTCTCAGCCCCCACCAGGACCAGAAAGATGCAAGTCTTCCAGATTTTGCAACAAGAAGCAGAAACACACTGCTTTTCAGCTGTATGCGCCAACTGGTGAAATCACGGTAATACAAGATGCGAAATTCAAAATACATGGTCAGAATTCCCCACTGTTTCTGTGTGTTTACAAGCCACAATGAAAGGAGAATTTGTAAGTCTATGTGGCACAGAGAGACTTTAGCAACATTTTGGGGCAGAACTAGACAGCCCAGCCAGAGACAGGTTAAAGAAAAAAGGGAATGGCTGTGCCTACTTCAACTGACCTAAACAATTGCCCCTTGATATATAACTCCATTTCTAATACATCTCCAGGGCTGTAACTATGGCTCTTACAGGCCACATGCTTTCAAGGAAGCCTTTCGAAATTTACTGTGTTGATCACAGCAATTACATGGGTTCTTCAAAGCAAATCTACAGCAGGTGAAGGTAGGTGAGAGCAGGGAAGCCCTGTTCAAACAGGCTCAACTCACAGAGGGGGTCTGCACCAGCAAATGACACCATGACTGCTGCCAGCACGAACATGGTTCTGGTCATGCCTCCACTCCCTTGTCCCCTCCAGCCAGGCATTAGCTGCCATCTGCCTCTGAGCAAGACCCAGATATTGCCGCCAGCTTTGCTGTGGTTGGAAAGGAGGCGGCTCTGCAGTGCGTTCCCCAAAATCAGGGATCAGCGTTCAGAGCGGTAGTGAGGTGAAGGAAGGTGAACTTGTTCATAGGCAGCACTTGCTTTGCTTTACAGAGCTTAGAAAACAAGCCCACCAGTACACAGCAGAGTGCTGTGTAAATCCACCCCTTGACAATGCAGCAACACTGCTTACCACAGCTGCTAACAAGTTGCAGCAGAAATGGAATTTTCTCATAGAGACTCGTAATTTTCTTTAGGTTTTATAGTCCTGATTAATGCGGATACTCAAAAGTGCAATGGCAGCATTCAGACTCCAGTGCAAGGCAAAAATCTGAAACAGAGATCCCTGAAACTATTTCTATATCCTAGGAATGCAGAAGTGTCTTTTTTATTTGTGTGTGAATTTTCCTGTACACTGCTGAATGCATTTTTACTACATATTTCTTCCAAGAGTGTGAAAACAGCAGAGCCTGTGAGAAAGCAGGAATTTATCTCAATGTCATTGCCAGTGAAAGGAGGATGGGTTTCTTGATTAACAGCCATCCTGTTTGGCAAAACAAGCATGGACAGAGCCCGCTGTCTCCACATTATGAGGTTATTATGGAACGCCCAGATCTCCTGAAGGACATTCACCATTCTGCTCCACATACCACCCTGGATAGTTCTCCTCTTTCTTATCTCATACAATAAACTTCAGGATATAGAAAATATGTTTCTTTCATTTTCTTTAAGGGTTGGTGTGGCAACCCAAAGATAATGACCCAAAAGATAATGACCATTTCCTTCTGTAAGTCTTCCTTGGTCACCTCTTGGTCCATCTGAGGTACTGAATACAAGCCCAGTACCTTACTCTGCTTTTCATGGTATGCAGTCACACCCATTTCACAAACTTTCAGTCTAATAAAGGGTCCAGAATGTGCTTTCCGGAAAAAAAGCCTACCAAGAGTGTAGGGAACGAAAAAGATACCTGAAGTGTGATAGAGGGAGAAGGAAGTAGCACAAAGGAAAAGTAAAAAATGAGTTTCAAGATGTTGTGTGCCTTTGGAGGTATAATAGGGAAAAAGAGCCAGGCAGTCCTAACCTCTGTAGGATGAAAAACTGAGAGCCTATAGAAAAGCCCATCCTTGGTGTTGAAGATCCATTCATCTTTGGATTCATTTTGGCTGTGAAGGACTTCATTATCAACACACTATACCAAAATGAAAATAAATTAGGAAGGAATGAAACAGAGGAAGAGAAAAAACCCCTAACATTCAAGAGTGAAAACAGTTAAACTGGCCTTTTATTACTGCTGTTGTTTTCCTCTCTGCAAGTGATGTTCTGTTATAATGCATGATCAGCAATGGCAAAGCCCGTACTGTGCTGGCATTAGAAAAACATCCATATGATTTTAAGTATTTGTGGCCATCAGTTTCCTGAGGAAGGTTGGGAAGAAATCAAAGGAGCAAATGAAAATAATTTATTTGATTGATTCACTCATCTTTTTTCTGAATATAATGTCAGATATACTAACCACATTTTCCACTGCAAATGAGTCACTATCCAGTTGTCTCTTCTGGAGTGACTCTGAGAGAGGGAAAACTGAATGCAGAGTGAATGAGGTACAACTGTTCAGTAGTGTACTATCTCTTATTGTAACACATACTGAAATTATTTAGCTTTTTTTCTTACAAGAGCTTTCAGCCTGGGAAAATACCTCCCATTGTCAGAGGATGGGTATCACAATTCTCAGGTTTTTGGAAGAACGCAAGTCCATCCCCTCTGGGGTTTGTATGGCAAGGTTTTGCTAGTGGTGTGAGGGGCTACAGGGGTGGCTTCTGCAAGAAGCTGCTGGAAGATTCCCCTATATCTGACAGAGCCAATGCCAGCCGGCTCCAAGACAGACCCACTGCTGGCTAAGGCTGAAACCATCAGGGGTGGTGGCAGTGCCTCTGGGAGAACATATTTTTTGTGTGTTTGATCCCTGGGAGGCCGGCACTGGTGCGGGTTTGCTGGCAGGACTTGTGCCCCCTGGGGGCCCATGCTGGAGAAGTTTGTGGAGGACTGTCTCCCCTGGGAGAGCCCAACTCTGGAGCAGAGGAAGAGTGCAAGGAGGGAGTGGCAGTGTGTGATGAACTGATGGTAGCCCCCAGTTCCCATCCTGCTGCACCTTGGTAGGGGAGGAAGGAAAGAAAATTGGGAGTGAAGTTGAACCTGGGAAGAAGAGAGGAAGAGGAAAGGGAAGGTGTTTTTAAGGTTTGGGTTTCTTTCTCATTATCCTACTCTGACTTGATTGGTAATAAATAAAACCTATTTCCCCAAGTTGTGTCTAGTTTGCCTTTCATTATATTTTCTTTCCCTTGTCTAGCTGAGGAGGGGAGTGATAGAGCAACTTGGTGACCTGGCATCCAGCCAGGGTCAACTCGCCACCAGGGAATTTAAAACATTCATACTGGGTTGCAAACATCTATTTATCCCTGTTAAGCAGTCAGGTTATTCATTAGGAATGCCACCTTATTTTGTGAGGTAGTGCCATGACTAGCAGAGCTCTTCTGAGCTTTAACAGGAAAAAAACGTGCCAGTCTGGGGAGAGGGGATTGTTTGGTTTCTTCACTCGTATCAAGCGATTTTTGCCTCACAGCTCTGAGCTACAAGTAGGGCTGGTTCTAACGCAGTCAGACCTCCACAAACCATAGAATAGTCTCACCCAACAGCAACACTGCTGCTTTTCAAACAGCAGAAGATAGATAATTAAAATGAGTGCTTTTCCAGGCTGGTAACCAACACCAGCAGGATGCTCTGCTTCGGGAGGTGCTATTTTTTGCTGTATACTGAACAGTAGAAAGAGTACATATTGAAGCAATAACACTTTCTCTCTGATAATTTATCTTTGATGTTGCAGAGCCTGTAGGATCTGTAGGCATGGAGGGGCATGTCAGACAAGATGTGTGGAGTCAGGCAAGTGTACTGTCAGTGGTGTCTATATGTTGAAGCTCAGTGAAAGGAAGGCAGTGCAAGTAGGAATTTTCATGGGAGGTTTCTTGGGGGTTTTTGATTGGTTTGGGGTTTTTTTTTTAGGTTTTTTTTTGTTTTGTTTTATTTTTCTGTAGCACAAAAGCATCACAGAAACAATGCTAAGCAGAAACAGGGATAAGGAACTAAATTTTTTTTTTAAAAAGAGAGAAAAACAAACAAAAAACCTCAACAAAACTAAACAAAAACCCCAACTGTGCCTGAGAACAGAAGGCAGCATTTGTGATTGAGAGCAGAAGGCAGAACAGACATGAGACGATTCATAACAGAAAAGGAGGAACTCACAGGTCAATTGCCAGAGAATGTGAGGCCAAGAAGAAGGGATGCGAAACACAAGGGAGGAGGGAAGATAGTGCCTGATAATCTATCATCTGGGAGCAGAAAGATGCTGCACTGGAACAATTAAAAGTGAAGCAGGGTGCTGAAAGGCTCAGAGGAAAACAGCACAGTTTGGGGATTTGGCAGGGGGTTGTGGTTCTATTGGGTTGTGGGTCGTTTCCAGAAGAAAATCAAAAACTTGAGATGAAGAAGGTACAAGTTCCTTTCAGACTGGTGTTAGGGAGTTTGTTATGACTTCACTGACTATAAGATTGACAGTCTACAGAAAGAAAACTCCCCGGATCTCCTCTCATCTTTGCCTGACACTGCCACACCTTCCATTTTGGCCCTGTTTGCCCAGTTCCAGCTCAGTACCTATAGCCAAGTAGGGTGGGCATTTCTTTGGGTAGGAGTCCTTGCAGCCAAAACCTCTGTGGCCAAAGCAGGATGGAAACCTGCCTTCCTTCACTCCCTGGGAAAGTGCTCTACCTTTGGGTGGGGGTAGTGTAAAAAGCAGGTGTCCCACCATATGACATACCTTCTCCTCAGTTTCTGATTTGTGTGGCCATATTTGTGCACTATATCCACATAAAAAATATCCCAACACCGGCATCTTCCACAGGCAGAGAATTTCCAGCTCAGCTTTGTAAATCCTACACCCTAACACAAACCACTGGCTGCTGCCATGCTGATCACTGTAACATCTCTCATATAGTTATTTTACAGCAAGTCTCCTACAGTTATTTTAAGTAAAAAACAGGGGAGGAAACAGCACTGAATCACATCATGCTTCCGTGGAGCAGTCTTGGAATTGCACTGTGCCAAGGGGGGAGCCTTAAACATTGTGATTTAAACCTGACTTCTCAGCCAAGTTCCTGTTGATGACCGTAATGACACGTCTGCTTGTTACTGTGCCTCTAAATAAAGGGGGTGCAATTTTTTCAGCCAGATTGCTTTTTCCTACTTGGAATAGTTATATTGTTGTGTTGTGTTATAGTTACACTACTCAGCAGATGTGACTGCCCTGACCAGTAATACATATTGTAAATAGCTTCTCTGGATTTAGTATATAAGCTCTGGATTTAGTATATAAGCTCTATACTGCTAGTGTTCCTGAGAGAATACATCCTGTGAGTACTAGGAATATGTATTGAATAAATTATTCAATTAGGGCTATCAGTATTGTGTAATCACAAATTAAATTTATTAAATGCAGGTCATTTCCCCTTGTCGCTTGACCTGCATTAGTCATAATGCAATTGTCTGGATACTACTCTGTTGAGCTTATCAGTACAATATCTCATTTTAAGTATTATCATATAACGATGTTTGAAATTTCTGATGCATTCTGAACTGAGATCTGATCTGAAGTGATAACTCCATGCAAGCCTCTGAGAGCATCCCTTTTCCTTTCATGAGCTGCAAGTGAACCCAAGTGTAGTGTGGGTGATGCAGTCTATTGTCTAATGCAGCAGCCCCCGACCTCATTGTGCTGATGACACCGGCCATCAAATTGCTAATTCTAAAGAGAGCAGAGGATCATGAGATATAGATATATCAAGTTATACAGCACGTTAATTATGTGTATGAGCAAATGCACTGCCTTGTCTCATTCTGAGGTCCTGATCCTCCAGTGTCACTTTTTAATGCCAAGAATTAATAACGCCAAGGATTAATAATGGAGATGATACCTTCTGTCAAAAGGTATTGGTACTGATATGACTGGGAGTGGGGGGAAAGCAGACAAGCTTTAGGAAGTAAAAGCTTTCTTCAGATCTAAAGTGGAATTTACTGGATTTAATGCTAAATAAGAGTGGAGAATGATCGTTCTGAATTTGAGTATGTCAGACTAGCCGAGTGAGCTGGTAGTGTTAAGATGAAGGTGGCAACACGTTTACTATACTCTACGGAAGAAAAAGAGACAGGACTGAGACATAAAGTATAAAAAAAGAATGAATGCAGGCATGCATGAATGAATACTTATGAAACATGAAGTTGTGCACAGACACACAGGCAATGCAGCGTGACATAAAATGTGTAACATTATGTAGGTGCTAAAAAGCTAGAAGCAGAGAAATTCTTCAGCCTTTTCTCAATATGCTGTGAGAAGACTGTCTTTCCTATGTAAACTATTTTAAACAAGGTCACAGTTTCATAAACTTCCTGCACCCGCAAGCTGTTTTGCAAGATTGTTATGGCTTTGACTTTGAAAATATTTTGGTATAGGTATCTTAAGGCTTGGCCAATCCTCTCAAGGGGTGGATGGCCGAGGAACCAATTACCTATTGCCACTCAACACACTTTTTGCGATCTATCCTATATAGTAGTCAGAAAATTATTAAAGAAAAGCTTCGGCTTCCACTTGTTCATGAGCCTGGACTCTGTGTCGTTTCCTTTATGCGCCTCGGACATAACAGCGACAACACTACTATGTCTAAGTGACTGATTTTTTAAAAGGGATTATGAATGACACTTCAAGCACCTTATCATAGTCTAAGGCTATGTCTTCTCGTAAAACTTTATTTTTTAGGCTACATCTTGGTGTGAGCCCAAGCACAGCCATGACATAATTATAAACCTTCTCAAGGAGAAGTGACAGTCTCACAGATAATTTAGAGCACAAGGAATGTGTTCATTTTGAACAAGTCAATTGCCTGTATAAGCCCATTGTATCCAAAATTCATAATTTCAAATAAAAACCATAGTTAACTTTATAAAGCCCTGACAAGTTACCAGCAGCAGTGTAAAATGATCAATACTGCAACAGAGTCCGCAGTCCTCACAGTTTAGAAAGGGAATTAGTGCAGGAAGTAAAATGTTCTCAGAGGCATCGAAAATCAAATGCAAATTTCAGTCTAAAGGTCAAGACCAGATAACATTAAATACAACCTTTCATATGCCATAAATGCACTGAATATATTTCCATCTATTTTCATGTAGATAAAGGGACTTGCATTCACTCACATTTTAAAAGCAATTTTTTAAGCAGTAGCTCTGTATGTAATGCTCTGGCTCCATTAGCTCTCTTTTGTATCATTTTGGGCAACAGACCTGAGATGTCAAGGGCATGGAATAATTCAACACTTCATATTAGCTTCAGAAACACAGAACATTTATCTTTGCTGGGTTTTGACATGTTTTTACACTAAAGCTTTCATTTTACTTAATGATTGCAACAGTTTTATATCCTAAATGAAGGATATAAATGTTGCTAAGGTATTTCTTGCCATACTCTGCTTCTGAACCATTATCACTAAACCTCCACTGGCGCCCTAAATTTACAAGCAGGGTATTTGAAGGTGGAAACGTGGAGGAAGGAACCTTTACAGTGGCATTAAAATGATCCCTTAGCCAAACACCACCATAAAAATATACATGTTGCTGGATTAGATGGTTTCTTTCTCACAAGCTCCATTTATGACATTACATGGCATATGGCATATGGTTTCTAAAAAACAAGGGGAGATTTGAAACACACTGCTAGGAAAGCTGGTAAAAAAACCATATCTGAAACACTACACATTTATCAGTCAGAGACTGTCAGAAGGTGTGAGGTAAGGAAAGCGAAGGAGAAAATGCATAAGAGTCTAAGATGACACACCAACTGTTTGCTTTAATCCCTCTTGAAAAAATAGAAAGAAGAAAGAAAGCTGCTAGCATTATTCCTATCAGAACTTGGAGGAGCTAGCTGTCTCTTTGCATGGCAGTGTGCATTGTGCAGAGCTCAGCCAGTCAAACAGAAATTGGAATAATTCCTATTGATTGATCCTGCTGTAAAAAGAGAAAAAGTCTTTCTTTTATAGTACAGTTGGGCTCATTTTTCATATGTTCTGTACTTAACTATTATGAAATTTTATTTAACTATATTTGAATTTTCTGCATAAATGCAAGCTAAATAATAAATGAATGGAGTGAAACTTTTCATAGCGATAAGTAACAAATAGCAGAAGTGTTTTTCTTCCATTTCCTCTAGATGACGTTTAACACTACAATCTAACATAATCAATAGAATAAACTAGACATTTTTTACTTAATATTATTTTTCTCCAGGGACCTGGGGGGAAAAAAATTAACAATAGGATTTAATTTTTTTTCTGTAGTTCTGACTTTAAAAAGCTATTAAAAATTGTCCAAAGTGGCATTTATTATTAATTTCAAAAATTTTTTAACAATCCATAAATTCTAAATCAATTTTTTTTCTTCTTTTGGGTTTTCTCAGCCTGAGAGAGAAACTTAGTTCATATCATTTAAAGAAAATTGGACATCACACTTGGACAAACTAAGATATTATTGCAGCTGAATGCTTTATTAACAGCACTCTGTGTCTGTTGATGCTGAGGTAGTATTAGGCAGACATTTGCACATTTACACACACGCTAAACATACAGGTAAGTAAAATTTTTAAACTGTCTGCTGTCCTGCCACTTGTAAAATACAGCCCCAAATCCTGCCTGGACATTTAACTTTGTTTCTACTGTGTAACTGAGGTCCCCTCTCCTGCATCCTTGCAGGAGTTCCACTAGGATTTCCTACCATGGACAGCAGTGTGATCTGCTCCTGCTTAGGTGTGGACATCCCTCAGTCCCTGAGCATTTCCAAACCCAGGTCACTCAGGGAAAGAAACTGGATATTTCCCTGCCTAAACATCCTGATGAGGCAGAAGGGACAAAGGCCTCCGGAGAACGTACTATGTGCAGGTCCCCTGTAGAGGCAGAACATGTTTAGAGGAGAGGAATAGGATGTTTATGTGTGGTTTTGCTCCTCATTTGGTCATCAGCTGCCTGTTTAGGATGCCATTCTGAAGTTTAACCCTGCCAGAAGTCCTTAGGCACCTCTCTCTGGTTTCTTAATTCCGCCATGTCCCTGGAATTTTGCTCAAATTAGTGACTGTTTTGCTGAAAAAGGTAATCTTTAAGCCATGCTCCTCTCACCAGTGCTAAGGTCAGATGGCACCTTTAGCAGCTCAGGCAGACTATCTTTTTTTGTACCTAGTCTTTGCTTTGTGAAATAAAAGCACTCAAGGGACTGATTTGCATCTGTGGATTCCTGTAAGCAGCAGTCACCTAATACTCAGAGAATGAGCATGGCAAAACTTCCACCTTTTCACAGGGCTAGCTGTTACTGGGAAAGATTAACCAACATAAAGAAAGGAGGGATGCAAAAACAAAGTGCTCTATGGATGTGCATGGTCAAGATCAGAGCAACCTGCACATGGCAACCAGGAACTGCATCCAGGCTGTCCCAAAGTGGGAAGTGACAGGCAGACATAGGAGAGGACATCACCAGCATTATTAATCTCTTCAGTGTCTGGACCTGCTCACTGGAGATCCAGTTTAACTATCTTAGATTAAATAGAATCTATAGATATTAACTGAAACTTCCTGGGAGAAAAAAATTGGATTTCACCTGAAAAGACATGGTGGAATTTTTTCAGGAGGACTTTCCTTCCTTTTAATGTGAGGATAAAGAAGTAGGCCATGTTGGGGGCAATGTTCCATGGGCAGTGGCTGAAGTCGCATGAACAGAGATGTTTCTAAACCTGATATTTGGAGGAACAAGTCTTAGCAGTCTGGTGGAATTTCCCAGCTCTTCAATGGTGAGATGAAGAGAAGCCCAGGAGAATTCACCCCTTCACAGTGTTGACAAAACATTAAAGCATGCGCAGCTTATACAAGCACTAGGACAGGTGCAAAAAACATAAGAGCCTTTCTCACTTGATGAATCCATGTGAGCAAAATAAAATATTTACCAGGGAAATATAAAAGAGAATCACCTCAGTTGCTGAAATATTCAGTTGAGTTTCAAGGGGACTTTTAAAACATTCATTCGAAAGGTTTTTCCAGGTGAGAAAGACACAATCGTTTGGCACTCTCTCCCAGGAAACGTACATAATTTGTGCTTCATCTCCTTTTTCTGCCCTAAGGCCTTCAGCAACTTTTGGACTTGTCTGTCCATGCCATCTCTGCTGGTTTTCTTGATTTCACTAGAGACAAAATAAACCATCTCAGTTCACAGAAGAACTAACCCCTGCCTTTAGCTATACTATTCCTGAGATAATTTGAGGTATCTGCTTAGCAGCATATCAGCTTCCTCTAGGTTGCCTGGCTGCTATAAACGTGTGCCTCTGTAGATTTCTTTGTGGGCATTCTGGCTCCTTTCTGCCACAAGGGGAGTTGTTCATTTATTTCAATGTTTACATCCATTCCCACTGGAGTAGGACACAGACAAAGCAGTACATACTGTGACTGCCCATAAGCCAGAGAAGAGGTACAGCCCTGTGCAGACAACCTGAAGTTGCTCTCCTTCACCATCAAACCCCAGGGCCACCAAGCCCTGGGCTGGGTAAAACATTTGCAGTGTTACCATAGCAACAGTGGGCCCATAGCTCTTAACAAGACTCATGGAAGTGAAATTGGTCCTGCTTAGACCATGTGCACAAGTGGCAGATTCATCCCTTCTCCCTGAAGAGTGAAGGATAACCAACAAGATCTTTCCTCTCCATATATCCATTCAGGTTTACAACAGCATGTGTTCCAGCTTTTTGGCCGGTTTAACACAGGACACTTCTGCACATAAGCTTTCAGACAGCACTCAGCCTGCTTGCCTTCATCATCACTCACATTATCACCCTTTTTCTCTCTGGCACGCTGCTGTTTATTACACCCCTTACCTTGCTGGAAATATATAAGCATCTTTATGTACTTTTCACCACTTGAACAGACCCATCCCTGAACTGAATCAACCACAATCAAAAGGGAACATTTAAGGCTAAGAGCTACTGCATTTTCAGGAGCGATCTGGAATCACTTCAAACATAGCAGCAAAGGTTTTATAAAGAAAAGGGCCAGACCGTTCCCAAGATCAGTTTCTAGCTAGAGTTGCTGATCTTTTAATTGGACACAATCCCCGGTTACTATTACCAAAGCGAACTGAGTAGATTTTATTTTAGCTCAGAGTTATTTAGCTTAGTTACCCAGCAAAAGACCTTGAGGTAGATATGTAAAATGTAATTAGCATATTTTGCTTGAGGCAGCTGAGTTGTTCAAAGATATTAGGGATTAAAGATTGCAGTAAGGTCTTATGTGTACACATTAAGCCAGCATGTGCAGTCTTCCTTTAAGCAATGTGCACCACTTCTGCATGGAACTTTAAAAAAGACATTCTTAAGGATACCTTAGGAAAATCTTAAGAAATAAGAGTTTTGCCTTTGCTGTATTGCAGCCATAGCCCAGGACAATGAAGGAATGCTGTTTGCCTTCTCTGTGTACTCAGGAGACCAGAGGTGGCACAGCTGCTCCTGTTTCCATTTGGCAGTGGAACTCCATCATTTTTTCATGGCAAGGTTAATTCTAAACTCTGAACTGTAAGAACTAGAAAAATAGTTTGAGTAAATTAAGTGTGCACCCTGAATTGCTCAGTGAGAGAAAAAGAGACAGACGGAAATATCCTTCTTCCTTCAGTGATGTGTCTATTGCTACAAATTGTGATATGTCTGCATCCAGCTCCTATTTGGTACTAACTGGGGAGTAGCTATTAAGTGCCTAACAGGCTCAGACTGTTATCTTCACCCCCTTTCTGGATTTTGATGAAAAGGATTTGATTTAATGCCCACTGAGGTCCACAGGAAGTCTAAAAAGGGAACGGGATGCAACCCCAAAGCTGAACCACTCCGATATGGAAAAATGCTAGAAACATTGCAATAAATAGTGCTATTGACAATGCAGTCATTAAAATAATGTGCATCAGACCCCTTATGGACTCTTGTGAGGCTTGTGGTAAGGCGTCAAGAAGTGGCAGCACTGGGACCTGATCCCCAGTCATATTTCAGGTCCCAGTTCGGAGACTCTGGGAACTGTGGACAAGATTTATATCAACTTCTATTCTGTGGAGATTCCCAGATTTATTACTCCATGGAAAATCATACATGCTCTTTTCTCTGATAGAAACTGTGACATTTGCCACCTGTTAAGAGAAGGTAGCTGCACAGACACAGTTAATTCAGTCTCAGTGGTTCAACAAACATATTTCACCAGCTGGGTCATCTTAAGCTAGTGTTTTTTCTATCCAGTATGAAGAGAAATAAAATCAGAAAATGTCAAAATACTGCATTTGCATTGACTCAGCTCCAGACCACAGAAAACACAGAACTGTAATTTAAGCAGTTAGATTTACCAAGGCAGAGAAGAAAATGGAAAAAGTCCTCAAACCCAAATCATAAGCAGTAAAGCTGGAAGCTCAAAAGAGAAATGATGAACAAGGATTAAAAAAAAAAAAAAAAATCAGTTCTTAATGATATTTTAAATCTTTCTTTACATCTGCTACCAGAAATTACTTTCTTCTCTTTCTGTGTAAAGCGGTACTACTCTAAAAAATGTCAAGTGAAACTGATCACTGAGGAATCAAATGTTGATACATTTGTAATAAGGATACAATAAGTAATTCACAGAAATTGTATTCATCGGCTCAGAGAACTGACTTAGTTCTATCTTGGTACAAATCATTGAAAATGAGCATGGCTGTAAATCTTTCAATCCATAAGCCATTTAGGGATCCATGTCCATCTTGGAGCAGAGCAGTTATTGCACAGTGACGAATTTGCTTTGTTTACAGCATGATTTCAGGAACAGCACAGCAAAATTAGATCTTCCACAAGGTGAAAATCATTAAACACCATGGGAAAATTATCTAATTCGCAAGTGCCACATAGTGTTCAATTGAATGGGTTTGGACAGCTCATTTATTATAAAATATCTGTATTTGTCAAGCCTGTCATGAGAGCACGCACCCTTGAGGAAAAATCGCTTTTCCCTCTGCTACACCATCTCAGACAGAATTTGTCATTTGATAGGCAAGTATTATTACCTTGGCCTTTTACACTGGCCAGGGACTTGTTTAGCTACAAATCAGTCCAGTGGGACCCCCATCTTATTGAAATGGACAGGAAAATAAGCTTAAACATAAAAAAAACCCCAACATTTTGACTGTGAGAGTCATCAAACCCTGTCACAGGTTACCCATAGAATCTGTAGAGTCCCCATTCTTGGAGATACTCAAAACCTGCCTGGCTATGGCTCTGAGCAACCTGCTCTAGCTGACCCTGTTCTGAGCAGGTGTGTTGCACTAGGTGATTTCCAGAGGTCTCTGCCATCTCAAACATGCTGTGAGTCTGTGAACAGTTTCTAGCTCATGTTTGGCACCTTTTCCTCCTGCCCCCACACATGTACACACCACAGTGCACAGGAGATCCTGATAAGAGCTCAGCAGTAGGCAGGGCTTGCGGTGCCTCCATGACCAGACAGTACAGCAGGCCACCTACCAGCTGTGATTACACAGTGAAGGAAACCTTCCTCTCTAGGGTACACTTCAGAACCTACAGACTGAGCTTTGGGACAGTCTTCAATAAAAACATTACAAGATTTTTGTCCTCAAAAAACCCCCAACAAACAAACCAACGAACAAACAAACAAAAAAAAAATCACAACAACCAATTAAAAAAAAAAAAACAGCAGAATCCAGAGCAATTTCTGCTTTGGCTTGCAGCTTTGAAACCTCATATTAACCACCTGTTCCTTACTACCTTTGTGTTCTCTCCAAGGTGCTTTTCTACCACATCTATTTTCTATGTTTTTCCTCCCATAGCTTTTCTTATCTTGCATCTCACGTGGCCTTCTCCATGTGAGGACATTTTCCTTCCTAGGTCTACTGCTTGGACCTCACTGACTCGCTGGAGCCATGCCTGTTTTATAGGCAACAGCTTTGGAATGTAGAGCATACACCTGTATGTGAATGTATGTCCTGTCATAATGGAGGTCTTTTCTGGAGAAAGAGCTTAATCTTATTGAAATTAGTTTTTCGGGAAAGACAGCATCAAATTGCTTATTTGACCATTTTTAATCTCCTAGGTTTGTCAAGATTTTCAAGAGAACAAACACTCTGCTGTCTGTGAAGTCAATGGAGATTTATCACCAGTTGATCCCTTTGGAAACTATTACCTTAATGGAGATTAATAACAGCAATCAACTCATGATTAAATCATCTTACTGAGGAATTGCCTATACATTCAGCAGACATATTGGAAGAACAAAAACTCCCTCTGCATCCTGTCTCATGTTTTTGGACTGTTGCCAGAAACAGTCCTTGTGTTTATTCTTCAGTCAAACAAACTGAATAAAGAAAACAAAGTTGGGAAGGAAAGAAGCTACAACCCCAGTCACTCCGGAATCTCAGCTGCTAGCCTGTGATCTGGCAAGGCAGACACATTCTTCTGGATCTCTGCTCACCTCTGCTCTTGCACATACTCTCTTTGCATCAATGGCACTGCTTGTACAAACAGCGCACATGGGATTAGACCCACTTCAGTATCTCTCCAGGAAAGCAGAAACAACCAGGAATTCTCATAGTTTCTGCTTTGGGTCATTTGTTAGCCGCCTCTTGAGAGGAAGCAACACTGCTGAAAGACTGCAGGTTTCCAAACCTCCACCAAAACAATCAGCTTGAGAAAGAAAAATGCTTTCAGGTGGCAAATCCTGTGTCGGCCCTGCAGATAAAGAACTCCTTTCTTTTTCTTTTATACTTGTGTGCCTGGCAAGCAACACTCATGGCCAAGTATAAATCCTTCCGAAAGTGCAGACACCTCATGCAGGTGGAGTGCCAGTCCCAGTACCTGTCTGTGCACCCTGAGTGCAGATGCAGTTAATTTTCATTCTTTTGGAATCCACAGTCTGTTTAAATATTTTAAAAACCACAAGCATTTGACAGAGGTACCACTCTCCCCAACTGCTGATAAAACCACTGCCAAACAGATTGCTTTGGCTTTGGGGAAAACTGCAAATATGATTCTTATTAAACTTACCTAGCAGAAAGATCTACAGTGTTGCTAACATTATTTCTTTCTTACACTTTTTAATTTTAATTTAGGCTGAACAAACCAAGCAGGGAAATATAATCAAAATGAATGGTTTGGGAGCATGCTTCGAAATGGAAGCAATTTCTGAACAAACTGCAATGAGATTTCTGCAAGGCCTATGTGCTTCTACTACAATACATTTATTTTGCTACTGATTTTGATTGTTCATTCTTATCTGCAAGCTTCCTGAAAGCACAGCTGTGTACAGCTACATTAATCTCATCTACGGAGCAGCACATGACTGAGGCACCTGAGACAACAGGGGAGTAACTTGGTAAGCACACCATGGGCAGAGAACAAGACGGTCACTGCAGGATGTGATCAAGACCACCAAAAACCTCTCACTGACTGTGTTGAGAACTGTACAAGGACTCTTTGTGGGAGAAAATGCAACTTCCTTATGGGTGCAGATTGTAATTCACACATTCCACACAAAATAAGCCTCCAAACCACAGAAAGTCTTGGCCTTGAGAAGGATCTTTTTGTACATTATTTTTTATATTGTGTATTTTTTATATTTGTTTATTATTTTTTATATTGTGTATTATTTTTGTACACAGATATCAAAAAAACTATATAATGACAGTGGAGTTGCTGTACCAAGCCTCTGTATTGGACTGTCTGTACTACACTACTTGTCCATGATAAACTAGATTATAGCACAGATTGGAATGGTTTGCTGCAACTATCCCCTGGTGCTCTGTTCAGAAACTTCTTGTTATTTTGTACTTGACCTCCAGATTTCATGGGTGTTTTCCTTCTGAAAGGAAATGAAATGGAAAATGTTTATCAGCGTTCACACTTTGTTCTTCTACATCACTTCGCTTCCAGTGACATCCCTGCTGACACAAAGATAACCCTTAATTCCAGGAAACCTGGATGGCAGGAATAGAAGGGATCTTATTCAATAGAACAAAAGAAGTTATAGGCAGCTGTTGCTCTGGGGAAATTTCTCTTTTGGGCAAAATTTTATTGTAACATTCGTGCTTGTCATTCCTTTTTTTTTTTCCTTTTTTTT
>VZTI01005775.1:110381-331278 GCA_013397865.1 Struthidea cinerea | reverse complement strand
TTTTTTTTTTTTTTGCATTAGAAGTATTTCTTATCCTGGAATATTTTTTCTCCTTTTGCACTCTGAATAATGACACAGTGAAAGAGGTATAAATTCTCCTAGCTTAAACTTATTCCTCTGAGTTGTTTCAAATTTGACACTTCTGTAATTCTTTTGGAAAAGCATTAGCTCTTTTGAAGAAATGGTAGAAAACACTAATCTTAAAAACTCTCTGTGGCATTCAAAAACCAAGTAGAGTATGAAGACCTATTAGAAAGGAAGCAAGAAGAAAACAGTGCTACGTACCACAGTGTAAATATGTTTCCCCATATTTTAATACATTATCTAGTCTTGATTACCCAATTTCCCTAAAAGGTTCAGTAGAAAAATAATTACTGATATAGCAAACAAGGATGGCTAAAGATAAGTCACGAAGAGAAAAGAAAACTCAGGGTTTTTTAGAAAACACACTTGCTAAGGTAAGTTACACGTGGGAAATGTAAAACAACTCGCACCACTTCTATTAAGAGTCTAGAGGACCACAAGTTACAGATATTAAAAAGAACTGCTAATGAATTTGGGGATAGCTTGCTACTGTGTACTGTGTACTTTAGATTTCTAGTACTTTTCTCTACTGAAAGAACTACTCTCCCTCCTTTTAACATTTTTGATTTTAATGATAACAATACCAGCCTGACTTCTATCATTATATACTGCTACATACGCTCATTAATTAAGTACAAAAGTATGGCATATCAGACAGGAGATTTTGGACCTTTTGGCCTCAGATTAGCAGTAAATTCTGTGTAACAATGCCATCTTGTGCAGACTTGCACACCAACACACAGGCAGACATACTCCAGCATAGTCAGTGTCTGGATTTATAGTCAGCCTCTTTCTCCATATGACAATTTGCATTGACAATCTGTTCTGAAGAAAAGTCTGTTGGGTTTTTTTCTGGTTTATCTCTAAATGATTTATCTAGGATAGTCAGGACAAATAGAAGACTAGAAAATCCATAGAAAATTCAGTCTTGCTTTACACAGGTAGACTTGAAGATAAGAAAGCTAAAGACTAATGCCAAAATAAATTCATTTCATTTGTGGATCTTAGCATCTGGAAAGGAGAGACAATATATGCCAGCATTTACTTCTTAATGGCTTTGGGCAGTTTGGATCAACTCCCCTCAGCAACCCTGAATGACACTGTTTGTTTTAATGAGGAGCTTAAAGCTTAATTTTTATCTTGTGAATGGATCACTGACGTCAAGAGCCATAATTCTGTGTACATCTGTGTTGGTGTGTTATGTGGAAATGTGGGGTTTGGCTTTTTTTTTTTAAAGATGTCTTGATGAGATGTTTGTAAACACCAAGCAGTACATGTCCTTACCCTAATCGTCATTGACGTTCGACCATTTGCTTTGCTGTCTTGCACAAGATGCGTGTTGACATTAGGCTGCCATAAACAGTTGATGATTGTGGAATTAATGGGCCGGGAAGAGAAGGCCATGTTGTAAATTTAATCCTCGTTCTGGATTACAGGTTGATCAATGGTACCCCATTGTGGCTGCCCTATTGATATGGGAAGCTTAGGATTCAATTTAATACTTTTTTCAATTTTGTGACTGGCACTTTTTTTTTAACAGGCTGGCACATCTTTGCTCTCACTTTACTTTCTGATCGATTATATCTACTGCAGGATTAAGGTATGCCATTTGAAACAATTTAATGATCGAACTGAAAGGTTTTATAGAAAAGCTTTTTTTTTTTTAATGGGATATGAAGAGATGACATATCTTAGAATAAATGTTGCTGTATGTAGTAATACCTCATAAACTTGCTATAGCTCTTTATGACATTAGGAAGAACTAAGGACCCTTTGCTGATTCCATTTGGTTTTTCACTGGCAGCAGAGCTTAGGCTGTTAGGTGACAATAGCATCTATTCCCTGAGCCCAGAGAACAGTTTGTCCTAGCTGCTACACAATGAGGTCTCCTTCTCCGTGAGGCAGAAGGTACAGAGCATAATGTGCTTGCCCACACTGAGGAAGGTTTCTGTCTCTCAAACAATGCACAATGGTATCTGTCTTATATCTATCAGGAGCTGTATCACAGACTTCCATTTTTCTTTGAAGACACTATTAAAAATCAGTGTTTGTAAGGTCTTCTCTCATTAGTACACTTCAAGTTGTTTCCTGAGAAGATAAATATCAGGAAAGAGATTTTTCAATGTGGGCAATTTTCTGTGCATGAATGCACTGGCGGGGGTGCAGGAGAGGCTCAAGGGGAAACTCACTGGAGCACAGTAGGGAGATTCTAGGCATTCTTAGGGGTCTAGAAGCTTTTTGGTTCTTCTGGCAAAAGGCTGTCCAGCAATTAGTGATTTCCTGTGTGCATTAGTCTTTGAACAATGTTTCTGGGAAACAACTCAGCAGACTCCTCAGTTCCGGGGGTTTTTTCCAAAGTTTGAAAACAAGGCTGTATGTTTTCAAAAGTGAAACATGATTTTCAAGGGTGCTGGCCTGTTTTAAATAGTTTATCATGTCTTGGCTTACAGAAGCAGGATGTTACTTAAATTGTATCAATTCACCAGGAACGTAGTATCTAAAGGCTAAAGGGTCCCAGCCTGCGGCCTATTATCACCTCAATATTTATCATTCACCACAGACCGGAAGAAAATGTTCTGGTTTTCACAAAGCTTTATCTTCTCTTGAGGAAGGATTCTCTGGTGCGTTTTATCATCTGCTTCCCCACTACCATTTGTGGGAGGAATGAATTAATGGTACTGACTTCCAAATATTGATTGTATCCCATGGAAAAGTAATCAGTTCTGATTGCATCACATTGGGACGACAGTTTATTGCATAAAAGAGAAGAACTGCTGTCATGAAAGGTGTATTGCTACATGCATAAAATAGCACTAATGCATAGGGAAAAATTGGGTTTTACAGCTGTGAGTTCTGTTTTTAAAGTAATGTAGAAAACTTCAGGCTTTGCAATAACAGTTATTTTTCCCATTAACGTTTCATACAGATTTTTTTCTGCTTATTAAATTTGCTGTTGTTGGACTGAAGCAGCCTGGAGAGGATTTGCTCTCCTTGGCAGCTGCTGTGTACAGCTCATGCTTTCTCGGGGCCTGGCTCTCCTACAGATGCCCCAGAGCTGCACTGGCTCCAGTGAGCACTCTGCCAGTTCCCACTGGCATGAGGGAGAGCAGAGTCCAGCCTCCAGCTTTGAACAGAGTCTATCTGAGGGTAGAGCAGGGCGTACCCTCGACCCAGCTGACGCCGGTAGCACCTTTAGCCGGTGCCCAGCCCCACTCAACACGCCCAGCTGAGCATTTTCACTTCCATGGCTGGGATGTGGCATGGAACATACAAAGCCTCCTTCCTCAGGTGTAAAGAAGGAACCTGGGAAGAAAGCAGTGCCAGCCACCTGGAAGTGCACAGCAACACAGGGCACCCTGCTTTTAACATGTAGGTACAAACCCTAAACATGAAAATGTCTACTCTGACTTCCTCATATCTGTATTAGATTTAAATTGCTGCTGTATTTTGGCCCAATGACAAATCAGCTTTGCAGTAGTAGCCTGAATTCTTGGTTTGGGTCCATTTTAAAAGGAAGATTTGAGTCTTAGAGGCTGGTAGTGACTCTCAAATAAATTCATTTTCAAACTCTTCCTTGGTCTAAACAAACCAAAGCAGAGAAGATATCAAAGCGGGTACTTACATTCTCAGACATGACCTGCATTTTTCCCTCTTTGGGAATACAGATACAAAAAAACATGATCCAAAGAAAAAGGGAAGAACTGAGGGATCAATAAGGAGGCATGGAAAGAGAAAAATGCATCAAAGATTTATTAGAGAAGGATTCCTAAATAGACAGATGACAATAACATGTCATTTCTGCCAAAATAATGAAAAACAGATTGCAAAATAAATTAATAACAAAGGGCAGCATCTGGACAAAAGTGGCTGCATAAATTTCTGATTTATTCCAAGGGGAAATATGACAAAACCACAAAATTAAATCAGAAGATATTATAATTTTAAGTTTCTCCTCCAATGCTTATCAGCCTGATGAGCTGTTGTTTTCCTGTACACTGCTCAATAGTAGACAAAATAAATTGATGTGTGGATAAGATTAATCACAGTTCGTTAACCATGAACAAATTTAATTAATTAAAAGGGAAAAAGCCATTCATAGATGAACACCCATCTTGAAAAAAAGCTGTGTGTGATCTGGAAAACCAGTCCAATCAGGAATCTGACTTCCACATTAGGCAAGCTGGTGGAAATTATAATAAAGAATCAGTTCAGTAGACACAAGGGCAATGTTTGAAGTAAGGCAAAATCCTTTACAGAATGCAGCTTTAAATCAGAAGTAACTTGAGTGCTATGACCAAAGATGTTTTTGTTAGTATGGTTTATAATGCCTTGAGAAGATCCCTTACTGAGTGCTTTTAAACTCTCTGTTTTTATGGAATTAAGTAAAGTTGATTAAGAATTTAGATTTGGAGTTTAGATTGGTAGATTAGGAGTCTACGAAATGACAATCATAATTTTTAGGCAAGGACAGAAATATATGATCAATTCTAAAAATTGAAGAAGTTGTCAATGGCACCGATGCTTTGATCTGTGATGATCAGCAGATGAAGCAGTCCTAGGGTAAATAGTGAGATAGGATCTTTTAGTACTGAGACAAAAATATCCAGGATAGTGAAAATGACTGCAGAAACTCATGATACTGATACTGAGAGGCTGATGACCTCTCAGTAAAACTAAATAATTTTAAAAGAAACATAAATGATAGGTACATGATGATGGACCCTAAATGGGCTATACTGTCCCAGAAAAAGGTCTCAAACTCAGTGTGGATGTGTCCACAATTTAAAAGAATAATAGTCACAATTTAGAAGCTGCCCAGAAGCCTCCAGAGGCTACACATCAGAAACAGTAGCCATTGATCTAGTAGCATACATTGAAAAATGACATGAGCAGTTTTCATGACCCTAAGTAGGCTATTTGATTATAGAAAAAAAAAAAAATAAATTCAGAATATCCCAAGTATTGTTGTCCCAAAACAAGTTCTTTCACCCAGTGTGCAAGAGGCCAATCCCCATACAGAGTCAAGGTATTTGATTTCTTCACAGTTCTGCACAGAAATGGGCTCTGGGTGCCAAATTCACAAAGCCAGCACCATGACTATCAAAACTTTTCACTGCTTATATATTTTAGCAAACAAAGGCATTAATGTTCCTTGGCTACAAGTTACATAGTTCTCTTAATAACTGGCATTCTATGTTCTATTGATTAAATTATTCCCTCTCTTCTACTGCTAATTAAGCCACATGTTCAGGGTTTCTCTTGGGTTGGTGGGTTTCTTGAGTCGGAGGTCCATGAGGCGGTGGTTGCAATCTCCCCCTGCCTTTCACCTAGCTGGAGCTGATTCCAGCACAGGTTCTGAGTTGGCTTTTAATAGTTCCTTCCTTTTCTAGGGTGTTCTGCCAAATGTCCTCGTGGCCCATAAGTTCTGCATTCTTTGTGTCCGCTATCAGTGGTACATCCTTCTCCCCAAGCTTTGTTAGCCTCCCTCTAGGCCTGAGATCATTGAGGCGTGTCAAGCACTAAACCTTAACAGGGCAATTCTACCGACAAGTAATCTGTCTTCCCAACACCGGGGTATCAGTATGTCCCAGCCTCTGAGCTGAAGAAAAACACCTTACACTGCACACCTGGTTAATAACATCCTTCACCTGCAAAATACATTAAATTCCTCAGCACTGATAGCATACTGACTTAGAAATCAACCACTGCCCATAAATAAACTATGCCCATGTTTATGTATAGAAACTGCTACACAACTCACAGAGCTGGCAATGACATATCTGTAAGCAAGTATTAGATACCAGCTGAATATAGTAAAGAACAAAGCACTGATTCCAGAGCAGATGGACAGTACATTAAATATTTGATACACACTGTATGTCATCCTAAAAAAACAGCAGCTTTGTTCTGGAAGGAATATTTCATGGAGCAAGATAATTAATGTATTCTCAACAGGACGGAATCCTTCCATTTACTTTCAAAATAAAAAAAAAAATTAAAGTTGTTCTCAGGGGAAAAAAAGTAAAAGAAAAAAAAGCCTAAAAAAACTCAAAAAACAAAGAAACAAACCCCCCCAAACCCCCAAAAAAATCAAAAACTGCTGCTGCCTCAACTTCCTCCTCTATTTCCATTTTCCTTGCAAAGGATTAAGCTTCTCCAATTTGTTCTGAAGAAAGTGCCATAGAAATCTTATTTTACAAACAGCACAGAAAGATCATGCGTGACAGGACAGCATCAGTTCTAATAGGGGCCAGGATTAAATGGGATTGCATTGATTAACATTGGAGAGGACAGTGCTAAAATTCAGGGGTGGTGTCACTGAACTCTGACAGGTTGTGCTAATTTAAAGCAGTTCAACTCCTTCCCTGTCAACAGAGGAAATGAATACTAACTTATAATTAACGTAACTAAACATTAATGCATATGACCAAAAACTGGAAATTAAATTAAAATAACTTGCATATGTTGCACAGCTATTCCAGTGCCCGCTTCCAAGAAGTGCTGCCAAAGATTAATTACACAAGAAATAAAACTGAACATTAAGGAGCTGGAGGCTTTAGGATTGTATTAAGGTAAGCAGTAACCAGTGCTAAGGTTTCTCCTTTTCTCATCGTTTCAGTGTGTTTTAAGGGAGATAGACAGTTGTAGAAAGTACCAGACTTGATAGATATATGCAAAAAAAACCAACCTTCAACCACAGACGCTATTCAGATGTTCTTCTTTCCTTCAGACTTAGGGCCCTGAGGCATGAGCTGGAATGTGCCTCCATGAAGCTGTCTGCAGAGGCATGACAACTTTCTCCTCAGACTAAGATGTCTAGGTCTGCATTTGTGAAGAGGTCTGGGTTGTGGTTTCCTTAAACTGATATGATGGCAATCCTCATGCCTTAAAAAATGTTTTCCTGGCTATTCTGCATAACAGCCTTTTGCTAATGCCCTCACATTTAGCTCAATAGCTTAGCCCACCTTTGGACTCAAAGGAATGCCGTAACACACTTCATATTCATACCTGCTTCCAGCTGGAACACTAACTATTACAGCATAGTCCACAATGCCCCGTAGCCATAAGAAGCTACCACGACCCAAATGCTGAGCAAAAATGTCTCCTAACCCTGCTGTCATCATACAAAAATCAATCCTGACTGCCAAACCTCTGCAAAACTCTTCCGTTCAGTTCCTCACATACACACAGATATACACCTGCCCTGACAATCTTATAAATGGTCCAAACTTTCCACTGGGTTCCTAGAGGCTCTTTTTTTTTACCTGCCAATCCCTAACTTTACATCTATTCATAACTACTTTTTCCTTGGTTTCCTACTGAAGCTGGAATAAAACATGAAATGGTTATGTGCTTTCAGAAGTTTCTCCATCAAAGACATGAAATATCTGCCAATGAACAATAGTGTGCTGGTCCTTCTCATTACACTGGCATCTAAATTCCCTGAGGATAACTCAAGAAACAGGAGCTGCTGCCATCATAGATGTTCCAGTCTAGACAACATTCTAGAAAAACAACTGACTGGGTATAACTAGTCAATACGAAGAGAGTGTGTATTACATGGTAAATTGATCAAAAAGTTCACTAGAACTAAATCCTTGAAGTAGCCAGAATATTGATGATATCACTAAGGTTTTTTCTTCTTCTTTGAAGAGACATGATAGTACTTCAGGGCTTAACCTGACACTGAGTTCCTCAATTTCCTGCTAAGTTGTTAATAACACTAGAAAATCACTTTCACTTCTGGCAGATGAGCTGTGTAATATGGACACACAGGCAGCGTACTCAAACAAAAAATATTTGGGGAATTCCTGTGGTGGCTGGTTGTTGATAGGTTTCTCTTCCCTAGTTTGGAAATGCAAGACATTTTTTACTTCAATTAGATTTAGACCAAAATAATTTTCTTCTTGACCTTTCTCTCAAAGTCTGCTTTCCACAGTCTGCCTCTCTTGGACCAACTAAACAAGACTTTGAGTACCCGAAAAAGGTTTTTCAAAATGCAAGCTCCTGCCACAGTAAGATGTAGAGATCAAGCAATTCCTTCAGAAAGTTGCAACGTAGAAATCTCCACTCAGTTTATGAATGTGTCCTTCTCTATTATGAGCTTAAAAAAGAGAAGTGACAATAACAGGATCAGGACTAGGATTGGGAAGCAGTAACTGATTTCTGGAGAGTCTCTTTGTCAGCTACATTTGCTTAAGTCTGAATGCAGCAAAGAATTTGCTCCTTTCACATTATTCTTGGAGCCTGCAAATTACAAAGCACTGAAGAGTGAAACAGCCTAAGTGTCAGCAGATCACAAGTCATCTGATTTTCTGGACAAGAACTTGGAATTGCCAGATGATGAGTGCACAGACAATCCTATTCACAGGTCTTGGTGAGGCTGTTCTGCTGCTCCTTGCCCCAGCATTGATCTACAGCAAACCTAATGAGGTCACTGCCACACAGATGCAAAATCTCAAGTATTTCTGTTTTCATGGCATGAACCAGTAAAATCAGCTCAGAAAAGCAGCCCACCAGAATGTACAATGGCTTAAATGAGAAAAAAACCCTGCTGATTTACCCAACCAGACTTGACAGTGCCAAGGCCTAAAATTTATGAGGCTGGCTCTGAAAAACAAGGAGAAAGACAACACCTGGCAGCTTCCCCGACAAACCTCTTGAGCAAATCACTCTTTCACAGTGCAAATTCAGAAGCATTAGGATCAGAGCACACACACATTCTTTGAATGCTCTTCGACTTGGTCAGCCTTACCTTTGATCTCCTGCTGATCTAAAATAACTTGTAATATTCCATATCATAAAGGGATTATTAACTACCCCAGCCACACTGTTTCTGAAAAGCAAGACTCCCCTGTTCCTATCTCTTCTGCAAGTATTACAACAGCACTCCAGCAAACAGAATGGTTTGAACAGGAGAGCACAATTTTAAACAAATTCCTGCTGTGCTGTATTACTCTCTGCAACAGATGGATGAGAAATCATGTTACTGAACATAATTTATTTCACAAACTCAAGGGTATAAGCAATTCTCTGCTGCCTCTTCAGCTGTGGGGCTCATCTCTCTCTGGATAATGAGATATCTAGATATAGTTTTTTTATGAGGAGGAGACTTGATTAGAAATTAGAAAATGCAATCTTATCTGTGAATGGAGCAGATATAGGATTCTGACCCTTAAGGTAGTGGACTAAAATCAAAAATTCAGCTTTTAAGGACTAGCAGTACAGATACGTTATCATGCAGAATATTTGTCAGGTTTTGTTGTCACTTAAGTCGGGGTAAAATGAAAGAACTGAGAGGTACAGATCCCATTTTGCTGATGTCTTCTGCAGGCATTTGGTGGAAGAAAATATTTTTTTTGTGGGAGAGAGCTGTGAGTATATCTGTTGCAAACTGAGGCTGAACCTGACGGTTTTCAACCTGTGTGTCTTCTGGTATATACAAAAAAAAAAGACTTTTAAATTTTCAGCGTTAATGTTGCAATCTGTAATTTGACTACTTAGAAAATGGGATAGTCCTGAGAGAAAAGAAGGATCACAAATACCTTATCTACTACTTCCCCTGTCCGTATAGGTCTTATCAAGAGATCTTGAGAAGAGGGGAGCTCTGGAAAATTAAGATATGCCATTAATGAACAGGAAGTTCCCCTGGAACAAAGGATACCCTTTGACCTGTGGGAGGTGGGTCCTATCAGCTGTATGGAAAGAGTGGGACAATCCTAGTTAAACAGCTATTGTCTCTTTTAAACTGTTTTAAACTAAAAGAATGGTTTGCATGAAAAATGAAAAGGAAAAGTGGCTTCTCACTATGAAGGGGAAATTATGTCCAGATAAGAGGATTCTTAACTCAGGCTACTCTTTTCAATGCAGAAAAACTGTCTGGTGAGTTGAGTCACTAAGGTTTATACTCATACTATTCAAGATGAAGATATTCCAGTTAGCTAAAATTTGGTAAAAATCATGTTTTCTGACTTGCATTCTTCTTGAGGAACTCCATGCTGCCTTTCACGTTTCTAACAAACCCCACAGGAATGTGGCATTATGTCACTCATTGGGGAAAGCTGAACTTAATTACATATTCCTCTTCCTCATGTGGCCTTGGACATAGCCCTTCTGTGCTTCCTTTCCCATATTCAGTACAAGAATACTAGTACTAAATTAATTTACAGGGAGACACAGGAGGAAAAAATGTTCTCATGACTGTGAGAAATCTGATACTACACTAGGGAGTTTGGATTTTAGCTAGTTAAAGATTACACTTCATTTTGGAAACCACAGTGTTACTGAACTTTTCAGGGGAGGCGTTGAAGTGAAATCAGCATTTGTTTCTCCACTGCCCACTTAAACAGATCCTTTTCCTGCCTTGCCCTCAGCTGATGTCAGCAGAGACTTGTCATTGCTTTGACTTGATCTCACACATGAGTTAGTTTTCACTTGCAGCACCACTAGCAGTGCAACAGCAGCAGCAGAGAGCTCACAGACTGCTCAGCTCACCAGATGAGATGAGGAAATACTCCTGTGGTCAGGCAGAGCAGAACTCCATGCTGGTACAGCTCCAAGCTGTACCAAACCAGCTGCTTTTAAGCCATGCCTGGGATAGGCACTGGGATAGGCACTTGCTGTAGTCTGTCACAGAAGCTGAAGATTAGCAAAAGTCAAATTCCATGTTGATTTGCATCCTATGCAGTGCCACCAACAAGAATAAATTGTATTGCTTAATTTGAGTCACTGAACAGAAGTAGAATGGACATTCTTTGGAAAGGATGGAAATGTGCTTTGTTCCCCTGCCACACTTTAATTGGCAATTTGTGATGCAAGTCACAAGGATGGTGATGAATGATTCTTTCCCCACATTCAAATTTCTTAGCCAATAACTAGGGAAATAATAAACCAAATTCTACTTGAAGCTACATTTGGTGCTGTGTCATTAGGCTGAATTATATTAAAGAACGGGTGCCTATAAGGCAGCCACTCTTCAAGCTAAATGCACTACAATTATAATTTTTTTTCTCCAGGTGTATTTTGAAAGTAATTACTGCACCCCAGAAGTTTCTAGAACAAATGAGGTCTTCAATTCTGTTCTCATATTTTTTTCCCTCTTTTCTATTTTCCTAAATATAGCACAAAATCACTTTCCATTTCCATTTTTTTCTTTTTTCCCCCATGTTCTCATTATGACTTTTTATTTCTTTTCCCCATTCTGCCTCTCTTTCATCAATCCTGCCTTCACTGTTTCTCTCTTCAGATTCTGCTACCCAACCTGCTGTGCCATTGTAGCTTGTGCCATTTTGGATTCATCTTCTCAAAGGTGAGAAGAGAGAAATTCCCAAGTGTGGGTTCATTTCACCCAACTTCAGGTATTGAAGGGCTGAGCCTGCAGCTGATGACCCTTTTAGAAACTCGTTTGTCATCCACAGAAGAGAAATGAGCACTTCTAATGACTGATTTCTCCTATCATTAAAAGGACATCCAACGAATTGCCTTCTGCACAATGGTACTATTCCTTGCTAATCTGTGGATATATATAGCTGAGATGAATTCTCAAGCTGCCCAGGTTTGACACTGAGAAGTTCTTGGTGCTGTTCATGGCTGTAAGGAAAAAAGAGAGACTGGAGCAGGTCTCTGGCTGACAGCTGATTGATTGCTGAGCACCAAACAGTAACAGCAGTAAAATGGAAGACGACAGATGGGTCAGTTTAAAATTCCCCAAATTAAATCCAACTGCAAAGGCGTCAACTGCATTTCCTTTCTACCTGTAATCAAGGAGAAAATGTCTAAAAGGAAGAAAATTGGAATTTAGTCACATTTATAACTACAGCTAGATTTGGAATACTCAGTTAACTCGCTCAGATAGCAATAACTATGGAAGATATTAAAAAGCTTCTGCATGTTAACCCTTCATATAGAACTGAAATTGGAGAAAAACTGGCAAAAGAAGATGATCCAAAACTCAGAGATACTGAATCCCTTCGAAGAGACTGGACTGCTGATAGTAACCACTGAGAGTTCCCTTGTACACAACTGGGCCCCAAAGGAAGACCATTTGGCAAAGCAGTTCAGATTGGTGAACCAAAGACATCAACCTTGTTCCCATCAAGAATGACACTTGAGAAGGGTATATATGGCAAGCATGTTCAAACTGCTACAAGAGCTGAGAGCGTGCAAAGTGCTTGCCTTCTGTCCTGCGTACTACTGGGTAGCTGATACCAGCTAGACACTTGGTATATGTTCAGTAAAGACTTTCTGAAGGGCACTTTAAAATACTTACAAGGGTAAAACCTTCAGAAGGTTATTTTTCTCCACTTCCCTTCCAAAGCTAAACAGATTGTAAATGTTTCTAAGCCAAATATTCTGCCAAACATTCTGGCAAAGTAGCCTGATGCATCACAGCTGATCTTTCCCTTCTCCCCATGCACTCTTCCACCAGATCCTGAACAACAAAATGTCAAAAAGCAGCCTCTCTAGCTAACAGCCAGCTTGAGGACACTACCCATAGTTTGATAGACATTCTTTAGGTCTCAAGCAAATTCTGTCTTGGGGCAATGGAACAGATGCACTGAGTTTTTACTGGAGTTTTTACTACAAAGGGAGAACATAAAACAGGTTTTGTGAACCTGCTATCACAACAAGGCCTGAGACCCCACCTGGAGTGTTGTATCCAGCTCTTCAGTCCCCAGCATAGGAAGAACATCAATCTGTTGGAGTGAGTCCAGAGGAAGCCATCAAGACGGTCAGAGGGATGGAGCACCTCTCCTATGAGAAAAGGCTGAGAAACTTGGGTTTGTTCAGTCCGAAAAAGAGAAGACTTAGGGGTGACCTAATTGCAACCTTCCAGTACCCAAAGGGAGCCTACAAGGAAAATGAAGAGGGTCTATGTTCAAGAGCATGTAGTGACAGGACAAGGAGGAATGGCTTCAAACTGAAAGAGAATAGGTTTAGATTAGATATTAGGAAAAAATTCTTCACACTGAGGGTGGTGAGGCACTGGCACAGGTTGCCCAGAGGAGCTGTGGATGCCCCATCCCTGGCAGTGTTCAAGGCCAGGTTGGATGGGGCTCTGAGCAACCGGATCTAGTGGAAGGTGTCCCTGCCCATGTCAAGGATTTGGAACTGGATGATCTTTAAGATCCCTTTCAACCCAAGCCATTTTATGATTTCATGATTCTATTCAGGCACTGGGCTTTGAAGCTCTAATGATTATTTTCCCTTGATTTTGCCTATGCATTGGGTGTAGGCGACCAGGCGCTGGCAGTGGGAGAGCTGTAGGGGTGGCTTCTTTGAGAAAAGACCAGGGCTGCCCAGTGCCAGACACAGCCATTTCCAGCCAACATCAATATATTCATCACAGGACACAGCTGACACAAACAGAGAAATTATATCCTTCATGCTTGAAAACAGCTGGAGCTAAGATAAGTGAAAAAAGCCATGTGAGCCATAGCCATACAGCCAGTCTTCTTCCAGACACAACTTCCTGCCATGTCAGAGCACCATCTTTGCCTAGTTCCATCCCGTTGCTTCTTCAGTGACCATTAAATACTCATGCAGTGTGTTCCACACCTCTGTCACCTGGGACAGAGTCATCACTGACCTCCTGCAGCCTCAAGTCAAACTGCCTCCCATCCTGCTGTGTTTGTGACAAAGGTGTGATCAGCCTGGGGAAACAGTCTTAGGTTCTTCATCTTTGAGTCTCCCATTGTTACCTTGTTCTGTGACCACTGCAGGGTAGACCTGCATGGGCCTGAGGAGTGCTACATACTTCAAACTAAATAAAATAGTTTTGCTAACTTGGTGCATTAACTGAATTAACTTTTACTGCAGTATAAATGAGGAGCAGGATCTTTTGCATCTATATAGTGAAAGACTTTGAAACACGTCTAAAATTAAAAAGGGGAAAAAGCAAGAGTAATCAGATTACAATTTCATTCATGGGTCAAATTTATTCTTGCCATTTCCCTAGCTTGTCCAGAATTCAGTGGGATCTGTAAAAGCCTGAAGCAAATAAACCAAATTTCTACTTCACAGTGGCACCATACAAGTATGGAATCAGGAAAAGAAAAAGCAAAATGCAAGCAGCAGTATTAGAAGTAGACAGCACAGCATGAGGATATCCTTTATAATTTTTAGTAAATCACCTTCACAAGAACCTTGCTCTTACTTGAAAGATCTGGGAATGAAAACAGATGTAGTAAATATTTTTATTTCTCAATCTTTTTGCATGTAGCTGGTTTAGAGGCAGTTGAAACACAGTCAGCTAAAGTACAGTCTAAGTGAGTTTTCTGCATTTGAATTTTTTTTAAAAAGTGGGAAATAACATTAGTTTTAACATTTTCAAGGGTTCAAGAGTAGCTTTGCAGGTGGTGGAAAATTAATTGACTGAAAATTAATAAGTACAGAAAACTAGAGAAAGTTTTAAAATCTCAATTGGAACGTGAAACAGTGGTCTAAACTACTTACCTACGGAAGAGGTTTTTGAGTATAGATCCGTGTCAGGAAAAAAAGATACAAGATCCACTGGTTGCATCCGAGCAGAATGCAATTATACATTGGATTCATTTACTTGGGGATCTTGGGATTACCTTAAGCTGTGTCCAGCTGTCTTTGCAGATGTCCTAAAGACTGAAGAGGAGCTGGTGGCTGAGTGCAGAAAGTGTTGCTGACGTTCTTCATCTTGCACATGTTAAAACTTGGAGGTCACTAGTCCTAATGCTTCATGGGATCCTTAGAACTAGGAAGAGGTGGAAGGGGGTTATCCAGTCTCTGTAGAGACATATAGATGAACAAATTTTCCAGTCTAACCAACAGGTCACACTCTGCTCACTTCCCAGAGCTGCATAGTTTGGCCTTCAGGTACCTCCTTAAGAGTCCTGAAGTTCTTTGCCTGCTCAAAAAGCCTAAGCACCACAGATTTAAGATACTGGTTTTTTCGTCAATATTGGCTTTCATGATATCCACTGCCATTGCCATCAGGTTCCCATTTCCTTTCTTCATAGCCTTTTTGGGGAGCTCCAAGAAAAGACAAAACTCAACAAAGACAAGGAAAAAATGTAATAGAGTTAAAATCTTGCTCCAAGCACTTTCCATGGATTGGAAGCCTGACAGCTGCAATTAGGCTGAAGGTCAGTAACAGATTTGATACTCCCTAGAGACCTATTTTTACCAGGCAGATGACAGTAGAGTTTTTGAGGTTTATCACATTAAATCTCCATTTTCATAAACACATCTAAATATAGAAATTAGATGAGCTAAGAATACTACAGAAACAAGGGTTATGAATGAAAGCAAAAGGGCTGCCAACAATTTACTTAGCTCTACAGCAGTAGCTTCAACCATAACATTGCCCTGAAGGACTGACATGTCTTTCTCTCTGAGTTCACTGAGAAATGTAGCATTTTCATACAGTTTTTCCACTAAATGGTGAAGATGAGACTGAAGAATGTTAAAACCAGAAAATTTTTATTTTTACACCTAGGCAAACCAATCCAAAGCTGCCTTACAGAACCAGAATATAGCAGTGGAGAGGGCTACAGGTTCACCTAAGCGAACAGGTCATACCGTCAGTGGAATAAGTCCCTAGATCAAACAGTTTGGATTATAGAAGTAATATTTTCATGCATATTAGTACTAGTATTTTCAAGATGCTTCCATGATACAGAATTTAATGGTAAATCAATAAAGTTTGGTTATGGCTTTTTCATTTTTTAAGCTTATGTAGCTTTTGAATTATGTGGCTGAACTACTTGCAAAATGCTGTGGTCATGGAGGCCAGTGTTTTGTATTTGTGGAGCGAAAATTACAGTAGATTTTACAGGAATCTGCATTCCCATATAGCTCTGTAAAGAGTTTTGGGCACAGCTGTTCTGTGAAGCTGAGTTTTGGCTTTATATGCAGAACAGGAGACAAAATTCACAGAGCTTTTTTACTGTGCGTTCTTTATGAAAGAGCATTTCACCTGATACAGGGTAAGAAACTGCTGACTTGCAAGTTCTAAATAAAAACTGCCTTTCCATCAATGACTTGTCCAGCCCCTAAGAATAATAGATACTTAGGATGGTGCTTTTAGGTGCTGCAGTAAGGTAAAGAAAAACTAAAATTATAAAACCTTGTAATTTACACACCAAACAGATAATGATGCCTCATAGTCATGACAAACTACACTGTGAAATGGCATGGCATTCAATCTAGGCCAACAACACCAGGATTAGATGCTGTGGGATTTTTTCTGAGGTCAGCCATTGATCACTCCATGTGACTAGAGATGTTACCTCTTAGCTGTGTTTTGGGTAATTATAAAGTGAAAGTGCTGTCACTTATTTAATTTTTAGATCTACAGAGGAGCAACAGATCGGAAAGGCTTTGTTAGAACTATTTTTCCACTTCAGTAGCTGTGAACCATAAACAAAAAAACATGAAATATTAAATGGAGGAGTACAGGTTGGGTTGGTTCAATAATAGTTTTGTATAAAGTGGGCTTATTTCCTTTACCCGGATAGCCACCAAGAAGTGTGGGAATGGGAAGAGTCCATTGGCCGAGAGCTTTCCAAAGAGGAAGACTCCATTGGCCAGGAGGTGCCCAAAGGGAATGGTAACCGACCCTCCGTGCAGTCCAGCTGGGAAGATGACAGTGACAAAGAGCTCGAGCAGGACAACTGGGGAAGTGTGACTGTCCACAGCACTTGGGTCAAGCCCCTGCTGCAGGAGTAGGATGAGTAGGGTGAAGTGAGCATCCTCGAGCTGTGTGAAGAAGAAGCCAGAGAGCAAAGACTGGGAGGTTTTGCAGGAGACTCCCAGTTCCTGTCCCTGAGGAGGCTTGGGTTGAGCACGGGGCATCTGAGCCATGCCCACAAGGGCCGCTCTGTTCCTCGCCTTCCCATGTGGAAGCCCAAGCCCTCAGAGGACATGCGGCTTCTCCGGCCCTTGAGGAGCAGGTGCCAGAGGCAGGGACAGAGAGCCCATTTCCTCCCCCATTCAGCTGCCCCAGCCCCTCAGACCCCCAGCTGGGAGCCCCAGCCCTCAGCCAGCAGCTGGCTCCCCACAAAAAACGTGCCTCTTCTGCTGCCCCTGCTTGGCGCTGCGGCCCGAGGATTAGTGCCCAATGCCGGTGCCAGCCCAGGCCCCACAGATGGCAGCTGGCGCACAGCCTGCCCAGTGTCCTGAGGGAGCCCCATGGGCTGCCTTTGCCTGGACATGTCCCTGCAGGCTGAGCAATCCCCGGCTGCTTTGGATCACTCCAAGCAGGTCTCCCCAGGACCAAATATTACCCATGGGTCCAGCTCCAAACCAGCACCCATGGGGGACAGTTGGGGCCAGGTGGTTCAGTGGTGAATCACAGCGAATCATCAAGGTGGGAAGAGACCTTGGAAGTCATCCAGTCCCACCAGCATCACCAGCATCAGCCCTAAACCATGCCCCCAGGTGCCCCATCCAGACAATTCTTGAACACTTCCAGAGATAGTAACCCCACCACCTCCCTGGGCAACTTCTTCCAATGCCTGACCACTTGGTCAGGGAGAAATTGTTTCTGATCTTTAATCAGAACCTCCCCTGGGGGAATCTAAGGCCATTTCGTCTCATCCGGAAAGGACTGCACGCTGATCCTTTGGGATTTTATATATGAGGAATGGGCAAAGACAGGAGGTATTGCTCCCAGGACCCCACGGCACACTGCATGACTCTGACACACACAGCTCTTCCAAAACAAATGGAAGCTGTCTTTAAGATATAGTAGTAGTAAAAAAAAAAAATCCTGCACCAAAAAAACCAAAAACAACCCCCCAAAAACCAACAAAACAAAAAAGAATAAGGATAGGAATAATAAGAACAAGTAGCTGAGGAAGGTGAAGAAATAGTAGTAGTAAATAAGAATAAGAAATAAGAATGAAAACTGGAAGAAGAAGATAAAGAAGAAAAAGAAGTAATAGCAGTAGTAAAAAATAAGAAGATGAAGTAGAATAAGGAGAATAAGAGTAATAAGGAGAGTAGGAAGAATAAAAATAAAATGAAGAAATTCTAGTAGTAGTAAATAATAATAATCATACTAAGTCTAGGAATACGAAGAAGAAGAAGAAAAAGACAAAGAAGGAGATGAAATAGTAGTAGTAGTAAATAAAATAATTTTATAGTAATATTAATAGTAATATTAATAGTAATATTAAGTTAAAATACACATCCACACATCTTCTAGAATCACAGAATGGTTTAGCTTGGGAAGGGCCTTAAAGATCATCTAGTTCTTTACCTGGTTATCTTCTGCTTTCTTGCTCTCTCTCTGAGACCTCTTTCCTATTTCTTTCTATCTCTCTACCTCACATTTCTTGTAAAATAAAATCCATCTAAATAAAATCTGTATGTTGTCATCATATGGTGTCATTTGCACATTAATTCAGGCAGAGCCACCTCTCCCTCACTGTATTGTAACACATTCTTTGCCCAGCCTGTCCTCACAGCAGAGGTGCTGCAGCTCTCTGAGGATCTCCATCGCTCCCCTCTGAACTCATTCTAACAGGTCCGCATCCTTCTTATGCCGGGGCCCCCAGACATGGATGTAGCATTCCAGGTGGGCTCTCACAAACATGGAGTAGAGGGGCAGAATCACCTCCCTTGCCGTGCTGCTCTTCACTCCTTTCCATGCAGCCCAGGACATGGGTGGCTTCCTGGGCTGGGAGTACAGATTGCCAGCTCACCAAAGGCCATTTTATTTCATTGCACTTTAAAATTTGCGTCTGGAGGAAGTTACACCAGTTGATGTCTTTGGCAGCTAAAAATTTTCTTTTCACGTCATATTGCATTTAACACAACTATGGTTAACTGCATAGCACACTTTTAGGCTGTCTTTCACCAGCCTAAGGTTATTTTTATAAGCCTTGAGGCTGCTAAGTTAAATATACTGGCTGAATTCCTACCTGAAATAGCATTTCTTTTTTTTTTTTGCTTGGCAATACCTCATTGAAAATTGAATTCCAGCCTAGCTGTTTGTCAGGGCACACTCTCCTGCCATAAGGGCATTTAATTTTGATTTGCATTCCATGCTGACAGCACTGTGACAGAAAGCTAAACATCTTGTCTCTCTAAAAATGTCTGCAAAAGTCGCAACTCAATTTGTTGCTATTTTAATTATGATTTTGTCTGGTTACAGATCAGTTTTTTCACCTCTTCCAGAAGCAAGGCATTTGCTAGTGCCTCTTCATTCTCAGGCTAAGTTCAGCAGCCTTGCTGCAAGACATGATTTAGCTCTTAGTAAAATCAATGGATGTGCTCCCATATCTATTTGTAGTTACAGAGCCAGGCGGTAGTCACATTTAGAGGTGAAAATGTGTATTCTACATCTTCCTCATCAAGAAACACCAGCTTTAACAATATTACACTTGCTTGAATGACAATAGATTTCAACTAAGTGTTTCAATAGTTATCAGCTCAGACTTCTCTAAACAGCCACAGAACTACTCTACCTTTCACTATTGTGATGGGATACACACAGTGGAATTTCACAGACCCAGGCACCTCCAGAAGGCAGGTTTTATGTTTATATGTCCAAAACCTTCCCTAGAGTTCCCAGTAATGATAATAAAACTATTCCATAAGAGATCGTGTGAAATCTGTACAGAAGAATTTCAGAAAAAAAAGGATTCAGACTGCTCAAGTATTTGACTTGTTCCTATCCAATGTGTTCAATATAGCTTAAAAATACAGCGTTTTTATCTTACCACTTCCCTGTAAATTCTTATAAAGTATTTTACCAATTTGTTGACTTGGAGTCTACCTGCACTCAAACAGCTCACAGCCTGTAATCCCATAAAATAAGGTGATTCTAGGATTCTTTCCTCTTGACTGAGCTGTAAAACACCTGCTGATATTAGGTATTACACAAAGCAAGAACAAAGAACAGGCTATAATCTGTGGTGGGGTCTTGTTTTATAAGCTGAACAGCAACTTTAAAAATAGGGTCTTTTCAGTCCTTCTTTATATCACTTTCCTGCTGGGCTTTTTCTTCTACTTTTCACATGTGGTATAATTTGATCAGTTTTTCAGCAACTGTTCTAAATTCTGGTTCCAAAGGAAGCTCAACTCCTTGCTTTCTAGCCTTTTTGCAACAGTAGCAGGCAAATATTGCTGTGTTTTCCCATCTAGTTCTCTCCTCTCTTGCTGTTACCATCCAAGTGGGTTACAGTTGAATTACCATACTCTACTGAACATCAAGGCAAGCACTGAGTCATTGGGTTTAATTGCCACGGGGTGCAAAAAAAATCTTATTTAGACATTAATTTAATTCAGGCAGGAGAGTCCCATCTGCACGTTATCTATTTCTTTTAAGTTTTTCTTGTCAATTTGTTCTGCCTGTTTTGCCCCTTCGTGACCCCTTAGGAAAAATAAAAGTGGTCCCTGTGGTAACAGAGCAGGTCCCTGCTCTGCTAATCAAATGGAATAATCACTTACACTATCTCTAATACAACATTAAAAGGCCAATTAGATCATTACTATCTAAGAGAATAACCTTTCAGTTTAATGGCATCCTCCAGATAGTAGGTTATAAGACTAAATGAATTATTCATATTAACAAAATAAGTCAGCTAAGGAGGAGAGCAAATGATTTTCCTAAATGAATGACCTGAGCATCCCAGAAACCAAAATCATTAATTCCCATTTAAAGACGGGAATTTAAAACAAAAAAAAACAATCAGGCCAACTCTGAAAAGAAGCAGATAAATGAACAAGCAAGTAATATTAAGCAGGAAGGAAGCTGAGGCATTATTACTCTAGGTGACAGTGCTGTGATCTCATAGGGAAGCTGACACCCTGATCAGAGAAAAAGCAGCAAGGGAGAACATGACGGAAATTCATTTTATGGTTGTGACGGTATCTCCTGAGGGGCTCCCCTAAACTCGAGTGTAATGTACTATTACGAAGTTAAGGCATTCTCCCAGCCTCAGGTCTCTTCTAGCTTGTGCCTCCCATCCTTCAAGTCTAAGGGCTCTTTCAAAATGATATTGCCCCGGGGCTGATCCACAGCATTAGCTGGACACCACAGGACTGGACTCTGCCAAAGTATCACGTTGCTCTGATGGACGACAGAGAGAGGACTGGAGCTTAGACAATTCTGCTGGCCTGAAAGTGGAGGGAGTGAAGCCTGTAGCTTGTCAGATATTAGTGTCTGAGTCCAGGAGTTTAAAAGAATCATCGCTTTTTCTATGGCTCATTTCTGTCATTACTAGCCATAAAACTAACTTCTTCACTATACAACCTTTTGGATCATTTGTATCTCTTCTTAAAAAACTCTGCTACATAAGTTTCTTTACAGTCACAGAACACGATTTTATGAGACATCAATTGTCTTTTAAAAGAGACATCAAATGAAACTGCAAAATATATCCTTCCATCTCTTCTATCTTTTGCAGTTCATGGCAAAATTTCTACTCAAAGCTGTTCAGTCTTCACATGTTCATATCTCTTGATCATCATTGCTACGCTGTGCCTGATATTCTATAGTGGGTTACCATCTTCTGCTGCCATATTTCCAAATGTTGCCTAAGTTGTGGCATCTGCCCTCAGCCTCCTTCGTCAACACTTCCTGAGGCAAACCCCCTCATTTATATTTGGATTACTAATTTACATTTTTATCTGTCTCACATCGCACACTTTCATTTCTTGCTGACTGACTCTCTGACACCTTACTCAGCTGCCTTCAGCTCTTCTTCACTTTCTAAATTCAAACTGTTACATATAAAGAGCCAAACAGTAACACGACAGTTGGTAGAATTGCTCTCCTCGCTAGGGATGATGTGCGTGTCAGCACTGCAGAACTCAGAGAGTCAAAGGCCAAAGGCAGCTTTGTAAGTAACCCAAATGATTGGCCATACAACAAAGGAACTGTCCAGAAGAAAAGAGTACAAGAACAGCCATTTCATATTTGTTCAAAGCCTGAGCCTAATGTATGGTCTCCAACACTGGCTAGCTTTAAGCATCCAGGGAGAAATACAGGAGCCAGACAAGCTGACTAAACCATTCCCAGCAGTTTCTGCATTAGTCTACCACTGTGATTTTGATTAGCTTGCAAACCTTGCAATACTGAGAGAAGGGCTTTCCTCCCCTAACGCATGGTTTTGTGACATCATTTACAGTTCTGTTTTTATGATCCTGAATTTAAGAACATCTTTTTTAGGTGTTTTCACCAAGAACTTAAAAACATTGTCATTTGCTGCTTTTTCTCTCAATCCTAGCCTCTGGCCACAAGAATGACTGAGTTAATGGAGAATTCAATCTCCAGAGAGCATACCAGCCTTGGAAGTTTATGAAAAAAAGTGTTTCAATCAGAAAAGAAAAACTACTTAAATCAGAAAAACAAAATAAATATAATTAAATAAATACTGTCCTTGTAGTGGACTCCTCATTTTGATTCAACTTTAAAGACTATTGCTCCCCATATTATTAAAATTTGTAATCTGGTAACCATGAAAGGACTTCATTTTAAAACAGGTTGCAAATCTTCAAAGATCATTCCTATTTTACAGACACATAGAACATTATAAGCAGATTGTACACAGAATGCAGAGGACACCAGTGGCAATGAGCAAAGGTCAGAACTTCCATAGAGCCTAAATAATTTCTCCTATTGGCTTCACAAAGAAAAAAAATCTTTCAATTTACTTATTTGATCACTCATGCACAGACTATTGGAGACTATCAAAGAGAAGAGAAAACTGGAATCTTTTTGTCCTGTGCAGTGGAGAATAAAATTCTTCATGTTGCTCTCTAGCATTTTCCAATGTATCAAACAAAAATACTCAAGAATATTTGGGGTAGAAGTCATGATTCAAGCCAGGTACCCCCTGTGTAATGGCAAGACAAAGATACATGCCTCATGAACAGAGATGTCTGGGAAAGGACAAATGTTTGTGGAGGTAGAAAGGGATGAGGAGAAGAGGGAGGAAAATGTAACTCCCTCCAGACAGTTTTTGCATTTAAAACAATAATTTCTTGAGGGAAATACAAATTACATCTCAATTCCACAGACAGCAACATTCAGCACCAGCAGAGTTTTAAGGTACATATTTTAAAGAGGTAAGATTTTGGCGCCCAATTTCCTTGTGCAAATCATGTCCACATTGAATGGGACAGCTGTTTTATCTCTCAGTGATTAGAGCTACTGCCCAAAAATTTAGCTTTGCTTGGAGCAAGTTAAAACTTCCCCTCAGCTCATAACAAAGCAGATGAAACTGGGCAATGGCACTTCTTATCCCTGCTTTGAGATCAGGCAACGTTGTGCGGTGTAGTGACATTTGTGTTGATCAGAGGGAAACCTTTGGGGGGTTACAGTGTCCAGCAATCAACCAAATTCCTGATAGTTCCTCAGAATTTTTTCATCTTCATAAATAGTGAGTGAATGTGAGAAAAACCCCAGCACCTGTGTGAGATGAGATTTCTTTTGTGCCAACATAAAGCCCATGAAACACTGTAAGACGCACCTGGGAGAGAAAAAAGTTCCCAGATGGCAAGCCGTGTCTTACCTCTCTGGTAAACAACATCTCTTAAGGATACTCTAGCAGCATCCTCAGTTCTGGTATGGGAAAAAAACTAATATATGGAACAAAATATATTGTCACTGCTGGCCCTGATCTAATCCACTATGACCATGGTACAATACTATTCCCTGTAGCATTTTCTTTTATGATGATCCCCAAGCTCTTGTGATGGGCATTCCCTCCTGTATATGGACAAACAGTACCATAAGCTCAGTGATCCTACTGTCACTACTGTTTCCCTCATTCTTCCCATCCTAGACGTCATCCCAAAACATTTTACACTTCTACAGATTGCAAGGACAAAGGAAAGGTTGCAGTAAATTGAAACTGTAAGGAGCAGAGGAAATGGCACAGAGGAAGCCACCCCAAAGGAAGAGAAGAAGGAGCAGTTGCTAACGGAAGCACTGTTCTGGAAAGATGCAGGCATAGTAATGATTAGCCTGCAGCCATGAGTTTCTGACTGGTACTGAATTTGCACTTTGAAAACCCAAAAGAAGGGTAAGTCTTCGGGCCTCTGTCACTCAGTTTTTGCTGAACATCTGTCACAACCTGCATATACTCCTGTGTGCTCCCAGCAGCTATGAACATTTCTGTTCCATTTCTCAAGCTATGCCCCTTGCTGGTCAGCTCTCCACCCCCCAGGCATTATAGCTACAGTTCCTTCTAGAAAACACAGGATCTACAATATGTATACAAACACAAAAAATGCCTTTGGCAGGAACCACAGCAGTCACCTCCCTTGTTTTCACAGAAAAGCTGCCAAACAGATCTCCCACCTGAAGCAACACGCACTGCCATAATCCCTGCTCAGCCGATCCTGAGCTTCATCAGTGATTCACCATACAAGTACCTCCAGATTTCAGAAGTAAAGGAGTTTTAGTTCATACTACTTAGTAAATGGTAACAGTGCAGTAAACATGGTTAGGACATATACAGATGGCGTCTGAAATCAAGCAAGTGAATCCAGTGTTGGTTCATCCTGTTGAACTTTTCTTCTCTGTCTTCCTCTCCCTCTATCTTCACCATTTTTGTTCTAATATACAACTTCTCATTTTCAGTGATGTGAGAGAATAGCGCAGGAGGGAAATGGGGAAGAAACAGATGAAGAGGAGTGCCTAAAAATAGACCTGTGGTAAAAGAGAGAACAGAAATAACAAGGAGACAGAAGACACAAGAAACAGAAGCAATATTTATCCCAGACTGTATGGTGAAAACGCCCTGCATCAGGCTTCAGATGAGATGTGATTGAGAACAAATGAGAAGTCAAAGAGAACTCTCTGGGAATCCTTGCAAGAGATTATGAGATCAAAGCAAGCCAAAAAATGGGATGAGAAACAAAAGTTGAGAAGCAGACTACAATGATCTGAACAAATGAGCTGAAAATAGGGTGATAGGAATTAACCTCAGGAATCCTCTGAGAGGAAGATGTTAAGCAATCAGATTATGAAAATCTATCTGGCATGACAATTTTAATGAACAGAGTCTAATCTATGTAAGCGAAGAGATGGGACAAGAAGAAGGAGATGGACCACACTAGGGAAAAACAGGAGTGTAGAAGATCAAGGTACAGCCATAAAACAAAGTTTAAAGCCCTAGGGGCACAAACTCCTCAGGTAGTTAGAACTGGATACAAGATTCCTCAGTTTGAGTAGTCCTCTCCTGTATAAAGGAAGTGTATACTTTCTCCTTTGCTAGAGTTGACAAACTTTTATTTTTACCAGGTAATTTCAGGAGTGGAGGTAAACATAGAGACCACTAGTGAATGGTTTTGTGAGTATTTCTGGTAAAAGACAGAAAAACTCCTAATTTGGTTCAAGCCAAGGGTATGATCTAGAAAATTATTCTTACAAGGTCCTGATAAGCGCCATGAATTTTGTCATATGAATATCCCCAACAGTAGGAAAGGTAAAGATGAAATTTCTTCATAGGCATTAGTCACAGGAACATAATAAACACAGGGTAAATGTTGCAAAAATTATGTGTCTTGATCTGGAACCAAGAAAAGGCTCCAGCTAATAAGATAAACACATGGAAATTCAGATTTCTCAACACTATCAGGTATCAACCAGCTGTTCCTTCGAAATTGAAATGTTTTGAAGTGCACAAAGGCAATAGTGCTACCCCTGCTATCTAAAGAGACATAAAAGTAACTTCCTAGATATGGTTATTCTTGTTTTTAAATTTGATCTGCCATACAGTGTCTTTGCCCTTTAACTCATCACTTGCTCTCTGATTAATAATTTAAATACTGTTTCCTGGGAAAAAAAGAAATTATAGTTCCATTTGCTCATGCTGTTTATTGGTAAACATGCTGTGCCAGTCTTACACAGTCAGCTTGAGGTATTTATTTAAAACACTTAAGGGAAAAAGGCTTCAGTTGAGGCTGTCCACTCATGCACACGGATGTAACAAAAAGATATCGTGTTGTGCAAACAGTAGAGTCTTTATTTGTCTTCTTTACTTTTAACACTGCCATACAAGCAGTTCATGTAGAGGTGATCTCAATTTTTAGCAAGCTAAGGTATTCACCGTAAATCCAACAAGTGACTTGGATACCAGGGACCTGGTTGGAGACATGCTATGTCTAAAGAGTATTGTATAGGGACTGTTTTAAGCAAGGTTTTTTTGTTACTTCGCCATCCAGATTCACAGTTAAAGGAATTATAACATTATCAAAACTTCTGGACAGTTTTGGTCCTTGCCAGGAGAAAGGTTGGAAAAGAAGTGTAGTGCTTTCTTCGCCTCTTTGCATTAAACATAACACCAGCTTTTGAATGTGTTTCGACCAAAGCCTTTTTCGGACTGAGATGAAAATTTGTCAGTTCTTCTGCATCATCAGCAGACAAATAAGTCAAAAGTACTCTTACTTCATGTCAAAGCAAAGGCATCCTAAGTTACTCACGGTTTTTAAATTACAAAGACAAATTTGTCTATGATGATGTGCCAGTTATCCACGATATGCCTGCTTCACGCAGCTCACTTAGTATTTTCCAGTCAATAGTATTGATCAGCTGCCAGAACTACTTAGTCTCTTTCCTTCTGAAGCTCATCATTACATCATTACCAAAGAGTCTTTAATCCTCTCATGACAAAGCCCACTGTACCAAAAGCTGGTAGCAGTCAGCCGTGCTTCTTCACTGTTTTTTTGCTTTGAAAGCTCACTTTTACCAGAAGAGCTGAGACAGACCTTCACCAATACAAGAGAACTATGCCTCTGTCTTTGTTTTCAAACAGATTGAGACAAAGATGGCTTTGGCCAAAGAGCAATATTTTGTGTGTGTGTGTGAAAGATGTATCCAAAGCAAATGAAGAATGAACTGTTACATTGAAACAAGACAGTCAATTGTAGGTTGTACAGTACTCAGGTAAATCCATGTTGCAGTGAGAGAGGATTAATGAATCCCAGTACAGCCACCTCATATAGGTTTAAGAAAGCTTCAATGTTTCTTTATTTTATGTGATGGGCTGTTACTAGAAAAGCATTGTATTGGGCCAGGAAAAGCCCTGCAGGCTAGGGCTTTCTAGAAAAAAATATAGGCTACACGGGGGATGAACCATCTGCTTCCTCAGTAGATATCCACACCAAGAACAGTACTAAAGGAGTTTTAGATTTTATAGCTAAAGAGAAATGAAAAGCAGATGTACTACAGCAGGACATACTGAAATATCTCTTAATCAGGGTTTGAAACTCAAGGAAAATAAGTGAAAAGATTCAGAGTGCTGCCTGTCCTCTGGCTCTGTCCAAGTTAATTGCAAACTCCTGTTGATTTCAATAGGATGGGGTTGTCTGAGGGCAGCAGAGGAACAAACCGTCGAAGATAATAGCCTGGCTTATAGACAGAAATGAATAAAACTTTAGATTAGTATCTGTCCTCGAATAGTTCAAGCTGGATTTGTCCACAGACACTGTTAGTGCTAGGAACCTTTTACATCCATTAAAGGTCACATCATAACATTGCAGTTGCCTCTTTTGGCATTACATCAGATTAGCATTTGTACTTCACATTCGTAGAAAATGGCATTAATTTACAGGAAGCTGAAGTACTACTCACAAATACATGATCTGACTCGAGCACAACAATCTCTCTGAGGTAGTGCATAGTTCCTAAGATGAATATTTCTCAGCAAAGAGTATGAACATTAGAAGCAAGACAATAATCTTATTTAAAAGACATGAAAATTCTTTTTTTATTTTTATGTGCAGTACATTGCAGTTTTTTCAGGAGAAAGATTAGGAAATTGATTGCTCTGGTATTTATGCTCAACAAGATAGAAAAGTATCAGGTCACTTGAAGTCTCAAATGAAAATCAACCAAAAGCTCTTACCTGGAGTGAATTTCAATACCTCTCTGATCATATTTTATCTGTCACAAGCATCAGTGATCCATCAAATAACACGCTCCCCAAAATTTTTCTTTAAGGCTGTCCTAGACTGACTATCATGCAGTTTAATATAAAGGCAATAATTTCTTTCTGGTAGTACACTGGGACAGCATAACACTATTTCACATATCCTCAAGGTCAGTATATGTATGCTATATGGCTTCTTTCCTGTTTCTAAAGGAAACTAATTCACCACACATGTATTTGTCGGGACAGACAAGCATTTAACTTCTGCTAAAATAAGGACAAAATCTCCTGCTGCCACGGCCTCATTTCCTCTATCAGCCAGCTTCATACTGCTCACCATTATCCTTTTTCTCCACTCTGATGGCTTAAAGGGACCTCAAAGTAGATGTAAATTGACCTCATCTCTACCCAGAGGTTTTTTTCTTTGCAGTAAATGAGAATTGGGCCCATTCTATTCGCAATTATCTTTTTCTTCATACTCACAGAGCCTGACTTGGATTTTATATGACAAACGTCATATAAGGTTTGAATATTTTGAACACTAAATGAAATTGCATGTAATTTTAGAGGTAAATACTTGCCAGGAAAGAGGATCCCAGAAAAGTTGCTGGAAAAGTAACTCCAAGAATAAGCTAATTCGATTTACTGCTCAGCTGTGCATTTTTTAATGAGATTTTTGTCCTTTTTCTTTTTGTTGTCATGACTTTAAAATTCATTAGGCAAATACCATTTAAAAATAAAAACAAACTCTGAATAGTAGATCTCAACTTCAGTTTTGGCTACTGGAATAAAATTACAGGGCTTACAAGAGGATGTGGATGTCCACTCTTGTAAAATGGACATTCACAGTTTATTTGTGGGCTATCCTCTGCTCAGCTACCACCTGTGAAGCAAGCATTGCCATCTCTGTCTCAGGCTCACATGGATCTTCTTTCTGTCTACCACTTGAAGGACACATTACCTTCCGCCGAACAACACAGAGGCATGTAAATCAAGAGATTTCTGCTGATAAAGGACATGATAAATAAATACATTTTACACAGCCAAATAATTGCTGAAAGTCTTTTCATTACTACATTTTCTTTACAGGTGTGTGCCATGGCTACTTCACCACAAGACAAAGTCTTCGAATTAATTTTCACTGGTTTTGGGTCATAACCCAGTGGAATCTTCAGAACCACAGTGCTGCATCTTTAGGCCAAGTTCTTGTCATTATGATTCAGTGTAAAACTACAAGGAAGTATGTTGCAAGGAGCAAGCATAAAGAATACTTCAGCTCTACAGGATACAAGTTTTTCAATGTGTAGGAAACTATTTAAAATCCCCTACTAAACAGAAAACTATGACTGAGAAAGAGGCAGTATTGGTCAAACTACTCTTCTCACATGTTCAGTCTCAAACAATTGACTATGATGAGTGGAAATTTTCCCTGGCTGACATGTTCTGGTTGTCCTCTGGCCCATAAGAATTCCCTCTTAGTATAACAATCGTAACTTCAGTACCTAGTAATACTGCTCTTCAGGACTTTAACAAAAGTAATTTTCAGGATATATCGTTACCATGCAAGAGAATTACACAACTTTGAGGTCATTTGGGCTTCAGAGAAAATAGTATTACACAGGTAAAACAGGGAAGTTGCACAACTCGTGTGGTCCCAGAAAAAAGCAGTGTGTAGGTCAGGTAACAGACGGTAGGCCTAGAAATTTAGCTGACCCTTCATAGCCAGTCTAGTGCATCTACTTCTCTACAAATTATCCAGAAAATAATTTAGACACTTAGAACTCTGTCTGAAACATCTGTTGCCTTGCAAAAAATAGGGAAGTAGAAGTGTTTAGTTGGAACTATATTTTATTGTACACTGAAATTACATATAAAAAAAAAATTTAAAGGGATGGCTTCTGACTGTATGCTCATATTAGAATAATTTCAGAGTTGCTCTGATTTAATCCCAGGGAGAAGAAAACATTGGCAACAAGCCACAATTTATCTACTGTGCTTACACCAGAAGTGACTACAACATTTTTAGTATGTCCCCTAGGACAATTATTTTATTTCCGCTCTCTTCTTTTTTTTTTTTTTTTCTTTCTCTTTCTGCAAATTTTAGGAAAGGACATTCTATGAAAGGATGTGACTCAGCCTGTCTCTTTTATCCTTTACCCATTCATTCCTTTAGGGATTAATAGTTTTCACAGAAATATTGCACTGGAACAACCTTTAAGCAGGATGTAGAAAAAGTGCCGGCACTGAGGCAGAATTTAAGAAATATGCTGGTTGACTGTAATGGGCAAAGATCCGATCTGGAGAACAACTGAGGTCACTGCAACTCGCATTGACCTTAATTGACTACAAACCTCGAGTCTGTAAATAGGACTGCCTTCATACTTCCCTAAATGCATTTTAACTTGGCATTAGAACAAAATCCAAGCAGCTGGTTCTCTAAATGGTTCACTGGCACAAATGAAGCAATTACCTTTGACACAAATAACCTGAGCAAATTGGATTAAAATGGATCCTTTCACATACAACACCACACAGACTATGTCAGGTTATGAACAGCACTTCATCAGTTTATTTCCACTCAGAATTGAGCATTTTGTCTGTGCGTAATTGATCTCTCAATTCCACACTAAGAATATATCGGCTTTCTGCATGTCAAGACCTCCTGAACTCCTGCAGAAGCTGTATTTTAGCTGAACATGCTCAAAAATACATGTAGATTTAAATTAGTGCTTTATCTATGACCTCAGGTTCAGTGGGCTTTATCTCCATTTCCTCTGTACCGTCTCCCAAGTCTATCCCATAATGCATTTCCCCATCAGCAGCTCATCAGTTGTCCATGATAGCCACATTTTCCACTGTTCAACCAAAACCAGTTTCTACTAGTTTCCATACTTCTGCTTTACCACTATGTAGTCCTGTAGAACTTGCTCTAAAAACAAGCTAAATTCAGATATTTCTTCAGTGGTCCATAGGCATTATTTACATATTTTTTGCCAAAGATAAAAGATAGCAATTTGTCATTCCCCACATCTTAATTCTTTCCTTTTTGTCTGAGATTGGACCTTTGAACCAAGGTGATCCACTGAGCTATGGCACCTTTTTTTTCCCAGAGCCATCAGAATAATGGGAGACAGAGACAAATTTTTTTTATTAGAAAGCATTACTACAAGAAATCAGGTGAGGACTGATGATATCAAACAACATGGCAGCTATGCTTCTGCTCCACATTTTGGTCTCACTCTTCCTAAGGATATCCTTGGGCTAGAAAATTACATGAGAATTTCTCATCATTAATTCACATACTGTTTCTGCCCTGGTAAGACCTTGCCGCTGTTGAAGCATTTCAGAATATAAGGTAGCTGCTCTGAAGAAGGCCATTTTGGCTTAGTTATGCTTTTTGTTTTACAGTGCTTTATAGGTCTTTTATCATCCTGACTGGAAGGGAATACAAATGCTAATGAACCATGCACTGAGACACAGAAAAAAAGAAATGTAAAATTACTGTCATACAGCTTTCACTTTTAATTTTAGGGTAGGTTTTGTTTTTTACGTATGAGACAACCTGAACCATTTCTGAAAGCAATTATGATATGGAATTTTTAAAAATTCTGATATCTCTAGTACGCTACCATGACACAAAGTGCTGCTACTAACCTTGTGCTGTACGAATTACTGAAGAAAAACATTTATTCCGGCATGACTGTGGGCGTGCAGGCCAATGGCTACAAAGAGGCCTTTTTCGCTTTAAGATCACCACTTAAAGAGGGGCCAATACTAAGGCCAGGTCTTTGTTCATGGCAAGAGAACATGCTCTAATCACAGGATGACCAATGAACACAAGGTGAACACAGAGAAGTCAAAGCTCCTAAGATTATCCACTATGTAAATCTTCTCTTGTCATCTGCCACAGAATTCATATAGTGCTGGCCTTTCTCTTTTGGGGTAGCTCATCTAATGACTAAGGGTAAACAAGGAAAACATTTTCTTTACTGACAAAAACAAGGCACCAAAAATTGCACCCGACAGCCTCAACGCCAAAGCAACAGCAAAACACAACTCATATAGAGTTGGTCTTTTTCTTCTTTCAGATGCAGCTTTGCAGAAGAGGACTTGGGGGTCCTGCAATGTGCCCTTGCTGCAATGGTTGCAAACAGTATCCTAGGCTACATTAGACAAAGTATTCCCAGCAGATCCTCTCTACTCAACACTGGTGAGGTCACACTTGGAGTGCTGTGTCCAGTTCTGGGCCCCTCAGCGCAAGAGAGAGATGAACATATTGGACAGAGTCCAGCAAAGGGGCTACTGTTACTAAGGGAGATTAAGGGAAAATGGAGCATCTTTCCTGTGAAGAAAGGCTGAGACATGGCACTATTCAGCCTGGAGAAGACTCAAAGGCATCTTATCATGTATAAATACATGAAGGGATGTGTAAGAAATACGCAAGGCAGGCTCGGTCAGTGGGGCACTCAGTGGGACATGGTGACAAAAGGTGCCCAGGTGATGGGCACAAACTGAAACATAGGAAGTTTCCTTGGAACAGCAGGAAACACTTTTTCACTGAGAAGGTAACTGAGCACTGACACAGGTTGCCCATAGAAATGGTGGAATCTCCCTCCCTAGAAACATTCATAAGCCAGTCTGAACATGACCATTAACAATTGGTTCCCAGTGACTTTACTTGAGCAGGGAGGTTGCTCCTAGAGATGACCTCTAGAGGTCCCTTTCATCCTCAACCATTCTGCGATTTAGAGATACATAGTCTGAAATTTCCAGTGATCATTTCCTAAATGAGTTGTGGTATCAGATCAGGATTTAGCTCATTACCAGAGATAGTGATGGATATGCCACTTCTCAGCATCACACCCTTCAGTCTTGGTTTCAGGGTCACCATCAGTTTAATCACCATAAGAAATGGATTAGCTACTGACAGCCCCTTTAACGTCCATTTCATCTGACGACTCTAAACAACTTTTTATGACGCTATATACAGACTCTTCAAAATGTGGGGCTACGCTGATTGTTGAAGAAGTATTAAACAGGCACAGTAAAGGAAATAAAAGCAGTTTTTGTCAATTTGCACACTTGTAACATTGAAAATACGGCTATTCCTTGTAGAAGAACTCATGACACTCTTACTGTTACAAGCGGCAGAGTCTTAGACAGGGAAAGATAAACTGACCCATACTGAAGGAGCTGGCAGAACAATCATGTGTTGAAACCTATATCTAATGCTGGTTTCATTGAGAATACATTGATTGTTACTCCATAGATCCACATTTTGCCTTCAGTGGTTTGTCTGCTTTATACAGCTCTTCCTTTGTGAAGGAAAACTGCATCCAATAACGTAAGAAGTTGCACTGCACTTTGCTTTTGAAGCTGGCAATGGCTATGACAAATGATGGATAGGAACACATTATAGCACTAGAATAAATTAAGTCCTTAAATTAACGGAGGTGATTATCAGTCTCATTCTGTTTTTTCCTAAACAGCATTGACCTCATACTTGCAAAAACTCTTTAGTGATGCATGTGCACTTAGCCAAATTTGCATTTGGGAGCTGTTTTTAAATACAAGATCAGAAGCATATGGAAGGCACAGGCAAGTACAGGGTGCTACTTTTAGTTTCCATTCTTTAGCATTCAGGACTACTGAGACATGTAAGTGACAAAAAAATTTGAGCTGCAGCATAACTCTCCATCAAGTCAAAACCAAAAAAACATGCCCCTGACACATTTACCTTTTGGAAGAGAAATGTTTCAGAGAGGCGTGCTAATGCTACTGACAGTGTTGTTAGGTTGGTTTCCCTGGTCCATGGTAGGATTTATGTTCAACAGCAGCCTTCTCCCCACAGTGCAAGACCTTTGACCACTGTACCACACACCGCAGGCTCAAGTAATTTGGCTGCATGACAGCTAATCAGCTTCAATTCTGATTCCACTTTGCCAAGAAAGGAGGATGGCTTAGGTAGTAATGTTTTGAGAGAACTTACTGAACGCGGGGGAACATGAGGTGTCCACACACAGATATCAGCCCAAATCACTGTGACCACTGCATATGTGGAGTTTCAGAAAAACACAGAAGGAGAGAGAAAAGTTTTTAAAAAATTTAATTTCACTCTATAATAGGATGAAACAAAATATGCAGATTTCTCTGTTTCCATGGCATTGAACAGTTATTTCTAGCTATTTTTATTTTCCAAAGATTGCAAGTCTGATGGGGTTGGATCCACCTAAGGTTACTGGTAGAAGTGCTCAGCGAGCCTCTTTCAAACAATTATCAGCAGTCCTGGAAAACCAGAGAGGTCCCAGTTGACTGGCGGTTAGCAAATGTGATGCCCATCTCTAAGAAGTGTTGGAAGGAGGATCTGGGAACCTACAGGCCATTCAGTCTGACCTAATTAGTGCCAGGGAAAGTCATGGAGCACATCACCTTGAGTGCCATCATGCAGCATGTACAGGGCAACCAGGGGGTCAGACCCAGCTAGCAGGGGTTTATGAAGGGCAGGTTCTGTTTGGCCAACCTGATCTCCTTTGATGACAAAGTGACCAGTTTAGTGGACGAGGGACGAACTGCGGATGTTGTTTACCTAGGCTTCAGAAAAGCCTTTAACAGCATTTCCTACAGAATTCTTCTGGAGAAACTGGCTGCTTACAGCTTGGTCAGATTCACTTTTTGCTGGGTAAAAAAAACCAGCTGAATGACTAAGACTAGAGCTGATGGTGAGCGGAGTTACATCCTGTTGGTGGCCTGTCCCCAGGGCTTTATCCATGATCTGGACAAGGTGGTCAAGTGCACTGTGAGTCAGTTTGCAGATAACACATAAAGTTTGGTGGGAGTCTGCTGGAGGGTAGGAAGGCTCTACAGAGGGATCAGAACAGGCTGGTTGAATGGGCTGAGGCCAATTACATGAAATTCAACAAGGTCAAGTACCAGGTCCTGCACTTGGGTCACAACAACCCCATGCAGCACTACGGGCTGGGGGCAGAGTGGCTGGAGAGCTGCCCAGAGGAAAAGGACGTGTGGGTGCTGGTTGACAGCCACTGAACACAAGCCAGCCTGTGCCGAGGTGGCCAAGAAGGCCAATGGCATCCTGCCCTGGGTCAGCAATAGTGTGGCCAGCAGGACCAGGGCAGTGACTGTCCCCCTGGTACTCAGCACTGGTGAGTGCTGTGTTCAGTTTTGGGCCCCTCCCTACAAGAAAGACACTCAGGTGCCAGAGAGTGTCCAGAAAAGGGCAACAGAGCTCAGGAATGGTCTGGAGCACAAGTCTGATGAGCATTTGAGGGAGCTGGGAGTGATTAGCCTGGAGAGAAGGAGGCTGAGGGGAGACCTATCAACTACCTGAAAGGAGGGTGTAGTGTGGTGGAGGTCAGTCTCTTCTCCCAAGTAACAATCAACAGGACAAGAGAAAATGGCCTCAAGTTGAGCCAGGGAAGGTTTGGATCTAATACTAGGAAGAATTTGTTCACCAAAAGGGCTGTCAAGCATTGGAACAGGCTGCCCAGAGAAGTGGTTGAGACATCATCCCTAGAGATATTTAAAAGACGTGTAGATGTGGCACTTATCCATGTTTTAGGGGTGGACTTGGCAGCATTAGTTTAGTGGTTGGACTTTATGCTCTTAGACGCCAATCTAAATGATTCTATGAAAATTATGTACTTGAAATAGACCAAAGAGTTACAATTAACATCTGATAAGGCTGGTAGTCAGATAACACTTAAAACACAGGGACTGTTGGCCCTTTCTTGTATGATCGATCAATAAAATTGGATAAAGATGCCTACAAGCCAAAGTTTCAAGATTCTCCTTGTTTATCTTCGCAAGCACGGTCAGCACAGTGAGAATGATTCCTCCTCTCTTGTGGTTTATACTACATTGTACACTAAGATGCATATCTGTTCTTTTTAATTTACTGGGAAGTCCTATACCTTTCGTCATGACATTTACTTGCTTTGGAGAAGATAAATATATCTGCCTTAGATCCTTTATGATTGGTTACTTGTCTTTCCACAATGTGAGCAGATTGACAGTGACATAGTCTTACAAGGTTGCTCTTCTCACTAAATCACTGTGTGGGAAGGGTGTCAGAATCAACAGCCAGCAATATGTTCTTGTGTTGGTTTCCTTCTGTCGTGTACACTCACATTTAGAATACAGATGGGGTTTATTATGCTTCAGTTGGACTTTATGCACACATTTACATGGGTCACCAGTGAGTATGTAAAACCAATGCAGATTACGTCTTTGACATAGTGCAAAATGCCATAAAAGTGTCCTTTTGGAGAGATTTGCTGGGAAAACTTCGAAATAGTTTATGGAGGCATCCACAGAATAAGGGTCAAGAACAAGGCTTCAGAATTTAGATCAAAACTCTGAGAGAAGTGTGACACTTCTATGCAATGCTGTCTCCCAACACAGACCTACACATAAGTGATTTTCCAAGCTATGAGCAAGTGTCTGCTTCCATTTTCTTCAATGGATTCTACTGGATGCTCAACAAAAAGAATTTATCCAACTGCAGGCTCCTACTTTTGACAATTCTTGGCTGAACTATTATAACAGAAATTCAGCTGGGCTGAGCACTTTCCTATAAGAGCTTAATTTACAGAGATTTTAGTTTCAGTATCTCAACAATAATAATGTGCAGAAATTTGTCTAGAGACAGGAAAGAATATTTTCACTGACATATCATTATTCTTTCCCTAATTATAGTGCTTGAAGTACCAAATATCTCCAAACTTCCTCAACAGCCTATTTTTAACAAAATTCTTTCTATCTTCAAGGGAGCATGTGGAATAAGACAACTCCCTTTCTTGTCTCAGTCTGCTTCCTACATGACACTTTGCTCTCATCTGAGCTACCTTCAAGAGAGCAATTTTTTGACATTCTGAAAGAGAATGCTATATTCAAGATGAATAGATGAACAGAGAGTTCAAGCTGAAGATTCTTGCAGGATAAATACATTTCCAGGAGCTTTGAGGGCTAACTTTGTTATTTAAACACAGAGTGCCTTAGAAGAAGTTGTGATTGGCACCACTCATATTCTCAAGCATCACTAAGTTAGATGCAAGTACATATTTGGTCAGCAAATGTTTGCAGCAACTTAAGCCATGCAAGTATCAGAGCTTAACTCAAATCATCTCTCACAAGAGTCTAAAATGAACTGGTGAAGTCTGTACTCAATCACACAAGAAAGACTTGGAAACTCTCTTCTGTTGATAGGCCAAAAGAGGTGAAAAATTCCAGTAAAAGGACAGCTGCAAAATTTTTTTCCTGAGGATTACATCTTTAGCCACCAGAAGCATCTGCCAAGTAAACATGTCTCTGCCTTGGTAAGTTGTTGTTTTTCTCTTCAGAGTAGGGCATTGTAGTACTGGGATGATACTTTCAGCGGCTGCTCTCTCATTTCTTCTAGCATAGACTTCAACATTAATGCTGTTCCTACAGAAAAATTGGCTCTTGGCATTTTGAGCAAGATGCTGGCCTTGATCAACAAAAAGCAAAGCCAATTGCTCTCACTGCATCCCAGTGAGATGGTCTGCCAGACATGCAAACTGTGCTTTCCTCAAACACCTACACAGAGTTACAGATTTGCTCCGTTCTCTGGGTATTCAAAATAGAGAGTCTTTCATGAGAAAAATTCTATCTGGAGGAATTTTTGCAATATTGATCAGCACAGATAAAGGCAGAAAAGATTTATCTAATGTCTGATGGTGGTCAGGTAATGAGGTTGCCTTCTTCTGTTCTGTTCTTGAAAAAATATTCCCACAATAACAAATGTGTTGTAAAGACAGGGAGAACTAATCCTAGTTGAGAGATGGACTGGTGGGTTCCATGCTCTTTCAAGGAGAAAACGGTTCTTAAATTGGTTCAGCTGTACCAAAACCTTGCCTTTGAAGCCAACAGATGCAGATATGAACTCCCAGCTCTTTGATGCATTTGAAATGAAATAGGCAGAGAGATAGTGAATACATTCTTATTTTTAGAACATTTTTTCAGAAAGTTAGAAAAATTTATGTCCTTTTTAGTTACCAAACTCTCCAATAGTACCTGCTAATGGGATACTTTAGTTGAACTGGGAGAAGAACAAGCCCTACCAGACAGCTTATCTTTCTGTTCAAACTTTAATTAAAGGGAAAAGACACTTTTATGGCACTTTGCACTCTAAGATGTAGAAGCCAGTTACAGTGCTAGTTATGAGACAGGTGCTTGCTCTCTTGAGAGCACTGACAACGTTGTCCTTGTACTTGTTGAAAGGACTGCTTATTGGAGCCCAGCAAGAGGAAATCACATTCCAACCAGAATGGTCTGCAGCACAATCAGCTACAGGGTGCCTTACACTGCCTTCGAGCCCAGGCAGATACGAAGTGAAACGCAAGCTTGTTTGATTTCATTAAAACTGTTTCACAGGTGAAAAAGTCTGTGATTCTTTAAAACACCACTGAGACAATTACAGAGCATTGTCAGTCACGTTTCTTCCATGTAGACTGGTTCTTCAGGCAATGTGCTAACCATTGGAACAAGTCTGACCATAATGTACATAACAAAGTACTAAATCATTAAGCAGGTTGCTCAAATAGATATTATGATTCACAATGTGGAATAAAAATACAGATTAACAGAATATATTGTAGTTTTACCATTTCAGCCATATTTATCCTTCTTACTCATGAGCTCTCTTCAAGCATTGTAGGCAGTTTTCTTTTATTCATCAGTCAGGAATGTTGTATGTCTGGTAGAAAAATAAAAGAGGGAAGAAGGATGAAGTCATAGGATCATAGAATGGAGGTTGGAAGCAACCTTAAAGATTATCTAGTTCCAATCCCCCTGCCATGGGCAGGAACAGTTTAACTAGACCAGGTGACTCAGACCTCCATCCAACCCATTCTTGAGCACTTCCAGGGATGGGGCATCCACAACTACTCTGCCATGAATAATAGTCCAGAGCAGAGGTAAAGGAAAGAAAGGGAGGACCCGCAGGACCACACCTCCTTAGCGGGTTAGTGTCTCTCTGAAAAAAAAAAAAGGACACTTTCTCCCTCGGCCTTTTGAAATCACACTGTTACTCAGTTCTGACAGATTAGGTGCTAGAGACAATCTCATTCTCCAACCAAGATCTCACTGGGAAATCTGAAGAGCTCCATAAGACCAAGAAGCAATATTAAAGATGTATTCAGACAATAACTACCCTTTTTATAAAGTAGTAAAGATGTATTCAGACAATAACTACCCTTTTTATAAAGTAGGGCAGCAGCTACAAAGTAAATTTTAGCCAACCAAGGGAAACTGAAGACGTGGGAAACATCCAAAAACTCTACAAGTAAAAGGTGCTAACACCTCCAATTATAAAACTGATACATGGAAGAAGGAACTGGCTGGAAGGAAGACATTGCCTTCCTTGTAAGGTGAGTGGCCAATATTGGTGCCTACAGACTTGCAGAATAGTTGAGGCTGGAAGGATATCCAGGAAGCAGAGCAGCTCCTCTAAGTGCCATCCATCTAATTACACCTACAAAATACACATATGCTTTTCTAAGAGGACTAAGGCTACACAGAACTGCCCACAGCAGGCAGAGATGAGCAAGACAGTACAGAAAATCTTACATATCTGTGTGTTGCTCTGCTGCTGGTAATCTGGGCATATTTTTCCCAGAGATCGCATTCTGATTCACTTCCACCAACATCTAAGGAGTCTGTTAGCCCTCACGTGGTGGTAAAATGCCCTGCTGAAAGGTTGTTCAAGGTGACGCCCAGAAGAGTGTTCTGCTGGAAGATTAGGATCAGGAGTGCCTTTTCACCAACCAGTAGTCCTGTTTCAAGACAAAACAGACCTGGTCTTCTCATTATAGAAACAATCCTACACTAAAGCAATTTTAACCTATTCAGAACACAGCTTATGTGACAGAATAAATAAATTTCTGCTGGGTGTCAACAGAATATCACAGGCCTTTTCTCCTGAGCTGCCAGCTAGAAAATACTTAAACTCCAGAGCACCCAGGTTATGCAGCTCCTGACTTACAATGATGAGGTAGACATGAAAAAATCACAAACACATCACCAGCAATAGCAATGTCTTCTTGTAACTTCTAGAAAGAACATAAAAAGGCAAATCCAACAGAGTATTCCAAATTAACACCTTCTCAGAACCTTCTGGCAAGGAAGCCAAGGCAAAATTGGACTTCAGAACCCAGATCAAAGCTGTATTTTATAAAGAATTGATGTCCCAAAAAAACCAATAGAAAAGTTCTTATTATCTTTGATGGGACCACAATGCTTGTCTATAAACACCACCTGCAGTCACAAGATTTGAGCTGTGGCTCATTCCCACCTCCTTTCCTGAGGTTTCCTAAAGGCATGCAGCAAGTCTGGGCAGTTTGCTGCATAGGCCTCTGCCTCAGCACCTTTTCTATACACACACGCTGATCCTCCAGGCAAGCTTTCTGATGTCTTCGCATACACATGTATGAGGCACCTTCATCTTTTAGTCATAGTAATTCATCATATACCCTATAAAAGGGATTATATGCTTTTTTTCACTTATTACAGAGCCTTAAGATATCCTGCTTAATTTTCCACTAAACTGACATACATTATCTTATTAACTTTGGACAATATAAACAATGTATTATAAGTATTTTTACAGTCAAATAATTCAAATGATGGTCACTATGTGCCACTAAACTGGGGCTGCTTTTAATACACTCTAAATCTCTTTCACATAACGAGCCTTGGATGTTACTTTCAAATTTCCAAGGCAAGTCATCAACTTCTGTGTCAAGGGCTGATTCATGAAAGAAAAGTGAATTTACTGATTTCATTTCATCTAGTAATTTGTTAGAATTGTTTGGGAGAAAAGCCAATTTCCATAACACTGTTACTGTTCTGTCACACTAATGTTCTACCACAGTCTGTTGGCAAAATTGCTCAGAGAAAAAGGTATGTTGTGTTGATGCAAGCATTGAGAAGGGAACTGTATTTGAAGTCAGGGAAATGACAAAAGGGATTCCTCTAGATATAAGAATTTGTGAAGCAGATTCAAGGCATCCCAACCTAAAATCCGTATTTCGTCATGCTCACTTATGCCATAGGGTCACTATGGGTCACTCAGAGAAATGAAAGTGAGATTGTGTGTGTCTGTTATTTTTTGGACATGTAGTTTTAAAGCCTACTGCAATGTCTGACAATGACTGTAAAGCCAGACTCAAGCCAGGACTGGCTGAATAAGGAATTTGAGAAATATTTACATCAAGAAATGTTAGGCATGAAGAGAATAAGAACGCCTAATACCTTATGAGATCTTGTGATATTTTATATCTAATAACTAGAACCAAGGAAGCAAAATCCTGCACGAACAAGGACATTCTATATAAAAACAAGAATGGTTCTTGTCAGTGTAGATTAAAAAGCACACAGATGCCAATGCTTCTCTATTTCTCAGAATGAGAGGAAGGTACATGAGGCCTCTCAGGCAATAAGAACAGGAGAGGTACCTTCTAAGATAAGAATTCCAGCTTCAATAAAGGACATGAGTGTCAGTGGTTCAGTTGAACAGACAACATCCCATAATCTTTAATTCTGACAGACTGGATCCCTGACTAGCTACCTTCATTCTCTTATGGCAACACAAACTTTTTTAGCTGAACAAAACAGAGATTCTCTTAGAGACAAATGAATTTACAGGTTGCTAATACTCAGGGCTTATTTACATTGAGATATACATATAGATAGATATATATATATATCTGTGGGTGTCCATTTCTCTGCCTGCACAAATTTCGTAGTTCTGATCAAAACCCACAGCATAGAGCAAATCTCAAAAATTCATCACCTCATAAGGAGGGATAGCATAACAAAACATATCATTAGAGTCCTCATTGTAACAAAAAAAAAGTAGGACGGACTCCCTTTTCATTAGACAGCTGTGAATTTAACATCAGATACACAGCCTATACCTCTGCACAGGTAACACCCACAAGAAACCAGGTTTCCTTCAATCTCCTGTTTATAAAACTACTTGTCTAATTTGGTGATTAAATACAGCCCACTAGATTTATCCATTACAGAGTCAATATCACTGCCAGTAAGAGGGCTATTTTGCTGATATTTTCAGGCAAATTACAGAAGAACCCAGTGTTAATTGCCAACAGAGACTCGGAGAACGTGGTCACACCTCCTGAGTCTCCATCATCAAATGAATGAACATTCCAGACCTCAGGAAAGGCTCAGTGAGGACTAATGCAAGCTCCTGTGAGCTCACATAGTAGTAAAAGGATCCACATAAACATGTGAAGTGGTTTATAAGCAGGCTTTATTGTTCATGATTCTCTTGCCACCCATATGCTGCGATTGAGCAGTTCTATGAAGTGTACCAGATTTCTCACTGGGCTGCAACAAAGATATTTAAAGAAACCTGCTTGTGGTCATAAGGTGGTCTGAACTGGATAGGGAATAAAATATTGTTTGTAGTGCTCTTACTAGGCTCAATGACTCACTCAGCATCTTCAAACAAATAATGTAAAAAGCAATTATTTATATTCCCAAGGGTAAATTGGAAGGAGTAGCAAAGACTATCTTGATGAATACTATTACTTGCTGCAGCATGTCACTAATGTTCTTCAGAGCTACACACAGCAGGGTTGTTCTACCAGGAAAATAACTTTGTTCTTAGTCCACAAAGTGGTGTAGTAATGACAATTTACTACAGCAACAGCAAATGGCTTCCTGGAGTTTTTTTCTAATCTTTTAATAGGAGAGATTTTAGTCTCATTTTGTTCAAATTCACACAGAAAATCAGGAGTGTTAAGCACATTCAGTAGTGTTCATTCATGTGCAGTTTTATAAAGTCCTACAAAATCTCACACCACGGAGTTGTCTCTTTTGACTGAGAAAATGCTCGGCGCTATGCAGAGTTTCCCTTTAGGTAATTTCACTGCTAACCCAGTTTGCACTCAGTCAGACCTGTTAAAGAAGGCTGGCCCTGCTCACCTGCCAGGGCAAAGGTGCCTCCTCACTCCTGCTGCTCCTTTCAGTGCAATGAAGGATGTCTCAATCCATCAACTCTCACATTCCTAGGACCAGGGGGAGCATTTTATGGTAGCCAGAATACTCACAGCTGAGATTAAATAAAAGATGATACAGCAAACCAGCATTCAATTGCAGTGAGCCATGTTAGTTATGTTGGTGCTGAGTTGTCATTACTGGTGCTGTCTTCTCTTTAGAAAACTACCACAGCCTAATGATAAAGGATATCTTCTCTCCACTGCAGAGCAGTTGTGAAACTACAAAGCGTCTGCCCTACCATTAAATTAACTACAGTCTAAAGCTTGTGTTTATAACTTTTTTTTTCCTACTTTGGTAACGCTATGCAAACAAGGATCCCTGCGCTTCAAAATAAGAAACATCCTCTGCTTTTTTAGGATTTGACTCTGCACTTGAACTCTTGCCAGTAAGCAGCATTCATGCCTAAAATTTCTAATGAGGTGTTTAGGACTTAAATGATGAGTGGTGTTATTTCTAGTTTAATGATAGTGATTATGCTTTTTTGCCAGAAATTTATTGTAATGAGGATATACTGGAGCCTTATTGTCATCAAGTACCACTGCTGTTGTATATACGTCTCCTTTTCCATCTATGCTGAGGTCACGTCTGCTTTTGGACTAAGTAATTTTTGCTCTGCTACAAAAAGGATCACTCTAAACGAGCCTGAAGAGTCTTATATAGCTCCAGGAACATATATACAGAACAATTATCCACCCTCTTGACTTCACTGTGGAAAAGAATCAGGCTTGTCTGCCAGCATTTTTGCCATCTCAGAACTCAGTTTAGTTCCACCCGTGCTTATCAAAGACTTATCTGTATCTGAACCTAGACTTAAACATCCCCAGATGCAAAGAAGCTTTAGATGAGTGTTTCCTTTCAAGATCATATACTATGACACTGCCATTTCAGAAAGTCCTTTATTTCATGTTCATTGAACATGTTGAAAGAGTAAATAACACATTAAAACTATATGCCTCCTACAGCAGACACACAGTGCTACATTAAAGAGGAAACCAGCTTCATCATGAAATCCTAATTACAAATACTTTAGAAGTGTTGATAAATGTTTAATATACAATTTAATGATTAATCAGTTTTTGGGTTATTAAAGTACAAAAAGTTTATTGCTTTGTTATAGTTTTGTTCTGTTGTACTTACAATTGTTGCAATGTGCAGTGCTCAGGTTTGTAATACCTATTATTTGTGTGTTCATCATTGGTAAAGCATTTAGAAATGAAATGTTGATACAATATCAAAACTGAGAAGTTGCTCTACTCTATAGACCTTCCTCCACCACATCTTTTTTACACCGCTATCAAAGTCCTACCATTTCATGCCTCACACTGCCTTCACTCTTAGGGAAGAATGTTTATCAGTACAGCATTCTGGTTTCCAGTAAGAATTTATTCATTTTCTCTCATGCAAATCTTAAAGACCATTTAAGAGAGAGACATTTGCTGTTTCTTTATCAATCTCCTCCTTATCATTTTCATGCATGTGGAAATCCACGACGAGGTAAAAGCCCTGTCCTTAGAACACCATCATCTGTTGCTGCACAATGCTACCCTGAAGCATGAGATGAATTCTGACAGTACATGTGCAGACACAGCTCCCACTGGGAAACTGATGTTTACATACAAGCTAAAACAGTTGGCAATTCTGAATTTTTTATGATAGGCGTGATAAGTTTACTCCCATTAACTTACTCATCACAGAAAGAAGGTAATACTGACCCCTCAGTCTGGGTCTTTGGTCAAGTCTCACCTCTAGTAGTTAAATACTCATAAATCACGAAAACAGATTATAAAAGTTGGTACACAGATACAATGGCCATTGTGAAGAACTGATAGTATTTTATAACAGCCACATTAAAAACAAACAAAAAAAACAGCAATACAAAGCCTGTGTTAGATGAAGAATGAACTAGTTATTGCGGAAAAAAAAAATTGGGAAGACAGCCACCAAGCCAACGGAGGTGAGGATCTGTCCGAGTCTTTAGTACAGATCTAAAAGGCACATCTACTAAAACCATGCAGATGATAAAGTTTAACAGAGTTCCACAAAGTGCTGGACTGAGTGGAGAGACTCATACAAGTAACTGAGCAGAGTGCTTATTGTGGTTGTGGGAAAAAAGGGCTTATTGTGACCATTAAGGGTCACCCTGGGGTCCATGTAACTGTTTTATCTTTCTGTACAGTATCAGTGTGGTGATCAGCACTGAAGTATTGTGTTCTCTTCCTTTTTTTTTTCTTGTAGGACATAAAATGTAACAAAATCATGGAATAATTTCAGGAATCTATTCATAAATTGAGGGAAATACCTTGCAGTGAAAACCCTATAGTATACAGAATATTCTGTGGCTCTGTGTGATTTTTGTCTACTACACTGTGGTTGGCTCTGACAGAAATTAATGACTACAGAATGAACCCTAAGACCAAATCTGTATCTGTGAAGAGTATTAACACCTGGAATAAACTAAAAGAGTCAGACTCCATATTTCAGAAGCCATTTGGACAAAAAATAGATGCTGCTCAGATGATACACTATTGGTAAGCACTTCAACTCAGTTCAATTGGTGATGATTTATGGGCTAATACGCTGAGGAGGTTAAAATAAATAATCTAATAGTTCCATCTCACCTTGAATTTTTCACATTCTTTTTTACAGCAAGAAGAGTGGCTTCAAAGATTAAAATGCCAGCGGATAAGACTGCCACAGTCCTTATTTAATTTACAAGGATATATAGCCCCTTCTCGAACTCCTCATAGTTGCAGTAAGTCTTAATCTGGTAGAGGAATAAACTGCCTCTCTCTTGCTATGATGAAGAGAAGAGAAAAGAAAAGGAGAAAAGTGTTTCAGCTTCTTCCCCCACTTGTGCAAGACTGGATGAAGACAGTCACAGGAAGCTGTCAGGCTTCTCTCAATTAATGGAAGAGGGATTTTGGCTCAAGACAGGAAAACACCCTTCAAACAGGCAGCACTCCAGCAGTGACCCAGATGCATTTTCACTTTTAAGAATCGTGCTTTTACAAACCAAGCACACCATTTCAGGTGCTCCAGAGGGTTATATACTATGACCCCACACTCCTAGAGCTCCATGCTGTGAGGTACTGAATGCTCTGCACAACCCTGGAAGATGCACAGGGTACAGCACTGAAACAAATGGACTCAGCCTAGGTATCTAAATTTCACCAGCACTGCTCTGCAAAGGTTCCAAGTGCTGCATTTCTGAAGTGCCTGGAGCTGAGTTAAGATACAGTCATGGATCCTATCAGAGTCTTATGAGTAAGTATGAGATTTCTCACCATTTAGAGCACACCAAAGACAGAAGCCACCGCATTAGATTATCAAAATGTTTTCCTGGCAGTTATAATTACAGAAAACAAACAAATAATCACTCCCAGATGTCAAATAAACAAGATGTAGAGGACATTTTTTATGCATTAATACAGTGGCTTAGACAAGCACTTAGCCTAGTGCTCCCCCATCAACCCACAGTTTAATTTACAAAGGTTTTCATTTCCCTCCATTTTCCACCTCCTATGTAAAACAAAAATTGAGAGGAAAAAAGCACAAAAATATTTTAAAAATTACTTAAATAATATTTTCTAACCCTTTCACTCATGTAAAAAACAAACTCAACAATAAGAAGAGCAAAACCCACAAAAACCAGAACAACAACAATTGAAGGAGAGATGGCAAGGAGAAAATAGCAATACCCAAAAATATTAAAAAAAGATATTTCTATTGAAAATCAAATTAAAAATTTATTTCAGTTCTTGTTCAGTTGCTTTACACGTCTGTGGATTATTGTCTCTGATTATTCTCATGGAACTCCAATTTTGATTAAACAACTCTTGGTTCCAGTCTTTATTTCAGTTCTTTAATGCATGGCTTTGAAAATTTCCTGATCTTTGTGAGATTTGTGGGTTGGAATACAGGGGGATGTCAGCTCCGCGCTCACATTAATCTTTAAATGGGACAGGGAGTCAACCACAGAAAACAGATTAAACTAATACAGTAACGGGGCCTAGTTATTTTTTAAAAACACTTCAATCTTCTTATAGTCCAGTTTCTGCAACTCTCATTCACACAGCAGCAAAGTTAGATGGGTACTAAAGTAATGCTAAAATGCTTTAAGACTGAAGTCCTATAAGAGCTGGTAGATCCACTCTTACACAACTCATGCCTTAAGATTTGGCCAAATGCTGTGACTAAAGCTTGCATAGCGGGAACACTTTGAACACCCTTCAGAGATTTTGCCATGCTTTTACTTTTGTGTGAAGGCATTACCTCTCAAGGCCTCTCAGGAAAATCAGCCTTTCCTCTTAAAAACTTAAAAGTTTCTTTAGCAAAATAGTCCAGGAAAGTTAAGAAAGACAACGGCCAATATTGAACTGAATTATTTGTCGAGATAGATGTTTAGGAAGAAAATTCCTCTTAGTCTAGGCCTTTTCACTCTGTTCTCAGAGTTGTGTTCATCATCCCCTCTGAAAGATCTGTCTGCCACATAACAGTGGTGATCACAGAATCCTGAAAATTCAGCAACTCTCACATCAAGCCACAAGCTGACACCAATGCAGAGGCTGGACAGTGCTTTTTTGAAAAGCTACACATCTGGAAAGCATGGAATCATTGATTCACCAGCTTTAGATGAGTTTTAATGGAAAAAAAAAAACTTTGGAGCTTTAAGAGAGACTCAACTCTGGAAATACCAGCTGGACATCGTATCAGCCATTCTTATCTTGGGTGATATTAATGGAAACTGAGAATTTGAGAATCCTATGGAAAGTATGTTATACAATGGATATGGGACAGGCAATGCACTGTTTTAAAGGTTTATGTGAGCAATAAGTAGACATATAAACCATGTATGATATGAACTACATGTATCGATACAAACACATTTATTTTCCTATGCTTATACTTTTGGTTTTTTTAAGTGGCCCCGCTGTTGTGAACACCTTTGCCATTAAAGGACTCTGGAGTTAACCAGAAAAAAATCCACTGAAATATTTCTTTATTGAAGAACCTTAATACTGATGTTTTCATACAGAGAAACAAAGCTAAAGATCCCTGCTGGAGGAGAATTCTACTTGTCACTAATTTTGCTGAAGAATTTCTCTATCTTGACAATTAGTTCTTTTTCACTTCAGCTGCCATCCATCGAAAAGCTGGCTTGATACAGCTCATCAGTATTCTTAAGCAATAACAAACACATGGATTTTGTAAATCAGAACTCATTTTATTCATGCTGTGTGCCCTTCTAATTTCATAATATTAAAGCAGGACCTGTAGGCAGGCAAACAGATAAAGAAGAAACCTATAAAACCCCCAAGCAATTAGGCTCTGTTCAAATCAATCACATAAAATTTAGGGCCCAGAATACACTGGACTCATTTAAAATTTATGTAAGTGATATTATCACCTGCGCTGTCCCACTGAAAGGCCTCACCTGCATTCTAATCCACCATTGCATCACTCTTAATTACTGTGTTTTCAGCAGTTCTTTGGTGTTCATAAATATGGAGCAGATTAGTTCCTTAATGGAAAAATTCTCATCCTTCTCCCACAAAAAAGTGAATTCCCCCTTATTTATCTGAGTCCAGTTGTGATTCCTTAGTGACCATGAAGTCAAACTGAACTTTGAATTTCTTTTGAATGATGTTATTAATTTGTTCAGTGTATTCCTCAAAGTGTGCTATTAGTCAGAAAATGATGACTGAAATGACACCTTTGCTAAGCCCAAGGGAGGTTGATGAGTAAATCAGAGATAGGAATGAGTCTTCCAATTCCCATATTCTGCAGACATTGACTTACCTGTATCAAATCTGCTCATAAGCAATTTATTGGGAGTAACATTCACAAATTCACTTAGGTGAATAAAGGACTCATAGGAACACAGTAACATCCATTTATCAAACCATTTTCTATTCCCTATCAGGGCTGGATGTTATCATTTGTTTATCTATAATTTAAGTATTATTTTATTAATGAAGGAAATAAATGTATTCATTCGGGGGAAAGCTCCCATTTATATTGATAAGGTTTGAGTTTGTCTTCTTGTTCATTGTATTTTATCTAGGTCCTTCCCAAGAAGCTTTAAAATGTTCAAATGTGGACAACAGATATGGAGAACACACTCGCAGAGTCAGAGGATGGCTGAGGTTAGAAGCTCCAAATACCCTACTCAAAGCCAGCTGGACTACAGCTGGTTGCTCAGGCTTTGAGGATCTCTAAGGACAGAGACTCCACAACCTCTGAGAAACTTATTTCCAGTGTTTGACTGCAATTTAAAAGCAAAACAGTCTATTCTTTTGTTTAAATGCAATTTCCTGTGTTCCACTTTTCAGCCATTTCCCCTTGTCTTGTTTTCTTGCCTTTCAAATCTCTGGAAAGAGTCTGCCTCCATATTTCCTTCTCCCATCAAAATTTTATTAAAAACTTGGTAAGTTACCCTTGAGTCTTCTTTTCCCCAGGCTGAACAGTTCCAGCTCTCAGCCTCTCCTTGTATGTCAGGTGCTCCAAGCCTTTATTCATACCCACAGTCCTTCACTAGACTTGCTCCAATACGGCGATTTGTCTCTTGGGCCATGCAGTCCAGGACTGTGGCATAGCACCCCAGATGTATCCTCAGCAGTGGAGAAGGATGACCAGACCAGACTCCTGTTTCAAAATCATTTCCCAAATCAAGAGTCCCTGTGCTTGTGCACTTCACACCACCATCATTTTTTGTCCCTCATGCTGGAGGGAGGATTTTCTCCCACTAACTTTCCCAGAAAAAGCCCTCCTTATGCCCCAGTCCTTTCCTATAACAAACCTTTTTCTACCTCTCCCCACCAAGATTCCCTTACCTTCCCCTCCTACCTGTTGTGGAAGTCTATCTTGAGGATGCCTGTGTGAAAGTCTGTTTGCTATATACCAACTCCTCCCCTTCACCAGTTACGCCCCTCTGTCTCTCAGCAACTCTAAATCTTTCCCACATACAGCTCACATTCCCAGAACTTTGGGAGCTTCTCACACCAAAGTCCCCCAGAATTCCTCAAACCCATCTTTGCTCTGCTATTCTTTATGTCCTTTCCGTAACTGCCCTTTTCCCTTGGATTCCATACAAGTTATCTGCTTCTCCTGCCCACGGGAAGGCCCTGTGAGGGCTCCATACTCAGCCTCACCAAGGATTTCCTGTCACATACTTCAAGTTAAGGTTCTGATTTCTGCAACTCTTCTGGCCCTTCCTTCTCTGCTTGGAGCATTAAAGTATACTTGAGGTTGCTAAAGCAAATGTTTAGAAGACACCTGGGTCCTTCACCATCACTTGAATTTCCCCCCTTTTTCCGTAAAGCAGATTTTTTGGACAGCAATCATTCCCTGAAAATTAGCAGTAGAGAAGGTAATATATACATTAGCCTAGAGACATGATGAGCTGCAGAATTTCCTCACACAATGTCAATTTTACTAGCAAAAATCACAGATACTGGGTTGTAGAGCTTAAGCTATACTGATACAGAGCACAGTCATTGTCAGGATGTCAAAGTCCAGTATAAACCTTTTGCAGTGGAAAACAACAACACTCCTGTATTGTTACAAGTTCTTATGTGCAATAAGCTGTACATAGCCCAACTCTGCCGTACCCCTTGACTTCAGTAAGGCAATTAGGCTAATGATAATTATTTTTGCAACCATCTCAAGGCAATTCTTGGTACAAAGCATCTGCCCTTCTGGGCACATTCTCATGCAGCATGTGGCCATTCTTTTTTCAGTTAATTCTACTTAAGCTTAATGTCATGAAAATAGGATTTAAGAATATTTGGCATATCTTCTTGCTTCTCTTTTAACACCTGATGTTTAGAGGTTACTTCAGAAATAAGCTGTACCACCATTATTCTGTCCATCACAGCTTTTGGCCAAAGCTCAAAACTGAAGGCATAAATTGGGTTGCTGGTTTGAACGACTGAGAAGTAAGCAAGTTTTGCACGCTAGGAAACCATTTGAAAAACCATTGAAAAATTTTCGGCATTAAAAAAAACCCCCACAAATGAACATAACAGCCAAAAATGAGAGGAGTGTACTGCGCATTCGCAGTATGACCTACTATATGTTCAGCCTCCCCTGTGACCCTACACTGCAGATTCATCCTTCTTATCCTCCTTACCTTGCAGGATCCACCAGCTTCAGCCTTTTTTTTTTTTTAATTAAAAAAAGTCCATCTCCTCCAACACAGTATGAGTGCTTTTTATAATAATTATCATTACCTTTTACTGAAGTAGAATGAAGAATCTCATCCCTTATTTTATTCTTGCAGGGCTCTTTTTCCTTCTGGACCATAGCTACAGGCCTTTTCAGAGAGGGTCCTTGCAGGAAGTCTTCACAGCTGAATAGAATAAAAACAGAAAAAATTGTTTGAAAGGGAATGTTGGAGTACACAGTGCTGTCAAAAACCTACTGCCAAAGAATTTTGACAGGTATATAAAAGAATATATCATATTCAGATACAAGCATCAGACTATATTCAGAGTGGTAAGTATGTAACAATTGGAGCTGTTTGTTACTCTTCTTTAGTATCATCCTTTATTCTTCATTTAGAGTCACTGTAGATTTTCTTGTCCTTTTTATATAAAAGGAGATCCTAAATTATTTGGACAGTGTACTCACAGAAAAAAAAAAAAAAAGGAGTAAAACTGACAGTTTCATTTTACTTATATGAGAGCAGCAAGAGCAGAGCAGCTCCACAAGGGATAATAAGCCAGGAACCAAAGGTGACCGCAACATTGGAAGTGCCCTCACTCATCAGGGCATGTTCTCAGAGGGTTTGAACACGGCAAGCAGCCATGGTGATAATAACAGAGGCTATTTATAGTCTCAGACAAAGCAAGGTAATCAACCAGGTCCAGGGTATGACCTGGGAACCCAAACAGCCGATCAGGCCAAACAGGGCTAGAGATAATGCTGCAAAATTGTCCAATATCCATCCAAAAGAAAGGACTAGGGACAAATTAATCTAAAATACTGACCCAGAAATGCTCTAGGAAGCAAGACCAGAGACAAGAGTAGAGGCAGGTGTGTCTGTTACACAGCTCAGAGTAGGACTGAGTGCCCAAGTCCCAGCTTAAATGGAGCTCCTGGGACTATGGGCAGAAGGCATGGGTGGAGGCCCCAGGTGAGGCTGGTCAGGGACACTAAGGACTGTTAGTGCCCTCATGTCCCAGCCAGTGGTTCAGTGCCAGATCATCACTGGTGTTAATACCCAGTATCTTTCCCAACAACTTAAATCCTCAAACAAGATACAGCCTCAGCAAATATTTCAAAGCAGCTTGGGTATGTACTAGTCCCTCGAAGCAGCACTGTTATTCTGGTCTGAGGCTGTGGGCATCTGCTTGCCAAGTGCAGTGTCTGAAGCACACACGTTACTCGTCCTGCGACTTGAGCTGCCTGCACTGAAGTCCATCATCCTGAGAAGACAGAGCAGTTTGAGAAGCCTTGGTCAGCCTTGGAGCTCAGCTGCAAGGAGTTTGAGTAGAAGCTCTGCTGCCCTTCATCTCAAGGCTCCTGCCCCTGCCTGTCCTACAGCTGTGCTTGCTTCCATGTTTTCCTCCCTTGTGGAGAAGGATCAGCTCCTGCTGCTCCAGGGACACATTGCTGCTCGTGGGCAGAAATCCCAATCTACCAAGAACATGTCCTGGGAGCAGCTCAAGGCGAACTCAATTCTTGGTTGTTGTACTGCTTCCCCAGTAAATGCCATAGACATTGTGCCGTCGAATCTAAAGAGTGTTTCACTGGAAAACATACAGCTGTCATAGGTTGTGGCTAAATTGCAGAGCATGGCCATGCTTCCCAGCTTCAGGATTTAAGCAGGCCTTGATCTTATGTGGGGTGAGACCCAAGTGGACACCATATCCCCTTCCCTTTCTGCGTTCATGATTTAAAGAGGCAGACAGCAGCAGGGAGCTGTGTGATGCTCTCCACCGTGTCTCTCATCTGTGTGGCAAGCAGAACAGCACCCCAGAAAATATAATGCTCCACAGCTGATGTAGGACCACTGAGGCAACTCACAGTGAACACTCCAAGCTAACGTAGTAAAATGCTCAAATAACTGTTTAGAGAAAAGACTCCAGACATAGTCAAAGCTATAATATAGACCAGAGTCACAGAATCACTTGGGTTAGCATTTAGTCCAGCTCACCTGAAATGAACAGGGACATCTTCAACTAGATCCAGTTGCTCAGTTTCATCAAATCTGGTCTTAAATGTTCCCAGGAATGAAGCATCTACCATGTCTCTGGGCAACCTGTTGCAGTTTCACCACACTCATCATAAAAGAATATCTACTCTAAATCTACCCTCTGATACTTTTAAACCATTACCCCTTGTATTGCATCAGGCCCAGCTGAGAAGTTTGTCCCCATCTAAGTACTGAAAGGCCTCAGTAATGGCTCCCCAGAGCCTTCTCTTCTCCAGACTGAACAACCCCAATGCTCTCAGCTTTTCCACATAGGAGAGGTGTTCTATCCTTCTGATGATTTTTGTTGTCCTCCTCTGGATCTGCCCCAAGTCCAGGTCTTTCCTGTACCGAGGACCCAAGAGGTGGACCCAGAATTCCAGGTGGGGTCTCACCAGTGCAGAGCAGAGGGGCAGAATCCCCTCCCTTGCCCTGCTGCCCACGCTGCTTTGGATGCAGCCCAGGGTGTGTTTGTCTTTCTGGGCAGCAAGTGCACCTTGCTGGGTCATGTCCAGCCTCTCATCCATCAGCACCCCCAAGTCCTTCTCCCCAGGGCTGGTCTCAATCTGTTCCTCCCCCAGCCTGTGCCCCTGATACCAGGGGTTGCCTGGACTGTGATGCAGCACCTTGCACTTGGTCCTCTTGAACCTCATAAGGCTCACACAAGCCCACTCCTCAAGCTTGTTCAGGCTCCGCTGAATGGGGTCCCACTCCTCAGGTGTGTCAACCACACTGCACAGCTTGGGGTCAGTGGCAAACTTGCCAAGGATATGCTCGATCCCACTTTGTCAGTGATGTAGATGTTAGACTGTACTGGTCCAAATATGGACCCCTGGGTGACACGACTGATGGCTGGTCTCCACCCAGGCACTGGGCCACTGATCGCTACTCTCTGGATGCATCCATCCAGCCAATTCCTTACCCACTGAACAGTCCACTCATCTAATCCATCTCTCCAATTTAGCAAGAAGGATGTCTTGTGAGACTGTGTCAAAGGCCTTATAGAAGTCCAGATTGATGACACCCTTAGCTCTTCCTCATCCACTGATCTAGTCACTCCATATCTGCTGGATGAAAGTGGTATGGGGAGCTTTCCCATGCTGCATAGGGTAGTAATAATTGGGAAAGGGAATTCAGCTCCCTTGCTCCTCTGGAACATCTGCCTGAGAAAGTTAGATAGGAGGCCAGTACCTGTACTATACTCAGAACAAATAAACTCAAGCAGTTTCTACTCTAAACAACAGTCTGATACAATACAAAAGGTCACTGAGCACTGCTCATGTCTTTTGCAATGATTCTCTTAAAAATTTAATGTATTTTTGACTTTCTATACTTGTTTGATTTGAAACACCAACAGTTTTGCTATCAAATACCAGCCTTTGTAAAACTTCATCAATCTATTCTTGGGATTAAGTACAGCCATATTAATTAGGTAGCATAACAAATGCTTGTGGAATCTGAATACCCCGAAGGAATATTCAATTTGGTTTGGACAGGCTATTAAAATCAAGTCACCTGGGAGTGAACTGGAGATTTTAAAGTCTTCACCATGACTTCTGGAGCATATTAGTGCTTTCATGCAAGAAGGCTCACTTTACCTTAGCCTCATTCCTTCACTTTTTATCAAAATGTGCTCAGTTTCAAGCGACTGAAGCCATTATCTCATACTGTCATCACAAGTGGAAGTTCTCTGATGATGTTAGAGCCTCAGATTTAATGCCTCATTCTTGCATGTGGTTATGCAATTACATTAGGCACAACCCTGGAACAAACTGCTTCACCTGCCATATGCTCATTCTTACTCCATTCAGCAGCAGCAGTAATTTCCTGCTGGTAGCTTTCAGAGATGGAAACACTTGCTAGTAAACAGGAATAAGGTACTTCCATTCCAAAAAGGAGCCTCTGTTTTCAGCATTTGACAACAGCCAACAGCCAGCTAGACTACATCCTAGCACAGCAAGAAATTATCCCGGCTAAAGCACTTCATTCTACTGTGTAAAGATCATGGACATGTCACAGAGGGACTGGCTTCCACTGGGAGGAAGATGATCTATAATCTAGGTGCAGACCTGTTCTGCAGACTCGTTTGAGCTTGATTTTTAGCTCTTCCTATCAAAAACATTGTTTGGCTCAGCCTTTACTAGGCACTTGACAATTCATACCAAAATACAGACATAGGCATTTAGATGTCTTTTGTCTCTGCAGCTCAGACTGTCCACTGAATGCAATCCCTTGCTCTGTAATTTGGGTCGCAAATGGAGACATTTGGCTTTACAAACCATCAGTCTAGGCTGAGCAGATGGGAATAGGAGAAAGGCAGTGGATATCTTCTCATTCCATTCCAAGACTTGCAAGGGAAGAAGCAGACTTTTCAGGTTTCATTAATTACATACATCTACAAAGCTTATTTTTCAGCAGAAAAAGGCTGTGATTCAGATACTCAACATTAGCAATTTGTTTGCCTGGAAGACCAACTCTTCCCCCACCAAGCAATACCAGAATATTTTTTGTTTCAAGACAGTATTTTGGCACACTGCCTTTGTTGCAAGCAAACATAGCTTATTGGGAACAGAGACCCCTTTTAAAAGACGGTTTTCATTTCATCTTATCTAAGAAATTGCATGGCTGTGTCAGCCTAAAGTAGATGTTACTATTAGCAGTTAATGTGTCGACAAACGTTGCACAACCACTGCTCATTGTCCTGCATGAGAATGTCAAAGAAAGTGAAAAGGACATCATATATTGAGGGCCTGCGATGGAGGATTTAAGAGATGCATCAGAGATTTAATAATAATAAAAATTATCAAAATAAGTAGAGATTTCAGCCCAGACAATTAGTTCCAGTAGGTAGACAAAGGTAGACTTCTGGCTGAAACAGATATAAATGCTTTAGGAACAAGCCCTTTCATAACCACATTGTTCCGCTTGTTGCTCAAGAAAACAGCTGGAAGTTAGGAGGGGGTTGTCAGATTTTACACAAGCTCAAATCAGGTGCCAGAACCCACGAATTTCTGTTCATCTTCTCTGTGTATTCAAATACAAAGTGCAAACTAGGGAGTGAGAAAGCATTCATATTTCCTTGAGGTCTGGTTACACTTCTTTGTAAATACTCAGTAAGGTAAAACCCTAATTTGGGTCTGCCCAAAAGACAACAAGGGACAGTTTCAGGTAAAGGTGGTTGGTTAACTTTGCTTGACTGACAGGTGTCCACCAAGCTACTCTCTCACACCCCCTCCTTAGCATGACCAGGAGAAAACAAGATGAAATACCTTATGAGATAAGAACAGGGAGATCACTCGCCAATTGTCATCAGATTCAAAGTAGACTTGGCTTGGGAAGATTAATTTAATTCATTGACGATTAAAAATAGAGTAGGATGGTGAAAAGAATAACATGCCACACTCCGTCTCTCCCCAAAAAATAAACTAGAACAAAATAAAACCCATTTTCTTTCCACTCCCAGGCTCAGCTTCACTCCAAACTCTTCTACCACTTGCCCTGTCCCCAGAGATGCCAGGGGATGGAGAATGGGGGTTACAGTCAGTTGATAATACTTTGTTTCTGTCACCTTTTCCTCCTCACACTGTTCCCTACTCCAGCATGGGTTCTCTCCCACAGTCCTTCACTAAGTGCTCCAATGTGGGCCTTTCTCATGACCTGCATCTCTCCAGGAACTGCTTCATCATGGGTCCTTTCTATGGGGTGAAGTCCTTCAGGAGCAGATTGTTCCAGAGTGGGTCCCCCATGGGCCACAGGCCCTGTCTGTGTTCCTCTGCATGGGTTTCACCTCCTGCCAGGAAACTGCTCCAGTGTGGGCTCTGCGTGGGCTGCAGCTTTCTTCAGGACACATCCATGTACTCTGTAGGCTGCAGGGACACAACCTGCTTCACCATGGTCTTGCCATAGGCAGCAGAGAAACTTCTGCTCCGGTGGCTGGAACACCTCCTCCCTCTCCTTACTTGACCTTGGTGCTGCAGGACTCTTTCTCTTCCATTTAACTCACTCCTCTCTCACAGCCGCTGCACAATGTTTTCTACCTTTTCTTAAACATGTATCACACCAGTGCTACCAGTGATGGGCTGAGCTTTGGTCAGCAGTGGGTCCATTTAAGGGCTGGCTGGAACTGTCTCTGTCCAAAATGGGGCCAGCCCCTGGTCCCTTCTCACAGAATTCAACCCTGTAGCCACGCCAATACCAAAATCTTGCCTCATAAATCCAATATGGTCAGACAATGCAGGTAAGAAAATACAGCTAGAATAGGATGCATAGTATCATATAGATATGGCTCATCTCCAGCAGAGAAACACATGCAAATTAAGTAGAGTTTTTCTTTAAATGATTGAGTATCAGTGGCAAAGTTGAAGAGAAAAGGATGTTCACTACCATCACTACCAGAAAAGGATGTAACACAACCATCCGGATCAACTTGCAGCAGCAAGAAATATTCATATGAATTCACAGAGCCGGAGAAGGGAAAGTACTTATCAGTCTATAGGTAGGGAAATGATTTTGTGTGACGGAGACAGCTAGAAAGGAAACCACATTAGCACAGTGGTAGGGCACTGCAAATCAAAGGTTCCAAGCAGAGACTGGAATCACTGTCTAGGCAAACCATTAAGAAAGGTTTTGATTGCTTGTGAAAATGCCTCAGTAAAACAAATATGAATTATTCAGTCATGTCCTTATGTTGTTAATGCTGTGAAAGTAAATACAAAAAAAAGAAGCCATAAGATGATTGTTACTTAGCTTCAAGTAATTTTCAATGCACTAGCAATGTAAATCACTTCTGTCAAAAAAACAAAACACCAACGAACAAACAAGTGAGAATGAACTAAGAAGCCCAACAGTAGAGAAGAGGACTCTCATTTGAAAACAAGGTGATACAGCTACTGCAATCAGACCGTAGCATCAAATTTACCCAGAGATCTACAGTACATTCATGGCTGGTCACACCCCCACATTTCTAACTGCCTTCTACCCTTGTCTAGTACATCTATTCACTGTAAATCTTCAAAGTGTTATTTCCATAAAAGTGTTGGCTTAGAAAGTAGTACAAACAAGAACCATGTACAGACCTCATCAGAACTGCATTTTCTGGGAAGGACACAATTAACATATTTTTTCATAGCAATGTACATACTTGATAGAAACAAAATAAATTCAAGGAGTGATAAGCCCCACAATCTGCTGTGTGCCTTAAAAAGGCTTGGTATAATTCCCACCGAGAACAGTGGAAAGATTCAAGGGAAATTATTGGCAGCAGCAGCTATATTCTGTATGAATTCTCATTCCTTCATATTTAAACACAGCAGGAACAGACATTTTGTCAGGTTTTGAGTAGGAGAGCTAAAAAATGCAGGAGTTAGGGGTCTAATTTTGTCCCAAAGGGAGTGAGGTTGAAATGCTCGTGTACTTTGGATAACCGTTTCCTAGCCAAATATGTATATTTTTCCTCTGGGATATTATTTATTTAATAAAACTAATAAATATAATATGGTCCAAAGACAAGTAAACAGGTACTTTGTGGCATTTGTGACCCTCTAACTATAGCTCAGCACCTCTTGGAACAGGTCTGGAGTGTGTTCTTGCATGCCAAGTCACTCCCACATTGTCTTTGGCTACATCAGTAGAATGGGGCACAGTGTCCACAGCTATACAAGTACGATCAGAGGTGTCCTGGCCAGCTCCTTCCCTTCAAAATACTTGGGGAGGAGGAGCTGTCCCACATATGCATTCCATCCCACACGTATTTTTCAGGCCATGCCAACATAAGCACCTTTGCATCTCGGCTGGTGTCACAGACTTCCTGCATTCCCATGCTGTTGTTACATTTCTCAATTAACAGAACCAGGACAGGAAAACAGCAGAAACCTGTGCAATGCTAATCACCACACTGGAGGTGACTGCGTTTCCAGGACAGTTGGGAAGCCTTTCAAACAAGCATGCACACAAAAAATAATCCAATTACACACTTGATCCTTCAGGAAGAAAAGCATCATAGTATAGGGAAAATCTAGCATAACCATGCAACAGTTTTGGCCTAACAATGCTAGCAAGAAATCTTAGAGCTAGACAGTTAATGAAATAGTCCCCTTCCTTCAACAAAAGCTCAGATATGATGAGCTATCCGATATTCATTCAGTAACTTTAAAAGTTACGTAAAGAATATCTGCCTTGGGAAGTGGGAAGCTTTAATTATTTTTCGTGTTGCTGTGCTACTCAAAGTTCAAATGAACAATAAAGATGGTAAGAGTGAAGCATGTTATCAAAACATGGATTCCTAAAATCTTTGTACTAAAAGTGAGATATATAGAGAAGAACTCTTTGTTAAGGGACAGAGAGTATCAGTCAGAATGCCTTGCCTACATCTCTCAGGACTAAAAGTCATCACTTTGTAGCCTGTGTCACTTTTTCACCACAGTAACAGTTTTTAAATGGTTCAAGGAGGACATTCTCTGAAGGCGTTCCTGATCTGTAGATCCTCTGGATTTGAATTTGTACAGAGGTGTTGAGTTGATTGTTCTTGGGCCAAATGAGCAGTGAAAAAGGGAGAAAGAAGGGGATACAACAACAGCAGACTGAAAAGCAAGCTCCAGAAACAGACTGGATCAGCTCTGAAAGAAGAGCTTTTGCACAACACAAGCTGCATGAGAGGTTTGGAATTGTAAGCAAATAAATAATGTCCTTGTTTTCCCCTTTCTTCAAAGAAACAAAACCTCACACACTCTTCAAAAATGAGGAAAAGGGTACACAGCCTGAGTGCAAATAGTGCAGAATTGGTACACTTAATGAACATGACTGTCATTTTCTCAGTGCCTAGTCGGTGCCTGGTAAAACATGTTGCCTTGTCCAGAACCTTCTAACCTGTATTTGTATGTAACACAGGAAAAAATGGTTCTGCAGATAAGGCAAAGAAGAGGGAGGCAAAAATACTTACCAGCGTGGGTGAGCTTTAGACATACAGTAAACTAGCAAAAAGCAAGCACTATACCAATGCTCATGCTCACACATTCCAGCTGCACAGGGAAAGGAAACATAAACGAGGGAGAAAACCAGCAGAATGTTACCCAAAACTTTACAGGGAAGAGGCCATGTGCAAAACATATGCAGTTTACCAGGAATCACTGCCAAAATGCATTTGCACTTAATCTAGTGTGTGAATGTTGCCAAGTAACCCTTCTGCCTTCTATCAGCAGAACATGGGAAATACTGAGAGGGCACTGGGGGACGTAAAGGAAGAAAAATGCCACAAGCTCCTTCTGCTTCAGCTAGAATACTGTTGAAAGCTATAAAATGCGTAGTAGAACTACTGCAAAACACAAATCTAGGGATGTGGCTATTTACACAGTTCTTAGAGCAGTGCTAGGAGGATAAGAATGTCAAGAGAGAACACATTTTCCTTTTTCCCTTTTCTTTCTATTTTTCTGTTTATCCCACCACTTTGCTCTGTTTCCTTTATTTGTTCTGCTAGAAGCAGGTTTCTTTTTAGAACTACTTTTGTTTTTATAATATTTCCTTCTTCTTTTCGTTCTTTCTTGTGCTCCTCCTGCTTTTGTATTTGTCTCGTTTATCCACGATTTCTTTTCATTGCCTTTCTCTTCCAGAATTTCTCCCCTTCCCTCTCCCTGCAGTGGAGACAGCAGCTGGGAAGCCATGCCAGCATTATCCTCCACAGTGAGCACCCATTAGGAATGTAATTGACTTGCTTCACACCTTTGCAAACAATTCCCCACGCAGCAGAAACCAACTAGTAAGTCCCAGGGTACAGCTACACAGCCTCAGGTACCTGTTAAGGAAAACAGCTGCCTCAGCATCAAACTTCCAGTAAAATCCCTTGAACTGAATGATGATTTGTGAAAACACAGGCAAAACTCCTGGACAGGACAGGATCAGGAAAGCAGCAGGAAGCCCAGGCTATGGTGAGAGTCAAGAGAGTCATGAGGCAAGGCAGAGTGCAGGATGCTTTTAATATCTATGAATGAGGAACAAATGCGGAGAGAAGAAACCCATACCTAAAAATCTCATGGTAATTATGAAGATTTCCTTTAATGTGGTTGGAATATGGAGAACAGGTTTGGTAGGCTGTGTTTTTATTAGCAAACTGAACATACACTGACCATAGGCTTGACACAGTCCCATAGTCATGGATACAGTCCAGCTCATTAGTACACTGCCAGGCATAGCTTTGGCTCTGGCCACCTATCAGCCACTCTGACCTCTCAGACAGGAGCATATACCAGAGATTGCTCCAGGACACAGCACAGACAAAACCACTGTGTTCAGCAGGGGAAAGAGAATTCAGCTGCTATGGGCATGACCTATGACACACCACTTGCCTAAGAGCCAAAGAACTGCCATGGATCTTTTCATTTACTAAATAAATCCCAGAATCACTGAATTGAGTACTGTGTCCAGTTCTGGGCCCCTCAGGAAGTGAGGTCCCCCCTTTAGGAAGGACGTTGAGATGCTTGAAGGTGTCCAGAGGAGGGCAACAAGGCTGGTGAAGGGCTTGGAAAACAAGCCCTATGAGGAATGACTGAGGGAGCTGGGGTTGTTTAGCCTGGAGAGAAGGAGACTCAGAGGTGACCTTATCACTCTCTACAGCTACTTGGAATGTGGTTGTAGTCAGGTGGGGGTCAGTCTCTTTCTCCAGGCAGCAACTGACAGAACGAGAGGACACAGCCTTAAGCTGCGCCAAGGGAAGCTTAGGTTAGACATCAGGAAAAAACTCTTCACTGGAAGAGCGATTGCGCGAGGTGGTGGAGTCACCGTCCCTGGAGGTGTTTAAAAAAAGACTGGGCATGGCACTCAGTGCCATGGTTTAGTTCATGAGGAAGTGTTAGGTCATAGGTTGGACTTGATGATCCCAAAGGTCTTTTCCAACCTAGTTCATTCTGAGATTCGGTGATTCTGTGAATAGTTGAGGTTAGAAGGGACCTCTGGAGGTCAATTGGTCCAATCTCCCTGCTCAACAATGCCACCTAGAGCCAGTTGCCCAGGTCCATGTCCAGAGGACCTTTGATTATCTTCAAGGCTTATCAAGGAGTCTTCAACTCCACAATATCTCCGGGCAACCTGTGCCTGTGCCCAGTCACCCCAGTAGCAAAAAGTGTTTCAGTTTGTGCCCACTGCCACTGGTCATGCCACTGGACACCACTGAAAAGAGCCTGTGTCCGTTCTCTGTGTGCCCTCCTTTCAGGTACTCATAAATTATTAAGATCCCCTCTTGTCTAGGCTGAACCATCCCATCTCTCTTAGACTTTCTTCTCAGGACAGATGCTCTGGTGCCCTAATCCTCTTAATGGCCCTTCAGCGGACTCTCTCCAGTATATCCATCTTGTATTGGAGAGCCCATAACGGGAGTCCAGCTGGAAGGCCACCATGTCCTGGTACATGGATGTGTAGCATGCAAATTTCTTCATTCCTTAGTCCAACCAGTGGGCACGAAGGGCAAGATTGCACCAGGCTGGCCTTGTGCCCTACCCAGTCCTCCCATACTATCACATTATTCACCATCCTCAGCCCTGCAGGCACATGAAACAAATCCTCAGTTTCATGCTTAGAAACACCACTGTGAGGGTTGCAGCCCAGGTCTCCAATATATACACACCCTGCAGAAAACAAGGAAGAACATGGATGGAGAAGCATCCCATTAGGCCCAGAGAGGATTCAGAGTCTTTATTCCATTTAATCTCAGAATGAAACTGATGACTTGTGGAATTATTATTTTTCCCCAAGTAGAAATCAAGCATCAGAAAGCAAATCTGAATTTTTTTAGAGCCCACAAACAAGTTATTTTGTCTGTTTCTTTGCTGGGAATAGAGCCAAGATCTAGTGATTAAATTTTAAAAAGCACTCAACTGTTTGCTACTTTAAAAGCTGATTTAACGCGTTTAGTGCTAGAAGCTGTTAACTAATGGAAAACTCTGCCACTATGTAGTTTTCTGTCAAGGCAAATACCTCTTTCACTGTTCTTTAATGCTTTTGTCATATAAGCATTTTTAAACTTTTAGAGGTTACTGTCTCTTCCTGTTTATTCCTCACTGAGAATAGTCATGAAGATTTCTTTTTCTCCTCTGAGGGCCTGTACAAAAACAAAAAGGAGGACAGAATGGTGGCGAGGGAGCTCACCTGGGACAATTTCACTTATAGAGTGTCAGCAAAGGCCCCAATGAAGGAACCTTCCAAATCCTTGTCCTTAACTCAGACATAAGATCCAAAAGAAGGACTCAGTTTCAATGGGAGATAAACAACCTTTGCAATACTACAGGCCACTAATCAAAATCTTCCATTAGCAAAGATCCTCCAGGACAAGGCTCAGTAAATTCATGAGAGAGGAAGTCCAGGAGCAGCTTTTCATCTTCATACAACCCTGGTATGCTTGGAATTCATTTTGCAGCCAGCTGGGCCAGCAGAGACGTGCAGCTAGGACCCAAGGCAACACGATGGCATTGTCTTCTGGAGCCACCCCAACCAATAACATTCCTAACAGGGGGCTTGGGTTTTCCAGCAGTCCCCACACCGACCATGGTGCTGCTGCCACTCAGAAGATACAGCTGCACTTCAGCTGCGACACTGTACTGGTGTGCTAAGACTGGAAAACACAAAAGCATTTTTTTCCTAGGATATTCCAGAGTATCAAAGAGAAAAACAAAAAAATTAGAATCAGTATGGCACTCAGAATTCCCTGGGGAACGGGGCAGCAGAAGCAGCTAGGTCAAGCTGCTGTTAAGACAACAGCTTTGAAACAGATCATGTCTATAAAGCATAATATGTAGAATACTAAAAGGCAAAATCCTAAGGGAAATAAAAAGATAGTTGAAGCTGAACACTATGAAGTCTTTGACTCAGAAAACAGTAAGTTTAGAGTGATAAAAGGTGGATGATAACATACAGCATGCAGCACAAGCAGAACAGAGATCTGGCCTTGAATTCTGGCATTGCATCTGCAGTCATGGAGACAAACTTAGTGAAAAATTATAAAAGAACAGGTAATCCAGTGTATGCACTCCACTGTGGCATCCAGTCTTTCTCCTTTAAGATGGGAAGAATGTAAAACTAAGACCAATGTTACAACAAAGAAGCACTGAAAACTAACATTTTCTTCATTCAACTAAGTGATGGATCAGGTTACAGATATGGAAATCAGCATCTGTTTTGCTTGCATGCCTTTATACTTATAGAATTAAGTATATCAAACGTGCAGTTTAGCACATGAAGAAAACATTATAAATAACAATTTTACATTCTCTGCATATGCCACATTTCAAAACATTTGTCGTTTTCTTGGGCGCAGTGTGATACACAGTAACTAAAGCATACTTACCACACGATGGAATTAATCATACGCTGAATGATTTCAAGAGCAGAACTACTCCAGCGTTCCAGAAATAGTTATAGCAGGATTAGTACTGCAATACTTGCACTCTTAGCCAGTAAACTGGGATAATCCTGCAAACCAGGAAAGTCATGATACAGAACTGAAGTCATCCAAAGTCTTGTGCTTTGGCTTACGCTTACTGGAAGAGCAGCATATGCAGATACATGTAAGGTAGATATCCGCTTCTCCAGGAAAATATTTGACTTTCAAAATTACTCACAAACTGTCCCATTGTGGTCTGCAATCTACAGCACAGAAGAGTATTAATGAGGCAAAATAACAATATCCAAAAAACAGCATGTGAGGATAGGCCTCACTTTAAGGTGTGTAGTCATCCCTTTCAATAGCAGCACATCTGTCATTTTTTCACTTCCCCAGTTGTTTCTCCAAGGTGAAGAAATAAAACAAACAGCAATGAGAACAGAAATTGCCCCAGAAGGAGTTTTGTCAGGAACTCTCTGTTTGCAGCTTGTTTTCTCTCAAGAGACTGAAAGAAACCTCCATCTTTCTTGCCAAAACCAGGTTTTCCATGGAGGTCTTCAGACTAATGTGGTCACCACCACCACAAGGGCAGAAAGTGGTGGGAAAAAGAGAGGCTCAGGTATTTGCAGTTATGTCTATAGGCAGAGTTTGAGCTAACAAGGTGAGGTTTTTTCTTCAACTTCATGGTCTTAAGAGATTTGTTTTTACTGATGGTAGATTTGTTTTCACTTTCTGATTTATTGTAAATCTTTTAAAAATAATTTTCCTTTGTCTGTTCCCTGATTGTTTTTTGTTTAATCTCATAGAACCTATCCCATTCAGAATGTGAACTTCACATATTATTCAGGTCTCTGTTCAATTCCTGATCCCTGAAGTAACATAGATTTTCTTCATAGTCTTGTTGTGAGCTCCCTGGGACATTTATTTTCTCTCTTGCATGTGTTTTACCAGAACTTAACAAAATAGCATTCTAATCTCAGCAAGGAGTCTCTAGCTACCCCCCTAATACCATCACCATTTTATTGGGCAAATAAACTAAACCTTCAGTATTCAAAAAAACCAGAGTTCATTCCATCCATCAAAAAGGCCCAGCTATGAACCCGTCATCCATCTGATTCCCAATTTCTCCACCTTCATCATGTAATTTTATTTCAAAGGAAGCTCTGTGTGGGCATGTACGTGTTTTTGTTCTTGCTTGCAAACATATTGGTCGCACAGTCAACCCTTAAAGATGTATTATTAGCTAAGAAAGGGAGATCTGTTCCATATGACATTGATTTTTCTGATAAATACCCCAATTTATAAAGTCTTTAAAAAAAAACTGAAAACCCCAAACAGAGATGCTTTTCTTTATTATTTTACCAGATAGGATCCAGATTCTAACTTCTCCAGGAAAGAAAGACTAAAAGTGTGTGGCAACAGATTTAAAACAGTGAAAAACCTGTGAAAAGGGCAAGACTGCATTTTGTTTAATCCAGACTTTCATCTTGATAGTGAATGAATTGAAAAGCTAATGAGAAATGAAACCAAGAGGCAAAGCCTTGTACTTGAGATCAGAATTGATAAGCTAAGCAGCCTCTTTCAATAAGAGAATGAGAAAGCAAGTTCCACTCACCTTTCATTACAAGTAAGTGGGAATACATTCCCATTTCTGCACTAGAGCAGTCCAGTGGAAAGTGCCCACAAACTGCAGCCATTAGAGAACACCAGATGCCCCCTTCTCATTGTCCTTCAATTACCTGGTACCCAAACAGCATCTTGTCACCTACCAATGAAATGCAACATAAAATTTTTCAAGTTACCTTTAGTTTTACTTACAAAAAAAAAAGAGGGAAGAATATTACTGAGTTAAGACACAAACTGGAAAGATGTATTTGTCCTTGAAAATTCCTTTACTCAGCTATATTTATTAAACCAGGCTAGGGGAAGATCTGTATTTGTATCAGCGCAGGAAGGATACAAATCCTACTTTACTTTTCAGTGGTAGATGAAAAGTGTTCAGCACACAAAGATGTAATCAATCCTTTTACAGTTAATTTTGATATTTGGGTGAGAGACTGGAGTCTAACGAGGGGTTTTGGTGATTTGTGCAAATTTTCCCTAGCTTTGGAGCAAAAATACACAGCTTCAAACCAGATTTATATGAGCTCTGATTTAGATACAATTAGAGCTCACAAAAAAATATTTTTTGTAGAGATAATTACTTCCCACTTATGAAGTTAGTTGCTTCCCACTGAAAAATGCTGTTCTGTCAAAAATGACATTTATGGAAACATTGCTTTTAATTAAAATGGTTGAGATCCAGGGTGGAATCTGGAGAAGGACAAAGTAATAAAATAACTCTGCAGCTACGTCATACAGTGAGAATGGATAGAAAGTTCCAGCCCCATTGTATTTTATTTGAAACACAAGCTGAAAACCAGAGGTCTCTCAAATTTCGTGTAGATGACCAAATCATGGCATTGTTCACTATTCTTGTCATTTGGAATACTAACTCTCCTAAAATAACCATCTTGTCTCCTTTTATAAGTCCTGCCTTCATTTCATGCTGAACTTTTATTTTTTCATATTTTCTATGAAATAAAATTACTGTGGTTTTCCGGTCTGTGTCATGGATGCTTTCTTTTTAAACTTGGCTTCTTAATAGTTAATGGCGTCGGCAATTTGTGAGGAATAAGAGCCAATATTCAGCTGATGTAAATCAATGTTCCAGCAGCAGTTTCCCTGCAGGTCCATTGATTCATAGCAGTTCATCTTCTGAAAAATGTATTCCAGTCGGAGAACAGACGAGACAAGGAAGGACCTTAACACAGCAAGAAGCAATAAAGTGACGTTGTGACAAAGCCTAGTAAAAAAGGTATCTTGGGAAATGGCTGGGCAAACACTATAAACCTCCTCTGCTTATTAAATAGAATGAGACAGCGACATCAGTGACTGGAACATCATACAATATTTACTCCTTCCTTCAACAGACATCGATTATAGGCTTGGTGGCGCATCCTCTCTTCAGCAGCAGATAATACATGAATGCAGATTTCCTCTTTATATGCGCTTCAGTATTCTTTGCACATACGCACACAAACACACACAGAGAAACCTGAACACGTGCTCCTGAGTGTGAAACTCTTTCTGCATTTAAAACCAAGCTGGCAATACTTAATATGAAATAGACATAAAAATCAAAGAAAGGAAGACGGTCTCCAGCAAGAAACTACTACCGTGGTCTTACACAAGACAGTCCAGGAAGCTTGTTTGAAGTGCCAGCTGGGCATTCATGTTGGATAAGATGCTAGTAATTTCCACTTGTGAAACTACAGAAACTTTTCCTGATGCTTACAGAATTGTAGTTCAGCTTTTTTGCTAGAAAAAAGAATCACATGGCTTGCTACAACCAAGTGTTGACTTGTGTAGAGTCAGGTCCTGTCTTCACATTTTAAATTACCCTTATTTTTCTTGCATTTGCAGTGAGTCAGAGGGATGGCAAGAGCAGGTAGGCTTTTATAAGTCTCATTATTGTCTAGGCTTTTACAAAATTTTATCAGAAGTAGTACTTGTTCTGGGAATTAGTTACGCTATAAATTTGCAGCTCTTCCTGTCCTCCAGCAAGAGAAGCACTACACTTAGTTTTGTTTCAGTCGTCTGGTATATCCTCTGTCATTCATGAACCTGCAAGATTACTGAAAGTGCTTGGGTCAGTTGTTCAACAGAGGCAAAAGTTGCCATCAGTGTTAAAACATCGGGCACATCTAAGATGATCTGGCCTGGTGTACCCCCTTAAAGGCCTAGATTGTCTTTAGTTGTCATTAGTATTAATTGTGAAAGATTGCTATTGAGCTACAAGTGAAAACTGATACAAAAGAAACATTTTAATATATTTTAACCTTTTAACATATTTATCCTCACAGTCAGGTCCTGTCTTCACATTTTAAATTACACTTATTTAAAGGTTTGTACTGTACAAAATTTTCTTGTCCTTTGTCTTATTATTAATGTACTTTTCAAGTGATTTACAGCTGCTTTTCATGTCCCTCATTAAATGCATCACATTCTGTTCACTGACTCTTCTGATACATTTTCCTCTGCCTACCCACATTGTATTTTGAGACTTGTCCCAGCTCTCTGACCTGCACTCCAACTTCTGTATTTTCATTGCTTGTGTTAAAGGTCAATGAAGAACTTACAATTTAGACAGGTTGGTTTATTTCCACACTTGTTTTTCCACTGTACTCTTAATAGTAATCCTCCAAATAGTTGTGAGCTAACTTAGTCTCCTTTTTCTTTTAGATCTGACCCTCACAAAACACCCCATGAATTCCCAAAGATTCTCAAACACCATTTTGATTTTCCTGTTTCTCCTTTGTCCCTTCCTTGAAGATGAGAAATACTGCCATTTCATGGTCAAATCCATACGTTTAATCTATATATGATTTTCCAGTTACTCAAAAAGTAACTGCTGAAAAAAGTGGTTTTACCCATTTTGGGTTGAAAGCGTACCTAGCAGTAGCTCCTTGTCTCTCAGTCTCAGAGTATGTCTACACTGTGAAATTCCTGGCACATTGCTTACCAGCTGGAGCTCACATTTAGCCTCTGTTGCAGCCACTCCCTATTTGAATACTATGAAAGAGGAAAGCAGACTTCCAAAGTGAAAGACAAGACCAATTTGACTCACTTTCTTCTGCTTCCACTGTTACAGAATTTGCAAAAAAATGGTGAAGATTCGCAGCCTGTTCCTTGGCTTTCCATGCGCCTGCAGTCACACTGAACTTCTGAAAAATGGTGTGATCTCCAGCAGCCAAGGACTTGTGTCATCAGTATGAGAGGGATGGAGCAAACACAAACAATTAAGTTTTGTCAGATACTTCAGAGCATATCAGACATGGCATAAATTCACAGCTCTAAGAATATGAAATATTCATGTAGATACAATTACAATAGATTTCATTATTTATCATGTCCAGTCATTCATATCCTGTTACAGAAAAAAGAATAATTGTACTATCTAATCCAGGCAAATCCCAAATTAAACAGAACAAAATGCCTGTGTGGAAGGGAGAGCAACAAATCTTGTTTTAGCCAAACTTTACACTTGCCCTGGTATCATCTGTTGACTCCAGCATAGTACAGAGTGTTTGATCCAGTAACAACTGACTTGGGTAACTTAAAACTATGCCTCAGAATATTTTTTTGATAACACGTTACTGGTTTCTAGAGAAGAACCTAAAATTCTCGGTGAGAGGGCTATCTTCCTTAAGGAGATTGCAAAGGAAGCCACCTGCAGCAACCAGAAAGAGTAGAGAGCCACGTGAAGCCAGCATTATGTTCTTTTGACCATATGAACAATGTAATGCGAAAGGACAAGGGTTCCTTTCAAATTTTTTGCTTCTCAGAAGTGGCAGACAGATGTCTTCTGTAGCTTGGAATCTGCAGTCTTTACCCAGCTCCTATCTATGGACTTTATCTCAAAGCCAAGAAGCCAAGATTGCATTTTGAAGCACAGTAGGAGATGGAAACTCAAATGGCAGAGGTTGTGCAAATTCCTATGTCAGAAGTTGTGTACAGCCTGGATGTGGCAGTGATTCCCATTCTTCTGAACCTTTGACTAACAAGTAATTCCAGGCCTATTAAGCTAAGGATGGAGAGCACAGTCTGGTGTTATGTTCAGTGATCTGTACCAGGGACAAAGCAGACTACTAGTGATTGACAGAAAATAATTACGCAAGATTAAAAGAAGATAGTTCAACACTTTTCTGTGAGAAAAAGATGAGCCCCACATGGCTTCATCATCCTTGGGCTAGCAAAAAAACCCAAACTCATCTATAAAGATCTTCATTCATTTCTCTCCACTTACATTTCCCTGTGTTAGATAATGATATCAATGTATGTGATATTTTCCCTCTAATTAGCCTGCTTTTAATACAGTTAAGAAACAAGTCAAAGACCTAGGAAAAATATTAAAAATTAAACAAACATAATATTTGATTTTGTAAAAGGCAGGGGGGAAATAAGCCCTCTCCATCAAAGAGCTGTGTGAAAATGCACTAGCGCCACTCTGAGCATGGATAATTCCGAGATTCTCCCCTGTGGCTCACGGCCCCATATTCAGAGGTGCTCAGATCTTTCCAGGGACTCCTGAAAGAGTTACAGCTTTCAGTGGCCTTACAAGAAATGCACATGAGTGGATACACCTCGCAGTGTAAGGTCTTACAGACGAGTAGTTGACTAGGACATATGATCCTGTTTGTCAATAAAAGGGCATAACGAAAACAACTATCGATTCTCTGCCCTGTTACTCAGCAGTATATTAGACAAAATGCATAATGCATGATACTATGTACACCGTATCTATCTTCCCAAGGAGTTATTACTGTTAGGAGGGTGTTTTTCAGTTTCTTGTGTCTATGGGTCTGTCTTCTGAATATTGAATGTTTGTTTTCTTGAACGATTTTGTACTTGGAAGAAAACATCCTAAATCCATCTTAACAATAATTGTCCCCAGGGACAGGGAAGAACAGATACAGCTAAAAGTCCAGCAAAACTTTTACAATGGCAAACAATGATGGACTGCAGTATTATCCCTAACATAAGCACACAACAAAGTTAATAATGTCCTACAATTTTTCTGGTATTCTGGCTTTCTGGCTAAGGCATAAAGCAGAGCCAACACTATTTTCAACACTAAAACTACTATTCCACTGTGTAAACCACTTCAGAGACAATGTAGCCACACTGCAAAAATCTGACTCACTTTTGGAATACCTGTTATTAACACTCAGGGTTTGTGTGCAGCTTATCATGGAGTATGCTGAAACCTTGTCAGCATTTAAAACACCTCCAAATTTAAGAATGCCTACAGAGGCAGTGATTTAGGTTAGGTCTATTTGTAATTTTTTACAGTGTGATAAACCAAACCAGGCAAAAATTTTCAAGAATGAAGATTCAGAAGCCTCGGATCCATCTTCGCTTAACCATCAGCATCAAAGCTTCAACATGTCTACATCACTGCAAAAAACAGCTTGTGGGCCCCTACTTCACTAGGGCATTTTTTAAAACAACTTACTCTAGCCACATTGCAGGAGGCCTCAACAAGGCAAACTATTAATAGCAGTAAAGTCCAGTTGAGGATTTTTCTTTTCCTTTTGTTTTGAACAAAATATTTAGTGCCAGACACTGCAGAGGCTGTCTACTCGGCCCTAGTGGGGTCTCATCTGGAGTGCTGTGTCTAGGTCTGGGCTCCTCAGTACAAGAAAGACAAGGAGCTACTGGAGAGCGTCTAGTGGAGGATGGCTAGGGGACCAGAGCGTCTCTCTTATGAGGAGAGACTGCGGGAGCTGGGCCTGTTCAGCCTGGAGAAGAGCAGACTGAGATGGGATCTCATTCATGCATATAAGTATCTTAGAGGTGAGTGCCAAGAAGATGGTGTCAGACTTTTTTCAGTGGTGCCCAGCAACAGGACAAGGAGAAGTGGACATGAACTAAACCACAAGAAGTTTCACCTCAACATGAGGAAAAACTTCTTTACATTGAGAATGGCAGAGCACTGAACAGTCTGCCCAGGGACGATGTGGAATCTCCAGAAACATTCAAAACCCTCCTGGATATGTTCCTGTGCCAGCTGCTCAAGGTGACCCTGCCTTGACAGGGTAGTTGGACCAGATATCTCTAGATGTCCCTTCCAACCCTGAAAATTCTGTGGAATAGCAACAAAAGCTCTTGCAAAGCTCTCAATTCTATAACCCTTTCCCAGTGCATTTGAATATGAAGTATCTGGTACTCTGTGTGAAAATGAAAATCAATTTTGGCATGGGAAAAACAGATATACCAGTGTTCAGCTTAAGATGAAAAAAGAAAAGGATGAGGAAAGAATCAGTGGCAGGAGTACTCTCAGGGACTGAAAAGAAAATATGGTGCCAAGGAAACCTCCATTACCGCCTCCCTGACCTCCCACACACACATATATATACATCCCGTAGCCTTAATGAACAATTGCAATTTGCTGGTGTTCTAAAGGAGCATGATTTGGCCCTTAACCAAAATATGGTCAGATCTTATACGCAAATTATATTAGAAATGCCAAAAAAAGAGTGTAGCATGAAATCTGTCTACTCCACGCTCCGCAGCACAGTCTGGAAAGATCTGTGGTTGCTGCTATCCTGACAAGGAAGGTGGTACAGAAGGCGTCAGTCACACTGCTCTGGTCATCAACTCCATTGAGGAACACCACCCAGACTTTTGTCAGGCTCTTTTTCTGGTGGAGGGATCCTGTGGACATATTTCACAGAGATAAGAAAAACATAACTCACCTGAACGGTAGCATCGCTGAAGAGCTGTAATACGTTTGAGCCATGCTTGGGGGCTTGGACTGAAACACTGTTCACTGTTGAACATCACACTCAAGGAAAGCAATATAAAGATAATGAAAGTCAAGGTAAATCATAAATAATTAATTTGTACCAAAAAAAATATCTAAATTTTGTCTTTCTAGCAAAAGAATGATTGTCATGAAACATGATCAGTTGAATTTCTGTTAGTCTTATGAGAAGTTCTTCACTTTTTGTTTTGGTTAGCAATGAAAATATAAACAATTGAATAAAAATTCACCAGATAAATAAATATTCAGGACTTATTCTTGCTTACAAATACAAAAAATAAATACCTGAAGATCTACATTTCAATTTTATTACGCAGTTCTAGCAATTATATTAATAGCATTATTTAAAGATTAAAGGATTGTCTTTGAAACAATCCAGGATAGTGACTCAAACTTATAAGAGTGAAGAGTTTTTTTAGACAAAGCCAACAAACCAACCTGAGCTTATCTCTCTGTTCTGTTAAAATGTATCTGAAGCATTAGACATTCACTAATGTGAAGTGTGGGCTTTTTGTTCAGTACTGTCCTTGGACATGGTGACTGGTTCTACTTCAAAATGTTTTGATGAAACAGTTCATCGTTGTGTTATTTATGGCTGGAGATGATAGACTGTTTTCTGATAGACTAGTAACCCACTTGAAATCTTTGCTCCTCACCAAGCCTGAAGAGATTTAACACAATTATCCTGGAAATAAGGATCTGACAACACATTGTTCATGACTTGAACTCTTTTATGAGAATGTCACACAATGCCAGCCCAACTACTGCAGTCAGTGGCATGTTCAACAAGAGCATCATCAGATCCAGCACTACACTGGCATGGATGAGCATTTCAGGTATGGATTATCCTGACCAAGCAGCCAACAACGACTTAACAGTGCCTACATACACCCAAACAGTGGATGCTCTGTTGTACTGCCAGAACAAGAGGATTGTACTGCTGGAAGAAGAGGATGATGTGTACAGCTCTTATGAGGTTGATGGTTATGAAGCATCTGCATTGCTGTCCTCCCACTGGCATTATCTGCCAAAGAGCTGTGTCCTGACCCTGGGAACCCCAGCAATCATGTCAGCAGCCATGAGTAGAGCATGTCACTGAATCCCAAAAAATAAAGTACGGAACGTACATCACCATGCAGGCAACCACCACCGTCAATCAGACCAGGACAAAGGCATGATGGCTGCACTAGAGGACACCCAGTCTGCTTCTCTTGAACACAAATTGGAGCAGGTTCCTGTCACCCTTAGCTCAGTTCAACTCCAGCAGGCTGCTCCTAATAGTAAGCAGTGTATATCAAGGTTTGTCTGTGTCCAAAGAATCATTCCCCTTAGCTTTAGTTGTTCTGTCTGGGTGATGATTCTTGTCTATTCTAGATTCATAGGATCATTAAGGTTGAAAAAGACCTTTAAGATCACCAAGGAATACATCAATATGTGTTCTTAGTCCCCAGTGCTTTCAAAATACGTTTATANTGGGTGATGATTCTTGTCTATTCTAGATTCATAGGATCATTAAGGTTGAAAAAGACCTTTAAGATCACCAAGGAATACATCAATATGTGTTCTTAGTCCCCAGTGCTTTCAAAATATGTTTATACCTAATAATTCAGAAGAAAAAAAATCTCAGTTTAGAAGCGTTTCATCTGCTTTTTTGGGGGAAGGCTCACTCACTAAGGGACAGCAGGGAGATTTTTAAAGAGCTCTGAGTTAACTGTTTCCTTTTCCTCAGCGTTTGAAGATGTTGGATAGGTTGAAAAAATTTGTCCTCCTGGAGGCTATAATTATGGTGTGGTGGTCACAGAGGTAGGTGTTTCTGAACATGGTAATACCAGGGCACAAATAAATAAATGTCGGACATGGCACACAACACGTAACCCTCCTTCACTACATCCAAGAGATATTGCTGGGAAATCACTATTAGAGCAGCCTTGTCAAAAGTGGGGAGTATTGGCTTCATCCAGTGGGCAACTTCTAGGACTTCTAGGTATCTTCTTTACAGCACTCATGTCAAATCCCTTTCTTCAGCTCGGTTGCAAGGCAATCAGAGTCAGTGTCCAAAGAACAGTGTTATTTTTTTATTCCATTCTAGCCAATAAAACAACTACGTAGCACTTACACCTTCCATAGATAATTATGGCATTTCTATTTAAGTAGGAATTGTCAGAATAGCAGTTCACATTTTGCCTGTAGATTGATTCAATTTGCTTCCATATTACGAAGTATAATTTAACAGCAGACGTGAAATAACAAGACTCCAGCTGTCCTATCTACTTACATATCAAACAGAAAAGCTATCTCTTCTGAAGGACAGTAAAAAGCCCTTATTGGCTGTCCAGTCTGTCCAGTGTCAAATTATTTTGCTATTCTTAAGTCCTGACTCTAGTTTTAGCATAGATGAAAAGGTGGAAATGTTTGGAAGACAAGACACTAATACATTGTACTTGTTATTTATAGAACTTCCTTTTTTGGGTTTTAAATGGTTTGACAAACTTGATTAGTCAAACATTCCCTTTTCCAAGGAAATTAGTGTGGAGCAAACAGTGTCTCTCTCCTACAGCCTTCCATTAATTCCACACAGTGGAAAAGATAATTTTGTCCAGGTCCAGGTGGAGAGGTGGAGAGCACGTATGAAAACATGAAGTGTTTTGAAAGGTACAAAAGGTACAATGTATCTCCTTCCTGTAGGAGTCTATTTTTATAATAGGTTAACTAATACATATATTGAAGTGTGTTGAACTGGTTTCTCCCACATAAAAGGAAATATTAATGATGGAATAAAGTATAATCGTCTAAAACCATAAACAATCCCATCAGATTCCAACACCTCTGAATGCATTTTAGTTTCACGGACAAGAGTGCTATCACAGTTGCTTGCTCAAAAAAAATACCTGATGAAGCAGCTACTTCAAGTCTGAATGGAAGAGGACTCAAGGTCTGTTAGAAACTTCTCTGAAGAAGGCCAAGGACTCTCCTGGGATGCATGACTGAGGTAACAACAAGCAAGAGAAGCTCCAACGTAACTCTCAAAGTATTGCTGAAATCACTGAGAATTTGCCAGCAACAGGCACTTCACATGTCCTTGTTATTTTTATCTAGCACATTGATTTCCTTTTCCAGTTTTCATGAAAGCCTCTATACTGTGGTAAGTTTGGAAGATACATATAGCAAATCCCCCCAGAAAACCAATGTGGTCTGTCAGAGAGGAAAACAAACGTACGCACAAAAAAACATATAAAAAGGCAAGTGATTTGGGATGGGGTGGTCTCATAGAAAGCGACTGGGTTTCTTCTGTTCCACTTCTCCATATCTTCTGGAAACTACAGGGAACAAAATTTGAAGACATCATACAAGTAAGTTTTCCAGCTGATCTATAGGGAGCTTACATACCAACTGCCTGAATTTCATGGGACACAGGTTAAAATCTGATTTTCTAAACAATCCAACCCTTCTCCTGAGAAAAGGGATTTTTCCTCATATTTTCATTCTTCACACAACTGCAGGATACTGAGTAATTCTAAGAGAATCCATGAATTTACATTAGGGGACATAGTTCATACCAGGAGTACACTTTTGAAAGAGATTTCTTTACTGTGAGGGTGGTGAGGCACTGGAACAAGTTGCCCAGAGAAGTCATGGCTGCCCCACTCCTGAAGGTGTTCAAGGCCAGGTTGGATAGGGCTCTGAGAAGCCTGGGAGGTGTCCTTGTCCATGGCAGGAGGGTGGAACTAGAGGATCTTCAAGCTCCCTTCCAATCCAAGCCAGTTTATTGTACTATGATTATTACCACTTTCTGCTCTTTTGTTTCCACTGCGGAGCAGTGTATGAGTGTTCAAACACCCTCAGCACCAGCTCTGCTGATCTGCTTCTTTAGGTACATTAGTCAGGGACTAATATATTAGTTTGAGGCACTGCTGTGTGAAAGGAGGTCAGAACTCTTCAGGCAGACGACCCAGATCCCTTACTGCTGTTCACTTGCCCCAAACCAAAGTTTCTCACTTAGTTTTTGAGTTGACTCCAAGCAGAGTTTACCTTCCTCTCAAGCGGGATGAAAATTCAGAGAAAAGAGACTACCACAAAAGCATTTGCATAGAAATTACTGAATTAAAATTAAAAATATTTGGAAAAACAAAATACCAAAAATGTAATGTCTGAATCAACACAAAAACAGCAGCAGAACAATGTGCTGTCTTAAAATATATTCTCTGTTTTACCACTGCATTTGGTCCTAACAATCTGTTCACTAATTTGTCTGTTAGTTCCAGAAAACCATACCATTCCCTTCCCTGCTATCCTCTGCCAATTTTTCCTACTTCACTGTAATCCTCCAGAGTGACACTCCATCAGCTTCACATAAAAAAAAAAAAAAGCAACAAAACAAATAAAAAGAAACAATAAACAAAAAAAAACCCATACAGAAAAACCCCCACCCACATTAATTTAACCCAATATAGCACAGAATATTACCCACAAATTTCAGGGTCCAGATGAAAGTTTAAAACCCCCGAATAGCGATAATCAGAAAAAAAAAAGTAATACTTAGAAACAAAAGAATGTGTTTCTTGTTATGCACCTGGGCATGAAGCCACCTGGTCCCACAGGATATGCACCTGGCTTTGTCCCTCATGGTCTAATATCCCAGTATACCTACTCCTGGCAGTACACAGTGCTAGAGCTGGTGTTCAGCCATACACTCTCTTTTGCCACCTCGGCTGAACAGGAGAAAACCTTTGGCAGATAAATAGAGAAGGCAATTGACGATAGAGGTGTCTTGATTGTCAGGGGGAAAGCTTAGAGAAACTCAAATCTTTTAACAGACTCTTGCCAGAAAACAAATTTTAAAAAGCCTGCAGTACCTAAACTATGGCATCTTCCAGCTTCCTCCTCAGGGATGTATCTGTATTAGCATTTACTGCATTGCAGGGTTCACTCTAGGTTTAAATTTGTTTTGCATGTGTACTTGGATTCTTGCAATATCACTCAAGCTCTGGTACAGTGAAAGCATGTTATTCCTGGTGATCTGAGGCTGAAGTCTTGTGTTAGGGCAGCCTCTGTCTCACCCCACCTGTGATGGTGGCACAAGGCCCCCCTCTGGTTGATACTCTACACTCCCTGGTGCACACCCAGGCCCAACACCTGACAAAAACACTGGACCTGGAACCAAGAAGTCACTGAAAATTAAATCCCAATTCTTTCCCTTTGTGCCACATCAATAAGTAAAGTAATACATAGTCTGAGTTTCTGCAGGCAACTAACCTTGGAGTCCTGCTGTCATATTTGCTCATGCTGAACAGGCTTTCTGGTCTTTTATCTCTGCTCAAAACAGTTCTAAAATGCCATTAATTAACATATATTTACTGAGGATTGAAACTTTCCTACAACTTCAAACTTTCACTGAAGAAAACATGAGTAAGTCAGAAAATAATCACCAAGGACTGTATATACAGATATTAAGGAATTCAATTAGGAAAATCCAGTGTTCAAAAGTCTATTACCCAGGCTATAGATTGTGCAGCACTGCTGACTTTAATAACGTGACATCATTCCTGTTTTCTCTATTGCATTTTGTATGATATTGCCTTTCTGTCTGTTCATGAGCACAGCTAGGGAGTTTGGTTGTCACACATATGCACACACACACGCACACGCACACACACTCTTTCTCACTCCATTCATCCAATTCTGGATATATTTATAAGTGAACTGATACTCCAAATCAGCTCAACGTAAATGTAGCATGTATTTGTTCAGCCAGGCTAATATGTCAGATTTAAATGCCTGCATTTATATCTGTCTGATATGAATTATGCATGAGCATATATTAGCAAGCACTCTCTTTCTCTTCTGTTAAGCTTTGAGCTGGTCCCTTGGGAACTCATTATCTACAGTGGGTTTCACAAGGGCTTGATGTGACTCTACCAGAATTGTTATTGTACCTTCCCAGAAAGACTGTGATACTCTTCCCAGACACCTACAGTTCCATTCAGAGTCGACTATTTAATTGTCTAATAGCAGTGAGTATTTTTCCCACTGAGCCAAAGTAGTGAAATTGAATTATCCGGAATATTACCAGGTTTTTTTTCCAGAGACAGACAGAGCCATTGGACAGGTACTGCTGGAATAATTTCAGGACTGTTCCTTTCCCTGGCAATCTGTTTCGACTTACTTTTCTCTTTTCATAGAGGTTTTGATTTTGCTTTTTTTTAGCCACCTCGGGATGGAGACTCTGCCCGATGCGGGATGAAAGCGCCGATGTGGGAGATGAAAGGCAGCCCGCAGCTCAGGTGCTGTATCCCGCTCGCCAACACCCTGCCAGCAGCCGGGAGGCGTCGAGAGAGCTGGTCCGTCGCCATCCCCGCCACCTCCGAGCCTCGCACCACCAGGGTGGCGGGATGCGGGAGCCGCGGCATCCCTCTCCCGCCCGTCCCGCTCCATCACATCAACACCGGCGCCTCAGCCCGGGCACGGCTGGGCACCGGCAGCCAGGGCTCCCCCGCGCTGAGAAGGTGACGGCAGGCTGGCTTTTCCCCACTCGCACGCCACGTGGCACCTCCTGCCACGGGATTTCGTAACTTTCCGTGGATCTCTCTCCCCCGTGCCGCTGGATCTCCCCGGGGCGCGGGGCCGCGGCGCCCTCTGCGGGCCGCGGCGGGAAGGGCGCGGGAGGGTGCTCGGGGCGATGTGAGCCAGGACCGGCGCGGGGAACAGGATGGGGAAGCAGCGCAGTTACCCCCAGGAGCCCTGGGTTAAGAGGTTAAGAGCACGCACGTCCCCCCGTGCCCTGCCTTGGCGGGATGGAGCCCTCTCAGCGGCCGCTTGGGCACGGCCCCGGCCGGCGCTCCGCACCCCAGCACGGTGCGCGCAGCACAGGCGGCTCCCAGGGGAGCCTCGGTGTCCCGGGGCTGCCCGGCTCCCTTCCCGGAGAGGGAAAAGCAACCTGCGCACTCGCTTGCCTCCAAACTGTAAACTTGAAGACACAGATTCGGCAAAATGACGAACTGACGGACCCAGTGCTGGGTCCGAGGAGAGGCTGCTCCCAGGGGATGAGCTGTGGAGAGTTTCGGGTGGTACGGCACGGCTGCCCCAGCCGGCCCTGCCCGTCCCTCTGCGGCCTCACCGGGCGGCCCGAGCTTGGGGGCGCTTTCTCCATCCTCCGAAAAGCAGGAGGCGGGAGGACGGGAGAGTGTCCGAGGCTGCTGCGGACACCGGGCGGGCATCGCCTCAGGGCAGCACCGGCCCGGCCGAGGGCGCGGGAAGGGGCAGCGGTCCCTGCAGCGGCCGGGGGAAACTCTGGTAGTTCTGTGGTCAGTGAGGGGGAACCCACGCCAAAGGCATCTCCATCTATGGCTTTCTAGGGGGATCGTCCATGGCATTATACTTTGCTTTGCTTTTTAGGTAAAACGAGTGTCCCGTCTCCCCGAGCAGATGTTCGGGAGAGCTTAGGAGAGGAAGGGGAGGATGGAGGCATTTGTGTCCCCGGGCTCAGGTCACAGGAGGCAGCAGAGAATGGAACCCAACGCCCCAGACTCCGCACCTGCCACCTCCAGTAAGCGCGGCCAGGACGAGCCCTCCCGCCTGCGGGCGACTCCCGACGGCCGGAGCTGCCGATGCTGAGGGCACCTGGAGCCTCTCGCCCGGGCAGGAGATGCGAGCATACCCCAGGTCAGGAGCATTTTAATTGCCCAGCTGCAAGCAAGCCGGGGCTTCCAGCTCCTTCGTGCCCAGCTGAGCGCTGCCCTCAGGAGAGAGCCGGGAGCCCCCGTCGGGGGCCGGCCCGTGGGGCAGAGCCAGCCCCGCGGAGCCCGCACACCTCCGCAACCAGCGGCGCCGGCCGGCGGCAGGGAAGGAGGGCGGGAAGGAGCCCCGCTCCCCCCGTGAAGCGCACACAGCCCCGGTGCCGGTCCCCGGGGCGGGGGGAGGTGGCAGCGGGGGGCTGAGCGGGCGGGGGCCCCGAATGCGTCAGAGATGTGTAAACACCGCCGCGGTGCCCGCCGCTATTTAAGGGGCCGAGGCTGAGTCTCCCCCGACTTCCCTGCTTGGGCACACACGGGACTCACCTCTCCCAACTCGAGTGGGACCTTGGAAAAGCGCAGCGGAAAGGTAGGGAGCATCTGTCACCGTCTTCTGACAGCACCACTGCCGAGGGTAGGGAGGCAAAGGAAATGGGGATGCCTGGCGCTTACCTGTGCCGCGGCTCAGAGGGCATCCCGCTCTGTGCCGGAGGAAACGCTTCCCGCCGGAGAAGAATTCCGGCCGCTCCCGACAAGCGCGGGCAGCCGGGCGGACGCCAGCGCGGAGTGCAGGATGCGGGGAGCAGCGAGCGGGGCTCCCCTCCGCTGGGAAAGGAACTGGCCAGCAGTGGTGAGATGCTGGCTTTGGAGACCGTAGCAAGGACATGAATACTTAGATGTGTATATATATATTTATATGTGTGTGTGTAAAAAATGCAGGACTCGGGGCAGTTGAATGGATGTGATGCACCTTCGGTTTCTATGTACCCAAACGTAGATGGGTACATCACCAATAACCACGCCGGAGTGGCATTTCAACTTTCTTCATTCATCTCCCAAGAATGTTTTTAAACCGCCATGTTCTATTTACTGTGAATTGTTTCAATCTAGCGTATGTGTTGGGCAAATAAACTTTATTTTATCCCCTTCTAAAATTAAAAGGTTAAGTGTACTGTTGAAGAACTTAAGAGGTTCAAAAAATCTCACATAGCTGAGATAATTCATGGGTATTTATAAGTGAAAATTACTCCCATAGCATGAAGTACTAGGTAGCTTGTTTCTTCTAAAAATTGAGAGTAATTTCTGTTTCCAGGAAAAAATGCTATTTCAGCTTATGTGATAAAACGATTTAGTAAACCAACATTGTTTTGTTTAGCACACCTTTAAGGAAGCAGTAGAAATCTAAATTCTCTGTTTAATATGAAGAAGATTATTAAGTTGCACTTTACTTCTTACAGATTTTAACTAACCGGCTTTCACCACTCCAGCTATTAGATCAAATGTTTTGGGGGAGGAGTGTTAGATTTTGGTTTTTCTTTCATTGGGCCAAGTTTTTGGTTTTTTCTTTTCGTGTATGATGAGATGAAACCTCTTGAACACTAAAGTTCAAAACACTGAATGTTGGTAGAATAAAGGCTCTTCATAGAACTTGTCAAAACTGAGTATCTGTGATAACAGCAGGGTTTAGTGCAATAGCAAAACACTGAAATGTTTGAGTCCTACATTTTTTCACAGAGATGGATTCATGTCCCTTAAGTTTTTATGAAATACAGCTTCCAAAGAAAGAAAAGCAAATAAGAACTGAGTAGATCAGGGAGATACAGTACATACTAGGCTGGAAGAAACAAAATTAATTACCTGGACCTTCCTCTTTATCAAGGGTATTTAGCTATTCACATATGTGTTTTTCAGCTTAAGACAGATCTCCCAGTTACCTACATTTTAAAAAAACCAACACAAGCCTGGTTTGCTCAGAATTCAGCATCGCTAATGAAGATGGGATTAGGGACTGCACAAAATGTATTAAACATGACCACGTAACAGCCCACTGCTGTTTTCTCCCCAGCAATGTACAGCAGGATATGCATCTGTGTGTTCCTTGCTGTGCTCTCGGTGAGCTCCTTCGGACAGCAAGCCCTGGGCTCGCACAATGGGAATCCTCTGCCTGCTGAGATGGAGCAGAGCCTGACAGAACCTCACCGGCACATCCGCGCCCCGTCGTCCGCTGGGGCCCTGAAATCCCTGCCACGGCTGGATGGCAGCAGTGACCAAAGAGCCAACATCGGCGCTTTGCTGGCCAAGTATCTCCAGCAAGCCAGAAAAGGTACTGCTTATAGCCTGCTTCTGTGCCAGTGGGAATTCCTGAAGGGGGACCTAGGAGTTGAGATAACCCTGTCATCATCTAACAGGAATTCCTGAAGAAGATAGGGTTTAGATTGTGCCTCATTATTCCTGAAGTATAAGGCATTCAAAATGCTCTCTCCCAAACCCCTCCCAAAAAAAGGATTTCTTTGTAGCAGCCTATGAGAGTCATGTAAAGATAACTGGAGAAAATGTCACCTACCTGTCAGGTTATAGTTCAGCTGCTATGTTTAATTTCATTGCCTTATTATTTTGGTGATATTTTCAGTACGTTGTATCTCATATAAAGCAATTATATTTTCTTTAAAGTTTTTAATTTCGTTAAAATCCTCCCTCCTTCTTTTAAAGTTAGAAGAGCAGGAAAACTTTTCTGAGGATAAATGCAGACCAAATGGTTAGCCTCACCTCAGCCGGAAATATCTGTACCAGGGAAATATTCTGAGCATTGGATTTTTCATGTATGTGTTCCCAGAGGAAATTACAATAGCATGAAAGCTGTCAAAACACAGAGTTCACCTTTATTAGTGCAATAATTAAAAGCAATGATAAGTAAAAGCATATTTGCTTCGACATATGTCAATTCCTGGTAGGGTTTTTGTCTCGGGCAGCCTGGGAACACAATCTTGCTGTTACTTAAAACCTCCGTGGCACAGTGTCACAAGGACATGAAAAATCAGTAGAGAAGAGGGATTACAGGGCATTCTTATAATGAGATTTATTAGTCACTTGAGGAAACAATTGTGTTACATAAGAGTAAAGCTATCACTGTTGATGCCTTACAGAATATATTTTACATTGATAGAAAAGCATGCCATCTGTGCTACCAGTAAAAATGATGGCTCAAAATCATTGGCCACTGAGACTTCCCCAAGAAAACATTTTTCCTTTTGAGCTGTCTCCTCTCTGTACTGCTCTGTGTCTCAATAGAGTAACACCATGGGCAGCCCAATTGCTGTGGCATTTTGGCTGCCAACCTCAGCTAGAGCCACTACAGAAATTTTGTTTGCTCATGAAAGCTTCACTCCAGCCTGTGCCCTGTACTACACAGAAAAAAAGATACCTAAGACGGAAACTGGGCTTCAAGGGAAGCCAGTAATTAGGATTAGGATTACCTTGGCATACAGACATCGAGAAACTAAATCACACCCAGCCCCAGACTGTGCTTAGGATAAAGTTCACTTTATATAAGTAAGAGCTTCCTCCACCTAATGCGGACCATTTAACCCTCCTCTCTTGACAGCTTCCCTGCTGACCTCTATGCTAGGCAAAGTCCTGTGCTTATCTGTGATGGTGGTCTGTAATTAAGAGAAGCCACGTGTGTTTTTGTGCATTACAGATGCAGCCATACACTCCCCTCTGTGTACTCAGAACACAGCCAAATTAGAAACAACAGAAAAATGAATCACTTTCAATAGTGCCTGAAAGATTTCATCTCACATCAGCAATTTGCACGATATCCATTAAGGAACTTCTTCTATCTGTTCATGCAATTTAATGGAAAGATAATTCAGATGTGAAATTCCACAGTTCAGTGCTACACTTAAAGCTGTTATTGAATAAGCATGTTATTGCAGGAGTCTGTAAAGCAGAATCCTCATTACCTTTCCCCAGCATAGTCATTGTTGCCCACCCACATGGAAACAGAACACCTCATTCTAGTTTATGTATCCATTATATTCCCTTAAATATGTGGCTGACATTTCCAAATAGGCTAACCAGAAAAAGCAAAAAAAAAAAACCCTTTGGATTTAAGATGTCTTTTTCTGTAAATATCAATATGAGGGACAATTTCCTGCATATGTGTTATTGACACGTATAATTAACTCTAAAAAGTGTCTGGAAGCAGATGATGGGATTCTTGTGATGTGACTAGGCTAGTTGAACTCTAATTTGTAGATGTAATTGCTGGTTACAGGAGAGAAGATTCATGGGACAAACAGTATTTACTTCATTTAAAACATACATACAGTGTTCCCATCAAAATATTATATTCCTATTTAATGTGAAGACTCTGGGCAGTACTTCAGAAATCTCTGCAGAACACTCACATCTACTGTATTAGTCACTTCTAACCTGTCTAAACCATAATACTCACTGGAAAATTCCATCTAGGGGGAAAGAGAGTCTGGGCTTTTGTTAGTGTTAGCACTCACCAGTAGTGGCGTTTGCCCTCATGATTAATAGAAAGGCTGGGTTTGTAAAGTATTTCCAGTTAAAACAGTGAGAGAGTTAAGTTCTCTCAAGGGCTTAGGGATTGATGACAGCTTTGTAGCTGAACTGCTACAGCTGTGAATATATCTGTCATACGCTGATTCTGCAATACCCACACAACATCTCTGGTGGGTTGAGGAAAGGTAATTAAGGTGCTGTTAGGAAATTTGAGACCCAAGCTTTCATCAATTAGGTTCATCTGCAGGCTTTCAGCTTGAATCTGGCACCGTGTAGAAGAGATGTTGTAGCTCTCAAGCCAGTGACAGGCACATTTAATGTCCCCTAAAGAGCCCTTGAGAGGCCAGAGAGTAGTGGCACCAGGGGAGCCTTTACAGCCCACAGGTCATGGCAGGCTCAGAAGTCTCTTAAGCACCAACATCCGAGTGATGGTTCTGCGCTGCCTGAGCCCTGCCTGGTTATTGTGCTAAGGAGCCATTGTCATTAACTTAATTACACTTTCTGAATTATGAATGTGAACTTCATGGGGTTTGAGCATTTAGTGACAGACATTCTATTCTACAGAATTTTTTTTTTGGTCAGTTTGTTCTAGGTAAATGTCTTAAACATGGCTTTTTTTTGTGTGTGTATCTTTAAGTCCCTGAAACCACTAACAAAGCAATGCAGTTGCTTCTTGTTTTACCGGGTCACGTTCATTATAAAGCATTACATGAGGAAGACCTTGAAAGATAAAAGCACAGAGTCAACAAGGGTTTCTTCAAAACACAAGAAACTGAAAGCAAGGCAATTGTGTAGATTTGGATATATGGTATTTAATTTGGGCTCCTTTTCCTTTTTGATCAATTCAAGTACTCCTCAAGCCTCAGTCTGCATTGAATACTAGTATATTAAATCTGTTCCTTCCTCACTCAAAGCTTAACTCCATCTAATTATTGATATATATCAATTTTGTCTGTTTTCAGGGAGTACAGAGAGAAGTCATTTACCTTTCCCTGTATTTTTTAGTTACACTATGTGATGATGTGAAAACACAGGATTGCAGTCCTTTTTTTAAAGTATAAACTCTCCTGGCAAATAGTTTGTGTCTCTTTGATGCCTTAAGCAAGGCATACAGAAAGAATAAGGCAAGCTCAGAAATCAACATCCAACCCTGCTGCAAAAAGAATTATGAAGGCTTTGGATAAGCAATGAAAATAACGCTGACATGGTAAAAAGTACTGTATAATTCCAGCAATAGGTATCTCTAACTGTGAATTCCAGACACAACCTTCTCCATTTCAGGGTTATTCCCAAAACCTAGGATTCATAACTCTACCCTGCTTGTTACTGAATTTGCACTGCAAGAGCTCCTGTACTTACGTTAATGTCTTTCTAAGCAACACAGGACTGCAGTGTCTCAGGCTTGAGCCTGCTCTCAAGAAGAGTTATTTTGCATCTAGAGCAGCTCTCCCAGTATGAGCAAGCAAGCATGGGCCTTCACAGGAATAGTGAGAAATGGTTTGGTCTCTCCCTCTCCAGTAAAATAGGAAGGAAAAAGGAAGAATCTATCCATATTCCTTCCTGTTAGACAGGACCAGAATGTTCCTGCAGCAGGAGGTAGAAAATGATCTGTTTATTTTGCGCTGAAAACATCCAAGCCACTTTCAGAACATTACATACAAGGTTTTGTCTTGGGGTTTCTACTGATGTTTTCCCCAACGAGGTGTCAGTGGTGTTACATGGCCTGTATTAGGTCCATTTCAACTATTGCAGACATCTGCTAGTGAGCACAAGCCAGATCAGAACATGGGTGAACCCAGAAAATGTGTCCTCTTACTCTCTGCTCTCCCAAACGCTTTTTCCTTAGGTTCCACTGGAAGATTCTCAGTTGTGGGAAACAGGGTACAGAGCATTGATCCTACTCATAGGATAAATGACAGAGACTACATGGGCTGGATGGATTTTGGACGCCGCAGTGCTGAAGAATACGAGTATTCTTCCTGAAGAACACCAAACTATAGCAACAAGGAAAAAAAAATTCACACTCCCATGTCTGTACAAAAAGAGATAAATCAATTTGTTGTCCTCTTCAAATCAGTGTTTTAAAGTATTTAAAATCATGTATTTGACATAAGTTTGTCTGTAAGACTATACAATGCAATATATACATATGCGGAATTTTCCAGAAAACTTTTTCTTTCTTTTGTGGTTTCTCATACATTGATACTATATTAAAATGATTTCACTTATCCCTCCTTGTCCTGTCACTGCATGTTGCTGGGTGTTTTACTATAAAGAGAGGCAGGATAATGACTTCATTTGGCAATGTAAATATATTCCATAGGTTGAGCAGTCAGACAGATTACCCACTTTTCAGAGAAATCTTGTGTCAGTCCCAAGAGCTTTGAACTCTAGGGAACTTGTCCAAATATAAACACAGCAGCACAATACTGCCAGAAAAGACAGCTATTTTCATGGTGACCCTATTTGCAAAGGACTGAGTTATACACTGAGCCCACATGTTTGCAGTGAATAGCCAATAGTACTAAAACAGTGAAAAAGAGGAATGATACCAATATGTTTCATCTTCCTGGCTTATTTGTTTTATGTTGTGAACTCAATGTGATAAGTTCTGCTGATGGCTGCAAATCACAGAATAAACAGAGCATTCCCTGCTGTGTGGTGAGCCAAGCATTCATTTGGGAAGGGGTGAGGACAGGTTCCTGAACAGAGCAGAAGGTGACCCTGAGAGGGAGAGGTGTTGGAGCAGCCCAGTCACAGCATCCTTAAAGGACAGAGGTGGCTCCCAAGTATCACAGAGGCTGTCTGAGTTGGCTGCTGCCCACCAGTGTGGAGAGAAGGAGGGAGGTTCTGCCCAGCTCTCGCCAGGCTCAGAGCAGGGCAGAGGGCCCCAAGTTCAGAGCTGGGCAGTGATCCCAGCTTGTGCAAAACCAGCACCCTGAAGATCCTGCAGTCATTCCTGTCTGCCTGTGGGCAGGCTGCAAAAAAAAGTGTTTTACCTGCACTCTCCTCCTCCACCACGGGTAACCAACCTCCCTGCAGCTCCTGGGTCTCCTTTAGCAGCTGGATCCAACACCTAAGGAAGGCCCTAAATTGTAAAGGAGGTGATTTTCGCATTGCATAATTCACAGAGTTTCTCCTGAATGTGTGCACTGTGACAAAAAGGAAAATATTTGTCACACACAGGAAAGCAAGTGCTCGCCAAAGGAAAGAGGCAGCAATTTCTACAGCAGTTAATAGGCAAACACAAAGTGTAGAAAACAATACACAGAAAATACTTGCACTAAACCAAAATTCTACCAAAACCAAGAAGACTGGGAAACAAACCAAAATGGTTGTGCCAAGGCATGAGCACAAAAACACTTTGAGGAGCTGCTCCCAGCTAGGAGAGCAAACAGCACTGCAGAATCTGCAGTGAAAGGGAGACTTCAGCAAACAGTAACAGGGAGTTTTCTTCTCTAGTAACACCAAATATCGGGTTTTTTATTGTGGATCTCATCCAGAAAACAGGGAAAGGCTTTTCTGCTTTTCTTCCTCTCAAGCTTCTCCCAGTCAACCAGTTTCCAAGCCACCTAGTCTGGCTTTTTTTAGGCTCCTTACCAAGCATAATGAGTCCCAAATCACCTGAATTCTCTCCTTGGTTTTGGTTATTGCTCACAGCAAAATAGTCCCAAGTGCCCATTTTTTCCAAAACTTTCAAACAAAAGATTAAAAACAATTAATCTATTTTTTCTAAAACTGAGGAAAATACAAATAAATCTAAAGATGCATATATTTAAACATTTCCCACCAAAGTGATGTTTCTTTAAAAGTAACTTGGGAGAAAACTCAGTTTCTGTTTTGCTATCTTTCAAACTAATGTCAGGAACAAACAAGAAATGTTTTCAAATGTTTTCATCCCTGGCTTCCACTGATGAAGGATGTAATATTGTAATATTGCACGGGGGGCTGGGAGTGGGTGATGTCACAAATCAAGCCTTATTACTGCAGAGTGTGGTCACTAGGAAAAAAACAAACCTTTTTTTTCTCTCCTTTGTTTCATTTCCTACAGGCAGATGGATGGAGAGACAAAGATGTTCTTTCCCATTCCTCTCTTCTGAAGGTCTCTGAAGATGTCTGTGAAAGTGCGCAGCCCTGAGTGCAGTCAGGTGATGAGTTTGGCAGCTTTTCCATGCCGCTCCCCCAGAACAGGGGCATCTTTGTCTGTCATACAAAAATGATTTCCCCACCTGACTGACCCAAGTGAGTGTTAAGAATAAAGAAGTATGGGGCAGTAGTTACGAAGAGGGACTGTGACTCTGGGATACAGTGCTGCTCCTCGAGGCAAAGGGGAGCTGGCTGCCAGCAGCTGGCTGTAAGCAGCTCAACAACATTATCCTTATCATAAAAATATCCATCACCTGCTCCTCTGGAAACAGAAGAAATTCCCCAGATGGAAAAGGGTTGTAAAGGCTGCTGAGACACCGTTCAGCTCCCAGGTGACCTGGAGGTGCTAATTTGAGCTAAACAGGGGAGCCAGCAAACCTGGGAAAGTCATGCAGCCCTGGTAGGTGCAACCCTTACCCTATGGCATTAGTGAAGCCACTCTCCAGGTTGTCCTGTTTAAACCCAAGGGAAACAGCAGCCTCAGGGAGGCCCTGCAGCTGGGTAGGAGCCTCTTGCATCCAGCAAAGGTTTTGGGCTGAGAAGTGCCCCACAGATTCCAGCACACCCAGCAGTGCATTGGCACAACCTCCTGGTGCTGTCTGGGATGTGAGATTCCTGGCCCTGCCAACTCTCTTGACATTTAATTTAGCTTTATTCAAATTCACCTTTATGAAAGCATGTGCATAGGTGCTAAATTTACACTGGCAAAATAGCAAATCAATACCTTCTTGCATTTAAAGGCAGTTTATTTTATCTGTGAGCTTGATTCAATTACTTGTGTTCCAGCTTTATTAACTTTATTTCAAAACAGGTGCCGGGCAAGTCTCCATGAACGGAGCAGCTTACTGCAAACTCCACATAAATTATTTGGGGAAAGCTTGTGGTTCTGCTAGCGTAGAGCTGTGCATACAGCAGCTGTGCAAAAAGGGTGGAAACAGCAAGTGCTTCTTGTGGGAATGAGAGGAAACCCAGGCAAGAGAGAGGGAGCATCCACGCCTGGGGAGGGGGCAGCTCTGCCTGGGAGCTGGGGCAGCATGTGAGGGAAACCTCAGCTACATCAGTGCACCTGACCCTGAACAGTCTCATCTCCCCTGGTATTTCATGCAGGAACACATGTGGATCCTGCTCTCCTCTCCCCGGCTTTGATGCATCCCCAGCTGCTCCATCCTTGCTGTGTGTGGGCTGGCAACATGCCCCAGGCCAGATGTTTCCAGCTGCAGCCCAGCTGTGCACATTTCAGCAAGCCTGACAGCCGAGCAGGCACTTCCCTTGCCAAGGCTTGAGCAGAGGAATTTGCAAGTCAAACAAGGTGAACGTTTCAATGTCCCAGCAGAGCAGCAAACGGCTTCTCTGTGTGCTCAATTTTTGTATCCCCGAAGTTCATTAAAATTCCCTTAAAGAAAGAAAAAACTGGCTGTGTGCTTGTTAAAGCTTTAATCATCTCAAAGTACCTGTGTCAATTGAACAGCAATTGGATTCAGCACAGCTTGAAACCTACTTCAGCAGGACAAAAATCTCTGTCATCTTTTGAATACAAACATTAGTGGCTTCTCAAGTGAAGGCCATTCTCACATGAAAGCCCACTGCCTACATTATAGCCGAGGACATTGCTAAGCACCAGGTACTTTCAGGACTTTTATTTTCCTTACCATTCTGTGGTTCAAATGGCTTGTTAAGTGAATTAAAGCAGGTCTGAACAGCACCCAGTGAGATGTGGTAGCACAGCTGAACGAGGCTAATTCTTCACCATGAATACAAGCCACAGGCAGCAGATGCTGTCTGTACCAAGGGAAGGCAGGACACATCTCAATGGCATTGCTGGACTTTTCAATGCAATGTAGAGAGCTGCCAGTAAATGGGTCCAGGGAGTTGGGAGGAACTCTTAAACCTCTGTGCACAACAGCAGTATGGGGTGGGGCCATCCAATACTTAGGATACATGTAAAAGGAACAGGGCAAGAGTCTCAAAAGGCTTTTTTAGCCAGTCTTGGCTCTCCAAAGAACATCCTGTGAGTCCATAGCCACAGCCCAATCTTAAAGACACAGTCCTCAGCATCTCATCTTCCTCTCCCCTCCAACCCAGCTTTCAGAGGAGAATTACCAGAAGTGAAGATGCATCCACAAAAGTCTCTGAGATAGTTGAATACTACAAGGGTGGAGCACTATTTCAACATTCTCTCTTCTGCACATCTCAGACTCAGCTCTCACCTTGCCCGGACTGGCACTTGCTTAATTCATCCTGTTCCCAGGCAAGGAGGGCTGGATCCTCCCTGGATCCCTCCTGTTAACCATTAACTTTCTGACCACCAGCTGCCCCCAGGCTCGGAGCTGGGCAGAGAGGAAGGATGAGTGTCAGTACTCACTGACAGTCCCTGGCTGTGCCCCTGGCATCAGCCTCTCTCACGGCTGGCGTAGGGCACTGCGTCACACTAATGCAAGCCCTCCACGAGTTTATTTTGGCATTACTGCTATCCCATTTCCTCTCTGTAGCAAGCATGTGATATAAATGCTATTATTTCCCTCTCCACCTCACACATACACACATCCTTCTCCTCAATGAGGGGTCTAATCTTTCTATGAGTTACTGCCTGATTATTCCCTCCTCCAAGGAGCTTTTTCCATTACTTAGCTTTCACCACATGTGCAGGTTTTTTTGAGCTTCTCACTACCTGATGTTTAATCACTGTAATGGTCCCTCCCTCAGGAACAAAGGTATTGGCTAACAACAGACCTCAGTCTTGTCTCTTTTGAAAAATACAGGATGTTTCCTCCTTATTCCGTACTTTCACATTTTGTTACTACACGTTTTGCACTGTATTAAGCAGGAGAGTGCAAACTCCTCTCCTCCTCAAAATACAGAAACCACACAACATCCAACTCTGCATTCTCACAATTCAGATAAAAACACCAAAAAGCGCATTTGCTTCTCTTTTTTTTTTTGACTCAAGTTTCACTGATTTCAGCAAACTTAATATCAGAAAACTTTTCAAACAGTTCTGTGTCTAAGAATTTAAAAAAACAAAGGATGGCCTCTTATTTTGCTTTAACTAAGATGAGAGCAAGGGGTCAAGGTGGAAGATTTATCACTTTAAAAGAACAGAGAAAAAGCTGAATAACACAGGACAATGCAACTTTTCTGTTATTTTATTGATATTAGTGAAGAAAAAATTAAATTTCATCATTCTGAAGTGTTACAATTGCTTTCTCTGGTGGGTGGACAGCTCCTACAGCTTATTTAAAGGCTAAATAATACTTCCCAATTGCATGATTTAACTTCTACACTTTAAGTTCTCTTATGGTATTGCTTTCTTCCTCTGGGTATATAAAATGGTCCATTAAGTCCATGACTTTTTTTCAGAATCAACTGTTACTCTATCTACTGGTTTAAGATACATTCAAATAAAAAGATACTTAAATGTACTTGCAATAAGTGCACACATACAACAGCAAACAGAGCTGATGGCATTTTACTAAAACATTGTAAGTTCATAGAATAAATAGAAGTCTTCAAACACATGCTGTAACTGACTGATGTGTTTTTCTTTTCTTTCTCAAAAAATATCCTTAGTGTCCATAGCACTACCGCAATAACTACTTCATTCAGAAAAAAAACAAACCACCCACCTATCTCTCGTCACAAAGACTAAAAGACAGTTTCATTTATACAAGAAATTATCAGTGCTAATAATTTAGTAACAGTCTGGTACAAATGGCAATGCACGGCAATTACATGTAGTGTGACAATGGTAACAAACGGGGAGCTTGATTTTAGATGCCACAAGAAGTGCAAGGAAAAGAAAGTGGATGCTAAACCCTCCCTGCTTTGCTCCTCTCCATCCCCTCTTCCAAAAAATATTTATGTCTGAGCTCTGCTCTAGAAACAAGCTCCCTCCAGTCTGCTCCAGTTCCAAGGTATTTCAACTCTTTCTACAAGCACCCAGCAGAGCTGGGAGAAACAGAGAAAAAATTGTGATAAAATTAGGATTGCCTGGCAACTAACGGTTGCGTGAGGTCTTATGTTTCCTTTCTGAAAAAGCAGTGGGTTATGTGTTTCTATGGCAGGTATTTTTTTCATTTTAAAAACACAGCTAAAATAAAGCATTTCCCCTACTTTTACCTATACTAAGGTCTGACTTTGGATGACAAAGGTTTCTCTGAAAAAAGAAAACAGAAAATGGGTGGAGAATATTCTCACCCTGCTTACAAGGCCACTGTCTTCAAATGCATGAAACACGAAGATCGGCACAAGGGCTGCAAGTTGCTCTTTCCTGCCTGTACCATTCTGTTACTAAATGTTTTCTGTGGTTCTCTGCTGAGGTTTCAAGGACTCACCTTTTCCTAATACTGGTTTTGCTACATGTTCTTTTATAACATTCTTATCTGTCAATCTGTTCCGCAACTTGGACTTCTAGGAAGTCACTGCCATGTTTACCTCACGAGTTGTGAAAACTGTTTTCTTTGGGCGCACTGACAAAGCATGTTTCAGTGGCAGCAACACATAATAAAGCATTTTCCCTTCCACAACCTAGTGCAGCATTGAAGAACAAAACAAAACAAAACCAAACCAAAACAAAACAAAACAAAAAAAAAAAAAAAAAAAAAAACCCAACAAAAAAAAAAAAAAACAAAAAAAAAAAAAAAAAAAAAAAAAAAACAACCCCAACCAAACAAAAAAAAACCAACAAAAAAAGAAGTTGCACAGAGTGTAAGTGTGCCAAAGGAAACAGTGGTGGTAGGAATATGTTAATATTCCAGGTACCCAGTAGGCCTGCTGACCTCAACACAGTATTAGTTCAAGTTTATAATCTTGGGGAGGAGGCAAATACAGAACAGGAAAAAAAAAGTTTCATCCATTCAGGCATAATAGCCAGGCACTCCAATAACTCAGCTCAACTCATCTACAGAGGCAAAATTAAAACTACCACGTTAAACTGAGTGCTTTGTTCAGTATTTAACGAAGCACAAATGCTCCCATGCTTCAAGTGATGTAATGAGAGGTCTCACATAACACATTCAATAGCTTCCCATGCACCTTTGACTCAAGTTAGGCTAGCTACAGAATTCACGTTTTTCTAGTCAAGTTATTTTTTGTTGGTTTTGCTCTTTTGTTTCTTTCAGTGCATCTTAAAAAATAACCTTTTCAAAAGGTTAGCAAGTTAACCTTAATACAGCAATCATAACATAGAGCCTTTTGCACTCGATTGAACAGTAAAATAATCCAATTAGTTACAATAGATCTGGTACATATTTACACATTTTATACAAAGTTTACACATTTCTCCCATTAGGCACGAAGTTGATTTGTCAAACTCAAGAGGCAATGAAGGGGTGGTGGGGAAAGGAGAAGGAGATTGCAGAAAGAATCTAAGTTTTTTCATTTAAAAAGACTAGCTGTAAAAATAAAGTCCTTCATCGTAAGCTAGTTTGCTTCGGGAGCTTGGTTCCCATGAGGATCCCCGAAGTGAGAGACGTTGGGCCTTTCATCTGCATGCTGGAACCCACCATGGTGGGGAAGCTCCGATTCCTTCGGATGCCACTGTTCAGCTGGATGCCCCCAATGGCACTGGTCACGGCAGGGCAGCCCAAGGGGAGACCTTCTGGTGCCAGGCCTCCAGGAACAAGGGCCCTCACTGGTCCCTGTGCCCCACAGAGAAGAGGTCCCTGGTCATCAGTTAGAGGAGGAGCTGACGTCTGCCCTGAACTCACAACTTTGGCAATACCAAACCTCTTGACTTTGTCCACGAGATTAAGGTTGGAAACAGACACGTCAGTTTGGCTCTCACTGTTCCTGATGTTCTTTTTATTCCTCACCTCCTTCAAGATTGAACTAGCAGGCTTTGAAGCCAAGAAGTTGTCATAAGGTGGGCTGGTGCACTTGAACTCAAAAGATGGAGGGGAAGAAGAAGGTGTCTGCATGGGTGAGTTTGGGGGAGTGGAAGGAATGATCGCCATTTTCGGGGAGTACGTGTTCAGCAGGGTGCTCCTGCTGGCTCTGTCCCAGCTCTGTGGATTGTACACTGCTGCCGAGATGCCCCTTTCCTTCAGCAGCCACACCAGCCCCAGGGACGTGCTCATCGTCGTCGTGGATTCCCGGAGGTTGGTGAAGGATTCGGCCAAACTCAGACGCCGAGGAGTGCAGGGAGTAGCCACCGGGGTGCCTTTCAAATTGCTAATGCTGCCACAAGCTGGAGTAGGTGCTGCGTTAAGGCTGAAAGCAAAGGAGAAGTCAAATTATTCTCTCCAGCAGCAAATTAAAATTTACTGCAGGCTAGATTTTTAACCCTGAGCAGGGCCTTTTATCCATTTGGAGAGTGCACAGGACACTGACAGCTCCCAGCCCCCCACAAATGTGATTACCAGTGCAAAACCATCAGATCTTACAAAACACATCTCCACTTTGCACACCTCACAGCCCAGCCTCGCAGGATTAATGCCACTGCCAAGACCCAGCACCACATTGCTCCTGATAAACTATTTACAGGTTTGTGATCAACACCTTCACTTTTTCTTCCTGATCTACTGGCTGTCACAACTCCCAGTTGCTTCTAAGAGACAAGGAAATGTGGGAGACTGGACCAACGATATAAGCAAGACATTTACTTTTTAGTGTCACTTCTGAGCACACAGAACTGCACACTCATTCATTAAGGCATGGTGTACTCAGTTATTCCAGAAACAAGGCATGTGGGATATCTATGACACTACAAATTCATGTCTGTTTGAGAGAATCCCAAGAGCTCCATGCACCTTCAGAAAAAAACACTTTCCAACTTTTTCTAACCATGTGCAAATTATGGTCTTTGTCACATGTACACAAACATACCAAAAAAAAAATATTCCACAGTAATATCTCCTAGGCATGGGTTCATCCCCTCTAATGGCACTCAAACAGTCTTGAGCAATGCAACACTTGATGCTAACGAAGGATTCAATGATAGGAGCTCAGCACTGTTCAAAGAAGGAAATCTACTCCCTCACCTTGCCAGGTAGCAAGTAGAAGACACTCACCAAAGAGTCAGAGAGATAGTAAAGCCAGTTCGAGACAGGGGGAAAACTAAGCAGCTGGGAGGGGAAAGAACAGGGGAGAGAATGGGATCTTCCCTTTTCAGTAGAGCCACGCTGCTGGATTGGCTCAGCCAGAACATGCGACTTTAACTTAAGTTGGGTTCTCTGCACCAAGAAAACCAACAAAGACCCACTTTGAGACAATCTCGTTGGATTTCCAGGAGAAGATTCTGGCCAATGACTAAATTGCATCTTTTTTGCCCATACGGACAAAAAGGGCTGAGATGGTGTCTCGACTGGAATTTTCAGTCTCATTACACCTTACATTAATGAACTCTACTTAGCCGACACATACTGTGCATGACATCCGGGAATGTTTTGTGCTGCAGCTTCTGATGAGCTTAGGGCATCATCCAGATCCTTGGTTTACAGTGAGCAGGTGACGTGAGTTCACATAACACTGGAAACTCTACTCCCGTGGTCTAAAAATCAGCATATCTTTAAGGCACTTCCTAATTACAAAAATATTAGCCTGATGCTATGAAGTCTCAAGTCATGTTTTCTTTCCAAGGCTAAATAGGATCTGACCAACACGATCTCTAACAGTGATTTGGAATGGTCCCAACCTCCACCATAAGCAAGTGAAACTGAGGAAGCTGAATTGCAGTTGCAATTCACCAAGAGGAATCCCAGATATTCCTCCTGGTATGCTGCTGTGAAACACTTATTCAAGAAAACTGGTAGATGTAATTAGAAAAGCAGCCTTGCTAAGTGGCTCCAGAATTGGTCTCCTTGCACCCCCGTGTGTGTTGCGGCTGTCAGTGCATGTGGCAGATGTGCTAAGGCACATCCTGATGTTCTCTCCCTTCTGCCCGGGCTGAGTGAACGGCAGGGGAGAAGGATCTCTCCCAGCACAGCTAAGGAGGCCATGCACACCCACTGCAGCAGCACACACACTCTGAGGGCAAGGCTGAGTGGAAAGAAGTTAGTTCACAATTCTTCTCTTAAGCACTGACTAAAGCTGGACCCTCATAGTTCTGATTCCAGTGGAACTAAGGAGCAGTGACAGCCACTGGGGTACATTTCCCATACAGCCAAATACAGAATACAGAAGTCTTGAAAAGCGTGAGGGAGAGAAAAGAAAGAGAGTTTACTGCATGAACTGACTTTCTACAAGGTACGACCATATACATTTCAGAAATCCAGACATATGGTGCTAATAACCAGGCCTCCAAGATATCCTAGCCACAAGGTGAAAACTACAGCACTCCAATGGTTCATTAACTTCAACAGTTTCACTCTTTCCAGATACAGATTTCAGTTGCACAGACATGTAGATTAGTATTTCTACTAATTTTTCAGCACAGTTATACACTACAGTGCAATTAAAAAAAACAAGCCATCCCACCAAGAAAGCAGTTGCAGATATTGCCTTTTGTCCATTTGATAATTTTGGCATTGCTTTAACTGGGAAATATTTTTCCCATCAAACCGACCAACACTGCAAGGCAGCCTGGACACAACTGCAGAAACAGACTCAAAGTGGCCTCAGCAACTCAGCCCAGTGACGGTTTCAGAGTTAGATTGAGAAAAGAAACAAATAAATGAGCATTTCATTTAGCTGGATGAAATTTAGTAAGGTTAGAGCAACACCTGGGGTAGCACAGGTTAAAATGCAACCAGGTAGGTAAATGCCAAACCTCTTGGGGTTATCTGGTGCCACACACACTAGCATTCCTTGTACATGACCCTGCCAACAGAGATGCTGCTGGCAGTGCTGCTCACCCCTGACCACGCTGGGTCATAGTGTCTGCCCTACACCTCCTCTCATCACGAGACATAACGCAGTTTCTCGTCCTCCTCACATGACCTGTGAAGAATCATTTATAGTTGGTAAGGAGGAGCTCTGTAAACACGTCTGCTGAAAACATCGTTTTGTTTATTTTGCTCTTTGTTCTCCTGAACGAACAATGAACTGCCATTTAACTAAGGCAGCTGAAAATTTATGAATTTAGCTGTCTTTTCTGACTGATTTGTTTGATTTAGTACCCAAAGACTATTACGACCACAACTGACAGCAATTCAACAATAATAAGAAAACTAAAATATAACTGCAGCCATATAAGAGCATCTCTTCAGTAATCATGCTGAGGGGAAAGACAGAAAAGAGTAAAGAAAAACTAGCCAGGCCACTAATAACTAACTTAGTTCAGAAAGGGAAGCAAAAAAGTTACATTTAAACATCATACATTTCCTTTCCACTTGACAGGTTTTCATATTCAATATCCCTCCTTTTCATGCCTTTCATAGGCAGTCAGTGCCTCTCTCATGTCTAAACAAGTGCAGACACAACACCTCTGCATGGGGACCTACACAGTGGTACACTCCCACACAGGAGCTGGAAGGGGCAGAGAAAGCAATGAGGCACTGTCCTTACACACAGAAAAGAACATTCTGTAAATCCTGATTTGCTAAGGGAGGAAAGCTCCCTCTTTAGGTATGAAATTCACACCCCCCCGGTTGTCTGATCTTCACCTTCCGTAAGGCCACAAAACTGCCTTCTGCTGGCATGCAGTGTCTGTACTGCCAATTGCCATTGCATCAGTTTCAGTCTGGCTACCAGGAATTAATTTCCAACAATTACACCAAGGAACAAAGTAGACATCTCCCTGTTTCCAGTTAAGGCATATTTTCTCCTCCATTCCTCAAGTACTTCCTGGATTTCTTTACCTGCATATCCCTTTTTTCTTCTGAGAGGAAAGATTTAGACTTCCTCCCTGGAAAAACCTCTCATCTTTTTTGTGAGAGGACTACAACTAGACTAAGATGAAGAGTAGCCAGGTTTGGATATCAGAAGCCAATATAGTTACGTCTGATCCTGCAATATCTACAGACAACAAAACTTAAGAAATTTTGATTGGCTTTTTAAAACACCACACATGCCTTTTTAAAATCAGGCTGAGGTAACTCAAAATTGGAGGAATAATTGGTGTGTGTGTGTGTGTTGTAATTCACCAACGCAGCCAATGTCTATGCTTATGCTATTATTTTGCATTTGCTTAGAGGGGAAACTCTGATAGAGCTGAATGCTTTGCCATCACGAGAATCCCTTACCTTGGCGTGACTCGTGTGAGTTCATCGGAGGGGTGCAGAATGCGGCAGGTGGTGAAGGTGAAGGTGGAGTTGGTTTGTGACATGCACTTCCCAGGATGAGGTACTAAATTAAAAAAAAGCAAATTCTTTGCATTTTACACAGAAAAGGGGAAAAACAAACTTCTGTGTGCTGATAAGACAGATGCAAAAAGTGATGAGGCACCTTGATGGGATCAATGCAAGAGAAGTGAAATGCCCGAGTACTGCAGTGTTAAACAGACACTTGCTCTCCAAAGGAAACACCTCTAGGACTCCAAGGCCAGTGCTAAAAAGGTCCGCTGAAACTTGCCCATGATCACAAACACTGCAGATTAAGTTTTGTTCAAACCAAATTTAGGCCAGGCAGTGCTTGAAATGCTAGTCCTTATCTAAACTAGCAACTTGCATCAGTGGGAAATTACAAGCAGTATTTTCTAGTACCAGCTCAGGAGCACCGGGATTTTCTAAACACTTGTGCCTTTCAGTTTTTAGCTTGATCCACAAAAAGGTATCCCCATTACTTCTCAGTAATGGATCCATCAGGCTAATGTTACAGGAATACAGATTGTTGGGGTGGGGAGGGGAGGGACACACATCAATTACTGTTTCTCTGACTTTCCACATCCACGATATGGAAAGTGGTAGTTTTTTGGATCCACTACTTTACATCCGTGACATTTCTCTTGTGCATGTGATTAGGTTCTTCAAGAATGTATGTCCTCAGCTGCATACTATAGCAGTTTTTGAATATTTGTAGACAGTGTAGTAAGCAAATTTCCTAACAAATGTGGCTGTAAAACTGCCACTCTGGTGACAGATCAGTGATTTGGGAAAGAAGCAATATAGCTCAGCTTTAAAAATTAAGGACTTAGGACAACTTCTTTCTTCTTAGTAGAAATGCTTCTGTGGCTGTATTAACCTGCTATATAATGCAGCTGTGGTCACTGCAAAATAACTACAGAATTTAAGAGCCATGCATCTGAAAAGCTGGTTGAGAAACACCCAGAGTTAAATATTACATCAAAGATATCATGATTGCATAGGTTCTCTTACTTAGTAACCAAACTTAGCAGTGGTCAAAAGACATGCACAATAAAAACCATGTGCAGCTCCCTCCCCCCAGTCCTACCCAACCCTCTGAGCCATTCCCTGATTAAGCCACATTTTAATACCACGGTACACAACTATTCAACACACTGCAAAAGACAGACAGACCGACCAGGTAGACCAGACACCATTCTGAACTCCCAGAGCAGCTTAGCAGAAGCAAGGCAAGTCTTAATTGTGGCTGTGTTCCCTTTCTCATATATAAAGTATCACAGCTCCAAAACAGTGTGTGTGGTTAGGTAGCCCTTTAAGAACACATAAAAGCAGTGTGTGAAGGGTAGAGCATGGGCAGTGTGAACAGTGGAAGCAGAAGTGGCTGAGCACACAGTGTGAGGTAACTTCTAGTCAGCGCTGGAATGTACAGCTGTACATTAGAGAAGGGTATTTCCAAGGACCCACTGGAGTGTCATGTTGACACACTCAAATGTTAGCACGGCATAACATAACAACAAGCTCTACTTCACCTCCAGAGATGGTAATTAGGATGCTTCAGGAATCCAGTTGCTTTAGAGATTAGTGTGAGCACTACAAAAGCTATTACAAGGGAGCACAGCCTAGCAATCATGATTCTCTCCATTTTGTAGAGAGTTATAAGAAAATCTGGAGAAAGAGCTCAAATAACTGGACATGAAAAAATTGGTTATTTAGAGAAACACAGGACTTTAACATAAATCAATTAGAAACAAAGCAATTATCCCTGGATGATGAATAGAGAACAGAATAAAGCAATGCTGGTTTAAGATTGCAAGCTCAACCCAAAGCACATAGCTGTAATACAATCAGTGCATTTTCCTCATTTGTAATATCCACTGGGCATCCCCTCAGATTGGAGACAGGCACATTGAAGAAACATAGCTGCATTAGCAAAAGCAAGACTCATTGCTATTAATGAGTCAAAGATAGGAGAAGGCTGCTAAAAGTAGAGAAATCACTAACTCTAATCAGAGGAAACAAACTGAAATGATGAAAAAGATCTATCCATTTCCAAGGATGTATTTCACCCTCAAATACCACTAAGAAAGTCCTGTACCAGCTTCATCCTCCATCTGTCAACAATGGTGTGTATCATATTGCTGTAGCATTTTCCATCCTTTGGACACAGTAAAAAGAGTGAGAACCTGTTGCTGTAAATGAACAAAGTTTATCAAATAGAAACAAAATAATTAATTTCTAACTTAGTAATTTTACATATGAATGGCCATCTCCTGAGCTGGTATAAATTCATGAGGAATTAATACATTTTTATAATAAGAATACTATCTTCACATTTACATATACCAAAGTATTCTCTTAAATATAAACACCTGCTCCATATAACTGTCTGAAACCAAATGTTTTACGTATACCCTCTTTTCCAAAGCAGTCATAGTTTAACAACAAGGCTTCATATCCGTATGAAAAAAACTGTACATCTGTACAATCTGTACTCAGCGCTTAACAAAATTTACAGAAACATCATGTAACTTCATCCATCAGGAACCCTCTGCAAACTGTTAGTGCATTTTCCCCCTAAATTAAAATTAAATCTAAACCTAAGATTTCTGCTGGATCGTGTTTTAGCACCCAGGAATTAATGATTCTTCACGTTATTAAGTTTTCTCAAACAATTCACAGGCATTGTGGAAGAATGCAAACCATCATAGCTGAAAGAGGCTCTCCTGTAAGCACAAACACTATTGTAAAAACACCTTTTAAAATAGTGGGCGGGGGGAGAGGGGGGGGAAGGAAAGGCAGGTTCCCGTCAAACTGAGTGCAGAGAGCTCCATCTTCCGGTAAAACAAACAGGGCTTTCCTCACACAAAACACAAAGCTGATTTGTATCTCAGAGCTGTCTCAGATCCAGCTTCAAGACTCAGAGCCCGTGGGCCATTCTGCTAGGTGTAAACAGCAAAACAGATACGTTTAGGACATGACCTCCTGCCCAGAGAACTCTCAAAAATTCATTTAATCCAGATTTTCAACCAGCTTGTGCAGAGGAAGGTACAAAGTTACAGTAGGTAAACGAGTGGCCTGCCCCATCCACAAGAAGGTATCAAGACAAATTAAGTTTGAGGGAGATTTGTAAGAGGTAGCTATACTATAACACCATTAACCTTTGAACCATTGGATCAAAATTCAAATTTGTTGTCATGCTGAAATAACAGTGAGGAGGCAGAGAGCTCACAGTGACCAGCAAGTCTTTGCATTTTGTACAAACACCTATTCTGGCACATACAGATTTATTAGGAGATTAACTCTAAAAAAATTGGGAAATCTGCAAAGTATGATTTGATCCAGACTGGCACAAAGTTAACACTTTAGTCCAATAGTGAAGCAAGCCACACTGCTCCATCATTTCTTTGGCATGTTTCAAGAAAAGAAGGAAACCTGGTTCCCTGCTATTTGAGCAGAGAGCACACTGGAATTAGGGCATCTCTTTAGCACAGGCTGTGGAAACAGGGGTGGAAGGACAAGCAGATTGAGGCATCCTTAGAGCAAAGGACAGTGTTTTAAAGCATTAGAAGTTTATTGCTGAATAGAAAAGTTCTGCCTGCCTTAAAAGAGGATAACAAAGGACCACTAGGAGGCATTTTTTTCCTACAGTGTGGTCATCTGGAATACAGGCTATGGACTTCACTTTTGCCAGTTTGTGCCACCAATTCCATTCTTGGGTGAGGTGAAATTACCGGAAACTAGGTCACAAAATCCCATCAGGATCCACAGGACAAGATAGGGGCTTCACGTAGTCTCTAGATTTAGCAGAGTTCATCCCCTCCAGGTGACTAAAGGTGAGAGCTCTGATATCCAGTGCTACCTGTACTGAAAATGCCTGGCTGACAGAATAGGGAGAATATAGAGGAGGCTGGCTCTGATGCCCAGGTGAACCACTACAATGGAAAGGAGATGGGTGATAAAAACAACAGCTGTAAAATGTGAACACGGTGCTCTCCTAGAGGTGTAACTGTGAATACTCAAAACGTCCAAGAATTCATATGCCTGCACCAGGAGTGGTGCTTTTGTTATGTTTCTTAAACAACAAAATTATTTTCTGAATACCTGATTTTCCAAAATTTTCATTTATTGTGCCTTTGGAAACAGCAAGAGAGGAAAAACTGAACAAAGGCAGGTATTCTTTGGACAGGGTGTTCTTCTGGCTGAGATCACTTTCTTGTATGTGTATAACCATCGAGTACAGATGTAAAAAGACTTCAAAGTATTTCATTTGGCTTCAATATGAGTTTATGCAGGCTAGGATCCCGAAATTAAAATTCAAGCATTTTAACAGCATAGACAGCAACTGCTGACAGACTTTTCTTAAAGAAATAATTACTGTGATATATTCATGCCATTTGAAAATAAAATATATTTAAATATGCATCAATACCTTAGTTCTAAGAAGAGTTACAAAATTTATTGCTTTTCTGTACAATGGTAACTTTTTAGAAGCATGTATAGCAATCCTGCTAAAAACAACTCAAACATAAGACATTCATTATGTGGTTTTGTGATTTTAGGCATCTATTTGGAAAGTCCTCCATGTCATGGTTAAGGTCTAAGCATGTAGTACAAGAGTGCTGATCCCGTAACATTGTGCACATGTCTATTCAAAGCAGTCACTCAGCGGAACTAACAAACAAGTACTGAAAGACCAGTTTATGCACCCAGCACTAGCAGGCAATTAAGCACACACTGAATCAAGTGTAGCCCTTCCAACTTCAAAATTAGAACACTGATAACATTATTAAGTGCTTTGAGTGGCTGGTGTTTTATCTGTTTCTTTAAGGGAAACATGAAAGCAAGTGAATTAGAAAACCCCAACAAACCAAACAAAAAACCAACCCCAACAACCCCTCCCCTCCAAAACAGATTCTGTAGAGTTTTATAATACACTAGTTTCTTTCACAGAACAAAAAAATATATTGAGATTACTAAAAATTTGTGCTTCAAAAATTACTTGTCCCCGATGATTTTAAGAACACTGTGTCCTGTAACTTCTTTACAATTCCACTTATGCAGCGAGTTTACAAAAGTGATACACAAATCTCAGCCTATTCCTGGGTATTAGGCTAGAACTGCAACTTTGGAATGTACAATCTTCCACAAAGTTAACACTACCCACCCACAGTATGTGGCTCCAACGGACCAGCTGCAGACCATAAGACACATGTGTGCTAACTTCTCCTGATATGTTCAGTGCCATAATTGGGATAGAATCTGCACTTATGGGAAGGAAGCTATTTTAGAGATCAGTCAGGTTTCAACATAGGGACAAGAAAACTCAAGGAATGTAACTTTTCCTTATTTAGACAGAATGATTTCTGACTCTACCTATCACAAGAATATCTATCACAAATGTGCTCAATATGTTTTGGCTACAAGATATTTTTGGCACCAGCAGTGTTTGCTCTCCTGAGCCTGGAAGTTAAAATAAGCTCTTGGGCTCATCCTGAGCAGCACTCTGCACATACAAAATGGCAATATGAATAGGGCTTGTAAGTGCTGTGACAGAGAACATATCCAGTGCAAAAAAGGCAAGATACAAACCTCAGAGCATATAATCAACTGAAGCAGAAACCTACAGAAACATGTCCAACAGACTAAGATGACTTACACCTGCTGGGAAGGTCCTTGTAGGCATGGTATTACTAAAGACCTTTTGGTCTGTAGGCTAGAAGACCTGTAGCTCCAGACTGGCACACTTTATGGCCTGCCAACAGCAACTGTAAGAAGATACCTTCTGGCTTTTACAAACCTCTAGAATGGGATTTTTCCACAGTGGAGTTATCCTGGACTACAAGCAAAGGCACTGTTGCTAGAGACTGTGTGCAAGATACTTCTTTCCTTCCCTTTTTATCTTACTTCCACATTCTCTAGCAAGAGTTTATTCTGTAGGTTGCCAACTGGAACCTCCTTTGGAATCATGCAAGCAATGATGTTGTAACCTTGTACTCATGATGGGCTCATGATGAGGTGCCACATGTCCATACACACCCCTGCCTGCCTTGCACTTCGTACAGAGAAATCTAGAAAAAAGAATGCTGAGGAGAAGCAATGGCTGCACAATATTTAAACAGAAAATAAATTATCATAAATTCATGCACTTCCGTCTCCCTGAAGGTATTCTTCAGTGGGCAGATTGTGGATCCTAAGAAGTACTGCACCATTAGTAAGTGCCTACTCTGACAAAATCCACAGTCATCTCCTCCTTGTGTAATGCCTGACAAATTGCTTCAACAAGAAGCAGATCCAGCGTCTTTACTTCATTTGAGCAACACAACCAATAATGATATGGTAGCTCATGGATACTGCTAAATCCTAAGCAACAGGGCAATTTGAAAGAAGGCAAAAGAATGGGAAATTAAAGTTTTCAGTGCACTTGTTCATTCTATACAAAGTTATTAATTTTTGACCCTTTTATTTCTGTAATGTATTAAAATTACTCAGCAAACAATACCAGGTAAAATAAGATTGCTACAGCAATTTCACTGATTTTATCTACTTTGTCAATTTATAAGGTAGGGAATTCGCTTAAAAACACTGAGAAAGACTTTTCCCAGGAAAAGTCAGCAATAACCAGTAAATAACCTGTTAATAAACAGTGACCTATACTCAAATTATAATAGAGACAGAAAATGGAAGGAAATACTAGGCTTCCTTACCAGTTTGTAATTACAGACCAGGCCTACATTTATTGCTCTACTCCAAAGAAAGAACTCTTCCAAATTATTACCCAGAAATGTTCTATTAATCTGTTCTTCTAAAAAACCCCAAAACAAGGAACTAAACTATCACCTTTAGACCATGACAATGAGTCTTCTACTTTTTTGACATGTTCCTGTGTTGAATACTCTTACCATTAGAAAATTCTGCAAAATGTAACCCAAGCATCGGTTTTTTGCACATTTACTGTACCCTGAGTACATGAAGAACTGCTTGTTCCCTTCCTCTCAATAGCAACACATTTTAAAATTAATTGTATCTTTTGTTGAATCTTTTATTCCCCAGATCCTAAAAAGGCCAGTTATTTCAGTCTTTGATTATTTCAGTCCATGTTTCTCGTAACTCCAGCTTTTCTTGCTGTTGTTACTCAGACTCTTCAAAATTATAAAAACCTGGATAATATCCAAAACGGTACACAACTGCCTGAAGAGGCATTATTATTTTCATATTAATATAAAAAAGTAATATAAACATTATTTCTGGGATCTCATAGAACAAGGACAACTTTTGCCAATGGAAAGGGAAGTTGAAGGGTTTGGATGTTAAAGCACTGTAACAGGCTGCCCAGGGCAGTGGCGGGGGCACTACCCCTGGAGGGATTTAAAAGATCTGTAGATGTGGCACTTAGGGACATGGTTCAGTGGTGGACTTGGCAGTGCTGTGTTATGGCCTGGACTTGATGACCTCAGAGGTCTTTTCCAACCTTAATGATTCTATGATTCAAAGATTAACCTTAATACAACTGACTGTAGAAAGTAGCTTATATTCAATAGCTGAAAGCACTGAACTGCCATTGCAGTGAGAGCTGAAGATACTCTGCATGTCATGATAATAACAGGAATATTATTGTTTAGCCCTGAGACAATCTAATCTTCCAAAGACCAGCCAAATATTAAATTATGATTTATCCCAGAAAAAGAAGAGGGAAGGAAGTGTCTTCATTTAAAGTAGTTATACAAAAAAAAGGAAGTCTGGGGGAAAAAAAAAAAAGAAGTTATGGCAGTTTTCTGATTCTGGAGTAAATATAATTCTTTACCAGAGGCAAATCTTAATGAAGACTATACAGCTTATTAAAACAAAAAACCCCATATCCCAAGAACAAAAAAGATACCACACAAACTCAAAACACATCTATAGTCTCGAGAATCTGTAATCTTGTGCAATAATAGACTGCTAGTGTCAGTTCAGAGTATCTAATAACTCATGCAGTGCTGTGTCACTTAAAAATGTTTAAGTCTTAGCATGTTATAAATAGGAAGGACAGGATTTAATAGTGTGGTGGAGAAAGAATAAGGGAAATGTTACTAGTCACTGAATAAAAACATCCCCTTAATTCTTTATCTCGGAAGGACTTTAAAAACAGGTAACTGTATCTGAGGTAAGTGAATTAAACTTTCAGAATTTCTTTGGTGATTTTCAAGGCACTCCATTTGTTCCAGCAAAGGCAAGGTAGATGCACCTTTAGTGCACCAATCATTTAGTCTTTGTTTTTTTCCCAAAGTACAGAAATCTAAAACGTGGCATCACCTCTTATGAACAATCAGAATCTGCACTACAGTAATACAAAATATATGTAATCTCTACATTACACACACACAGCGTGCACTAAATACACACACAAGTTGAATACGTGCCACACAAAGGTTTGTGAATGAACCGCTTCCTTTTAGCAGCCTTCTCTTATCAAAATAGAGTAAAATATTGACCACAGATGCTGTTACTGAAAAACGAATTAAAAGATTATCAAAGAAACGATTTTTGAGCCAATGTTAGAATGGTTATGTTCTAACCACTGCACGCACTATCGTGCAGATGCCACACACAAAGCAATATTATGGATGCTGTTCTGAAGAGATGTGAGAATGGCCCAGTAATCAAAATCCTGTAAAGATGTCAGTTTTACTGGACTTAATGAGTTTCCCTCACCAGACCCCTCATCATCGTCAGTCGCGGACTCCTGCATCTCCTCTGTGAAAGCCTGAGATTGGCGGGGGTTATTCTTGTTCTCTGAAACAGTCACTTGTGCTTGTGACCTCTCACCTGAGGTCTCTGTGTGCTGAACTGGCGTCGAGGTAGTTAGGCCCTTGTAAGAAATGTCACCTGTCTCATCTTCCTCATAGTCATTAAGGCAGTACACTTCATCCAGGTCCAGGTCTAGGGTCCTGAAGCCCTTAGTGACAACCCCGGGCCTCGGGTCCAGGATCCCACCCAAGTGAGGCTGAGCCAGCTGCTGCCAGTGGTGCAAAGTGGCAGAACCTTGAAAGGGAACAGAAAGACAACCAAAATAAATTAGTAAGCAATCCAATACCTAAAGTCCCACTTCATTTATCCAGAAGACCAAAGGTTTGGGAGCTCCAAGCCTTTAATATTTCTGGGTTTAATGTTTCTAGGGAGACATGCTACAGCACAAAACTGCTTCACCTATGCTTCAGCATTTCCACACCAGTGTGAAATAAACTGATCACTTCAGCATTTAGGCAAAGTCTGGTGGTGAGAAGCAGCACACTTGTGCACATGCACATCCCCTCCCCATAAATATTCACACATCCACTTCAATTCATGGGATTAAACAGGAGTAAAAAGAATTCACATTTTAACTGTTGATCTGAGCACCATCACAGAAAGCTCTAAGAGGAACATATACCACATATTCCCACATTAAGCTCACACTAAGACGAGTGCTGAAAACATGCCAGAATTTACTACCAGTGGCTAACGGGAGGACAGTAGTCACACAGATTGCACAGCAATTTTAGCTTCGTACCATACGTTAGAAAACCCCATCAGCTTCAGGCACGTGTAAGCAGATACACAACTCTGAACTACATGTCAAGTCTAAATACCTGTGTGGACCCTATGCTACAGGAATTCAACTACTACATAACTAAAGGCTACCGTACCTGTAGCTTCATCCTTGGCAGAGAAATGTTTTGAAAAAGGAGATGTATTTTACAGAGAAAAGCATTCAATATTCAAGGTTTAACAGGAGACAGTCAGAAACAGCAATGGATCAGGCAAAATTGATATATACACCGAGATGTGCCCAGTGAAATCAGAGGAGGATTTATCTGATTCCTCAAGTAGCAATTAAACACTGCTTGCAAAGGCCTACATTTTCCTCTGTGCCCACCATCACTACTGTGTTGAAATATGTGACTTAAAATCACACATATCCTATTACACAAACAAAACATCTTTATTTTCACCTCTACCAGCTCAAATCAGAGCAGTTTTTGCAGTCATGTTCCTGTTGCCTCTCTGCAAAGCAGAATACCCACTCATTCAACAAGCTGGCACACAAATATCTCACCCATAATCAAAGACCAAGAATGTTCAACTCGTTGCACGGTGTGTGTAAAAGCCTAAACAACTGTAATAATGTGAGAAGGGATGGCCCTCATATACATTATTTTCAATCTGAGAAAAATCCTACAGAATGAGAAAAATTGTCATTTCACATATTGCATTTGAGGAAGCTTACTGTATATAGGAAGTGAACAGGGAAAAACTTTTTCTAGAATCACTGGGAGCAATGGGTGGCATTTTAATTAAGCCTATCTCACTTCTTAAGATCTGAAATTTTTTAGCTCAGAATAAAGGGATCTGCTAGATTACTTTGGCTAATGACACTATCTATTTTTTTTTGCTTTTATTTAAAGTAAGTCCAGAGGGATTAAAGAAAATTCACACCCTCAAAGCTCAAGAAGTAGAAACCATTACAAGCCCAAAGTGAGAGAAGAGACATCCTTATAACTTGTATTTACTTCTGAATTGTCACAAAGGCCAAGTTTCTTGCTTCTATATAGAAGAAATACCCCAGAATGTGAAGAAGTGACAGATATCGTCAAGCTTTAAGCTAGGGGTGGAGGTTTTCTGTCAGACTCTACTCCAAGAATTAAAGAACAAAGAAAATTAAAATTTCTTTCTGTACTGCATGCAAGTATGAAAATTTAATTAACTTCTGCATGCTAGCTTCTGAAGATGTAATCTTTTCCGCCTTAAAGCACACCAAAACTTATACTTAAAATAAACTGTGCAGAATACAAGCACTTCATTGTTGATATATATATCTCCTATCTTTCCATAGGAAAGATATTTACCAAAATATCTGCATTTTGAGCTTTAACATTTCTATTAAAAGTACAGAAATCAAAATAGCCTAAGCTCCATCACAAACAGGCAGATATCTGGGCCTAATCTTGATCTCATAAAATGTGTGCAAGGAAGCTTTAATTTCCCATACAGAAAATGAACACAAATGTACAAGGGAATCCAACAACTGTAAATCCCCAATAAAAAGAAAAAAAGAGAAAGCTGCAGAAGTCAAAAAAAGAGGGAAATTCAACAGTTTTTTGGCCTACATTCAGTCCCAGGTGCCTGCTAGATGGTTTCATAAAGTATTTTATCAGAAAAAGTTGGCATGAGGGAATTACTGTGTAACAGTGGAACTGCCGCTGAAGGAAGAAGGAAAATAAGAACAAAATAAGTATATGAATGGAGTAATTTTTTTCCTATATTCCCGATATCTCTGCATGATTGCACATAGGATTTGAGGATCAGAGAAAGCCTAGGAATTCACAGTGTATTGCTCCCACAATTGCAATAAAAGTGGGTGAAGACATAATCAGTCCAAGTTTTTAGTTTTCCTTCAGGACACAGGTAGTGCCATTTCATGCTTATGACGCAACAAGTTACAGGTGCATAGTTTAAAAAAAAAAAGGAAACAAGAAAAATCTCACTAGACTATAACTAAAGCAAGTCACATCAAGCAATCCTTCTGCTTGACTAAAAGAAAGCATGTGTTGTTTTTTTAAAGGTGCAAAAGAAGATTAATTTCTTAGTGTTTCTGTCATGTTTTTTTTATGGGGGATTTAAAAGATTGCTTTAAAGGAGAAGTAGTCATTAACCTATAATAAATTTATTACAGAACTAATTTTTATTTCTTCTGTTTCATGGCATGAGCACTCAAAACAGTAATAAAACCAAAGGCACAACTACTTATAATAGTCTGCAGGTACAGCAGACTATTTTGCCCCAGCAGTCTGAAGGCACCCATGAAGTTGGAAAAAAAAAATTAAGTCTCATGAAAAATATTCGGAAAAGAAACTAAGCTAAAGGGAAAAACAAAATCATAAAGATATTTAGTTAATAAAAGTTAACAAACACAAAACTTATGAAACAGGCAGACACAAACATGCCCAAACAAATAAGATCTAAAACCAAACATGAGAAGTACTTTAAAAGGTGCAATAATTTCAAGACAGAAATGACCCAGTGAAAACATTGAACAAAACCAGGAGAAAAAAAAAAAACCCAGACAGATAGAAAGATGATAAAGACTTTAAGAGTTTATTGGAAGACAAAAGCAGATATAATGGGATGGTGACAGAATTCTATTACAGTGGCAGCAACCAGAAACTGAAACAAAGTGGGATCATCCTTTCCCTCACGTGGTACAAGAACTTTTATGACCTTTAAAAGCAGCCATGAAAACAAACTATTAAAATCTGCTCAACAGCATGGGTTTGTGCGCTATGGCTATAGTTTCATTTGAATAGGTAGATACAGTACATCACTTTCTTCAGGACATAAGAACGCTTATTTTTGCTTCTGAGTACCTGTCGTGCTATATGCTCCTTATAGATGAAATAAATTTGTTCTAAAAAGATGAAAAAAAGGAACTTCTGCAATTAAAATACACACAATGCAATGTAATACAAGAGTTCTGTTAAAGGAAAAGAGAAGCCAAAGCTAAATGACATTAGCTAGTGTACCTGTGAAGTACTACAGGAAAACTTCATTTGGTTTAAAACCTGGAGGAATTGACTCAACTAACTTCCAGCTACTACAACCTGAAAGAACTGAAGAAAGCCAGGCAGACTATACCACATGTGCTTTGACAGTTCTGTTTAAACAGTCTATTGAAATGAACTTAGAAACACTGCTCTAGCCCTGACTACCATCTGTCTCTGTCCTGCCTTTTCCTGAGACAACGCATGAAGAAAATTTGACTTTAAAAAACCCCACCTATTTAATACATGAAATGCAAAGCCATAGTGACTCATGTATGACCACTCAAACAGCCCAATAAAGTCCAGAGATAATTTTTAATCACTAAAACAGTCTTAGTACACCAGCTGGACTAACTGGAAGCAGCTAAAGGCCTTTCCAGATACTAATTTACAGAACTCTTGTTGTTTAGATTTCATAGATTTATCCACCTTCCTTTTCCAATTATGAAATGGTAACATTTAGGTCGGATGTAGAGCTGAACTGCTGAAGTGCACATGTGGCCTGTAATATTTATTTTACTGCCTTGGCTGGGATTGTTTCCTAACATTTTTAAGGCTTGTGGAAAAATATAGTAGTTAGAAGATCTCAAACCAACAGCGTGGATTACTGTCTCTAAAGTAAAAAGAATATGTATTACAAAGATTTCCTGCTTTCTGGTGATGGATAAGAGACCACAAAGAGTCACTAATAACAACAGATAAAGGCCGAGGCCCTTTGTTATCACCTTCTAGTGGTTTCACAATCTGAAGCTTTTCTGGCAGGTAGGAGCGACTGCTGATAGACATTCCTGAATATCCAGTGAATTCTGAAAATCTGGAGTGAGTTCCCAGTGACATGATGCTCTCTGTGGGGGTAACGGAACCACTGTGGAGTTCTCCCTTTTCTGCCAGTTCCCGCAACTTCCTTTCCTGCTCTTCCTCAAAGAACTTGCGCTCCGAGAGGTAATTCTCTCGCCTGAGGGAGAGCCTACGAAGGGCAGTCTCTAGGTCACTGGAGCCTGGAGTCCCTGGAGTTCCAGGCTTCTTCATCCTGTCTTCATTTCTAAAACATAAAGGGGGACACAGACAAATAAAAAAAGGGGTGGGGGGAGGGAAAAAACCACATTCTTAGAAATGCTTAAAACTTCCACCTGACAGTTTTGAGACATTCACCAATACCTTTAAATTACTACGTCTGGGAACAACTTGATACTCATCTGGAGAGCTCAAAGGCAAACACCAGTTTTTTGTTTCTCTTTCATAGTAAAGGAGTTTTGAATCCTAGTTCCTGCGTGAAAACTCCTGGTTGGAAACCTGCGCTTTACTTAAGAGCTTCCTCCGACAAAGATGTGAGAGATGTCTACTTGTTATACAAACTCAAGTAAGCAGGCCTCATGTTAAAGGGCCAGTGCTGCAAGAACACCACAGTGAGTCACAAGTGTAAACACGAAAAACATCCATTGTTTTAAAGTATTAAGCTGCTTTTACTGAAAAGTATATACAGCATAAAGTGGAGCTGTACTGGGGGAAGAGACAAGTAGCTAGAAAAGCAAAGTTGCTTTCATTCACAAGTTTTCATATTACGTAACCTACAGATGCACACTTCATTCATTTTTAGGATCAAAACAGTTAACTGTAGCTGCATCTGGGATCAGAACTTCCCAGCATTTATGTACAATGGTGAAAATATAATCCTTTTTAAGTGTTGACCCACAAAAACAAAGAGCGGTTTTACATCATCTGGTGATGTTGCATCTCAGAACAGGTCTGAGTTGCAGACACTGATTGACACACAGTACTTTCTAAAAGCTTTACTTTCTAAATAAACTTGAGTGCTCAAAAACTATAAGCACAAAATAAATTTTGAAGGCGTATGACACTGTGGTAACTGCACTACTAAGACAAGAGGAGGAAAGTAGAAACACTTTGCCTTTATGTCAGAAACAAGGCGAAAGCAAATTCCAGTGCTACAGTACTGACCCATTGTCCGAGGACTCTGTCTCTAAGATGATGCTATTGGTCTTGTTGTCTATCACAATGTTAGAGATGTCTCCCCCATAGAAACTGGAACGTGGAGTGCTGACACAGCTAGAAATAACTGAGTTCATAGCAGAGGACTGGTTGGAGCCTGGGATATTCATTGGTGACGGAGTCATGGATCTCTGCTTGACAACTTGATTGACATTTCTCACTGTCTCGAAGACTCGCTTCTGATGACTGTAAAACACACATGCAGTTAATAATCACACAGTGACTTCTTACCCTGAGAGGGAACAGAGAAACAGGTAACAGCTTAGTAACAGCCCTTCCTATTCACAGCTCTACCAAACATCTTGGTTTTATGTATAGTTCTGTAAAGCAGTATGCATAGGGTCCCATACTAGCTACAATCCAGACATTACATTCAATCCATCAACATAATTCTCCCATCACCCTAGAATAATTTTGACAGATTATTTGACAATTATGTGCATGGACCCTTTCAAATATCAATAAAAAATAAGTGAAAGAGCATTTCAGTGCATCAGCTAAAAGTGCCATAAAGCCATTATGTAAAAATGAGTTTTTAAAAACCAGAATTGACCTCCATTCAATTCTTAACTATAAACTGGCTAATCCATTTTAAAAAAGAGTTTGAATTTACTCTCCTGAGTATCTCCGTGCAAGCAAGTCTTGTATCTTTTATCTTTGAAACCAATTTCCAACCCCCTTAAATAGTACTTAAAAATAAAAAAAGGGAAAAAAATCCCAGAAATATAATGGACCAGGACTTGAGAAAGAGGATGTCAAGGCTGGAAACCTAATTTTTGACCTACTTCTCCAGTTCATTCTTTATCACCATTGACCTTATACCATAACAAATACTGTCCACCTGCTTCAAGATTGACATCAGATGACACTTCTGCTGAAGTTTCTTGACAAAATAAAATTTTACATCATGCTACAAAAGTGCCACTGCTGCTTTGTTTTACAGCTTGACAATGGCTGAACACAAGAACAGCACATTCCTTCTATCTGAAAGGTAACAACACTGCCAAGCTGTAACAGTGACAGCATGCCTTAGGCTATTTAATGTCATTCAAATTTCTTTCCTTCTGTCCATGGGTACTCAACTGTTGCACCCTTCGTGTGTAGGCTCTGAGTCTATACATGTATGTCTTTAAGAGGCTGAATCTAAGAGAATTTATCAATAAACAGTCCCATGGAGCTTGCAGTTACCACTCCACAAATAAATAAAATCAAGAAAAGTTATGGAACTGAAAAAAAATTATCCTCTGCTGGTACAGACAAAGTAAACAAGACATTCTAAAGAAGTTAAACTAGCTTTAAGTTAGACTACACTGGAAGGATGAAAGGATCCTAAGGGGTTTAAGCATGCTCACAACTTTCTGACCTTACGTTTTTCTAATCAACATTTCACTCTGTCAAAGCCTCATTTACAGTTCTTGGCTCAGGCTCAGAAAAGGTCAGTGTATGCGTCAGGCATTTTGTAAATGCAATTAGAAGGTTTCTGGGAAGTGCCTACTGTACCTTTCCTGACTGTCCTGTTTTGTAAACTCTGTTTCTGTAACAGACCCTGTAAACTGGATTAACTTATTTCAAATTAAACAATCCATGCTTTGTACAAATCTGTGAGATAAACCTATTGGAGTACACGTGGAACTGGCATCCGCAAGGCCATTTCTGCCAAGCTGTATCTATCTATAGCTTTGGGGCTGTCGCAAGCACTCAACTTGTTTCAAACTACTCTCTTGTTTAATTCAACAGAACTTTAGCTCAGGCATAAGGGGCATCACACTAAGTACCCAACCCTTCCAAATCCCTTTCTGCCCTGATGCTCTTCCTGTAAAAAGCGGATTAGATCAATAGTTACCTGGTAACTTATAAAACTCACCAAGAGAAAACCCACTAACTCAAACTCCTCCCCTAACTGGTAACTGAAGAAACTTAGCACGGTAAGACACAAAAAACCAAACCTTTTCTCATTCTCAGCACTCACCAATCAGGAAAAAAGTTTGTAAGACAAGGCAAAGCCTATATATAGGTGTTTTCTTTTGGCAGTTTTAGCAGAAAATAGAAACAGCCCAATAAAGAGACAATTTATTTTCCTTTCTCTCTATCATTCACACTCTGAAAGAAATATTTCTTTTTAAATCTCTAGCTCAACTATTTCCTGTTTTTTCTTTTCTCATCAAATAATTAACTTTGGAAATAGCCAATCAATTAGGAACCAATTCTTTTCAGTCATACGCCAAGTCAGGAGAGTCGGGTTCATCTAAATGCAGTTCTTTCCTCATTGACCCTTCTATCTCCGCTGCCAAAGAATCCTGTTAAAAATAAGCAAAAAAGAGAAACAAATATCATAGTATTAAGAGGTTGGCATGACAGAAAATAATAAATTACTTATACAAAATAATAAGCAATAAAGAGTACATCTAGAAAAAAAAAGGAAGGTTTAAAAATGAAAAATGAGTGGAAAACTAATGTAGAATTTAAAGCACTGAAAAAATACGGCTTAGTTTCACTTTCCTATAGTATGTACCATCTGATGTTACATAATACCTGCCAAAGAACCCTAAGAAAATATTGTAGGCAACAACATGACCCAGCTTCCCAGCCTGAATTCCACACTCAGTAACACTCGCCTTTCATGTATGAAGTTTTGCTAAGTTTTCATTTAAAATAAACATAAAACTCACAGCATTATCCACCCATCCACAAAAATGACATGATTCTTGGCATAAAGCACTATATACTTCCCCCATAAGGTTAGAGGTAACAGGCCATCAATTTTCCGTGGCTGGTCACTAAGTTTTATTGTGACTGGGTGCAGGGTCTAAGTATCCAACATTAACAAACCTAAATGATCTTTTGTCCCATGATTCAACATTTGAAAATTTTCACAAAAAACACATAAACCTATCTCAGCACAAGCATACTTTTCACAGCTTTCAACTGTATTTGTGCAAGCACAACTTGTATTATTAAACGTCTGCACTTTAAATTGGCCTGTGTTCAGTCTCAGAAGGGAACACAAAAAGGCAAGCTAAGCCTTTCCTAGCAATTTACTTCTTGTGAGCACAAATAAAATGTGTTCTTCCCCAGCAGTAAGACAGGACAGGCAGGCCAGATTTTGCTGCTTGATTACACTGACGTATTGCAAAAGAAGCCACTGATACCACTGCCCTCAGGAGTAATCTAACTACTTTAGAGATAACAGAGGCAAGCAGAGCAAGTCACTGGACACATTATTATCCACTCTTTTTTTCTCATTTCATTGAGGGTATTGCATATTACCTGAGCTTTAAATGTCATAATCACATGAAATCAGGTAAACAAAGTTGGTAACACCAGTGAAAACACCATAATTTGTTGCCATAATACAGATTAGCAACTAACCTTCTTTTAATGAACCACTGAATTTTCAGTCACCATAGAACAAGAAGGTATGTTTAACCCTGTTCAAGTACTGAAGAACTAGAATGTATATCTCATAAGTGATTAGAATGATGCCATGTCTGGAAACCATTGTTATTTTATTAGGAAGTTATATCTCCAAGGATATTGAAGAAGAACAGGAAGCTCCTAATGAAGATCTGTAGATGGTGAAAAATTTCAGCAGAGAAATTTTCCAGCTTTCTGCAGCATTCTGTGAGAGCTCTGTGTTTCCCATGAAAGCTATGAAAAACACTGCTACGGGTTTTTGTAAACTAATTCTTTATGTTTGCACCTGGAGTCTGTTGTGCAGTGTTGTTATGGTATACTGAAGAAATACTTTGAAATGGGAGTTGTATAGTCTCCACCAATCATTTTAGGAGGTGGATGATCAATGACCAATGACCTTATGCCATGAAGGTGACCCAAGTTATATAAACCGATTTATAATTAATTAAATCTTTCTTCCTGATCTCGGATTGTGTCGTTTCTCGCCGTTCTTGGTACAACAGCGACAAAGATCAGCCACTGCAGTACAGGAGATGCTTAACCAAGATGTACAGAACAGTGTAACAACCTGTTAGTGCTACCCAGGATTCACAGCACAAGCACAGCCAGCTGCAGGTTGTATGCAATGCTGCAGCAGAGCTGCACAGCACCACTGCTGCAGAACCAGGTATGCAAAACTGAACACTCAGGTATCCTTTATACAAATAACACATTTCACCCATGCTTATGTCAGACCTGGCATCCTATCCCTGAAGCTGTAAGTCAGATGCAAACACACTTCCTTTGCTTGGTTTATGCAGGATTTTCTTTAAATCTGCTTACCATAGGGAAGAGACCAAGGGAGTGGTACCGACGTGATATAGCATTTGGCATTGTCTTGTTCCTAAGGTTTTTCAGCTCTTCTTGAGCCTCATGAAGCATTTCCATGCACTCTGCATACTTGTCTTCCAGCTCTCGCAACTGTAACAAAGAGAAAACAGTCCAAGACCTTATGGGCTGCACTGTTACCATAACAATCCTGCAAGTTCTTTTAATACTGGTAAGCAATAATGGTGTAGGGAAGAATATCCCACTTTAAAGGAACAGATCTCCAACAACTGAATATCACTGGAGAATCGTTAATAACATGGATTAGCAACGGGAAGGCAGGCAGGGGAAGACACAAAATGCAGAAGGAACTGTTGGCTCCATTTCCTTCCCTACATATCTACATGAAGCCACTGTCAAGGAGAAGATACAGAGCTAAAAAAGCATAATTAGTCTGATCAGGTTTAGTGTCTAATCACTGCCATGATGACCACAGGGGCAAACACCATGGGCTGAGGACAAGCCATTCCACAATGGTGCAAAGGACTTAGGAATTTTAAAGCCAGGACTTTCATGCATGTATAGCTTTCAACAGCCTAAGACCATGACTTATTTTTAGAAACATATCTTATGTAATCACTCTGTCTACAGATGTCTGTGTACCCTCACAGCTTTTGAGTTCATCAGCCACTTCAACTAAGTTTGGCAGAGGGGCAGAAGCTTGAAACACCACATTCTACAAGTTTCATAAAAATCAGCTATTTGGTTCAGAAAAAGAGATCCTGTTCATTTTCTTTCATAAGAAAGTAATAGAGAAGCATGAACCCCATCTTTGTTGAACACCACAGATACAAAAGGTCCACCCACAGGAAAAGCTTCTCTGGCCATTCCCACCTTCATCACCAAGCAGTGCAAGTACACATCCTAAAGGGATTAAGCTCTAGTCATTCTATCTTGTCAATTTTTTTCATGTGAATGTAGCACCCATAAGACAACCAGAAATACTGGACTGCCTTATGTTTATTCACTGAATAAACAGAGCACGAATGAGCTCTTCCATGTTATCTCACTAGTCAAAATAGGCTGAAATTACCAGCCCAGAGAAGTCAACCTTTAAAGGGGTTCCTATACAGCCAATAACCCTCTGAGTTTCAAAATGTGTGTCATTTGAAGGAGCAGAGAATAGAAAAGAAAATGTTTTGAACTCTACTAGGAAGAAAAATGTTCCTTCATTCCATATAAATGGGCAAAACTATTTAATACTTCTGATCCAGCTCAGATCAGAGAAGCAAAGTGAACAGTCATTGACTTGCTACTGAGTTACTGTATTACTAAGTAATGTACTCACCTCTGCTGTGAGCTGTCTCTGGGCATCTTTAGCTGCTCCCAGATGCTGGACAAGTTCCTCATTTTCAACTGCACACTAAAATATGCCAAAAAATGTTAGAAATACTGCAGTGTTTTGTCCTGTGATATTTGTATCCTATACTACAGGTGAGTAGGAACATTCCAACTTTTCTCACCTCTCCTCTGCAGTAATGTTAATCTACACATTAGTTTAAAAACATCTAAAATGTTAACACAAAAACACACAGCATCAGAATGCACCTTGCCAAATGGACCTCCAAATAAGGATGTGCCCACTGAAATACTTGCACTGACATTCTTGTCTCACCGACATCACTCAGAACAGAATTTTAAATCTAATATTTAAAATAATTTTAACTATTGCATTTGATAAACCATATATGCATTTTTTAATAAATTGATGCTTTCCAGTCAAGTATGCTAGATATTAAACGCCAAACAAGGTCATCCACATAAGGAGAGTGGAATATTTCCTTTAGGATCTAATACAGAGAGGATTTTAACCTGTCCTTCAGTTACAATAGTAGCAACTAACAGCAGTAGTCTCTCAACTGGATTGCTTACAGCTTTTGCCTTTTTCTGCAGATCGACTATCTGAGAGAGAAGATGAGTGATTTCTTCCTGCTGCCGGGCAGCATCCTCAGTTTTCTTTGCTAATTCTTCGGAGATATTGGCAATCTGGATGTTTGCATCCCCTTTAAGACAAGTGATTACAATTAACATAACAAACCCAAAATCAGAAAAGTAAGCATAAAGATGTTCTCTTGGAACATCACTTGCTTCAGCAGAATCTTACCCCCAATACACAGTAAGGTATTTTTGAAAAACACAGTAGGACACAAAACCAGAAAGGCATCAAGTGCTCATGCTGCAAAGGATATTGAACATTTTCAAAGCAAAACTATTTTTAAATAAGAAAGATTTAGCTTTCAGCCAGCATTTTCTGCTGTGAAATTTCAGCCAGAAATTTTCTCATAACGATTTATAAAAGGAAAATAAATACCAGAGAAAAACATGACTGACTGATCTGTTCTGGTTTTTTTTACTGAACTATCTCAAATAAGTATAAAGAAGTAGGGACATACTTAGCTCTTTTACACAGTCATTGACAAGTTGTTGTTCTTTCTCTTCATAAGTAATTGTTTCAGTCTTCAGCTGACAGGCCTGTTCAAGAAATCCACATCAAATATGCTACATTAGCACATTCGTTCTTTGCCCGTCTGTTGTTGCACTTCCTTCTGCTTCAGAAAGACAAGCTATTCTAATCACTCCTTCAGGAAGACAGTGAGAAATTACAGTTTTTGCCTGCCCTCCCACATGTTCTGAAAAAAGAGGCCAGGTGAACATTCAGCAGAGACATTACTGTATGGAGAAACTTGCATCATTATTACCATATCCCCACTAGATGTCGCTTGGGTATTTTGCACTAACAGTAAAAAGAAAAAGGCTTGGACATACAAAATAGCATGCAGAGCTTGATCTGTCACCTGAACAAACCTAGGTATCATCAAAAACTAAATAAACGCTTGGTTTAAATAACTGAATTAAACATTCAAGTATTTAAAAAACACGCTATTTTATACTATTTGAAAAGTTCTGGCACTGTAACCATGTATCCCACAAACAACCTTAGTGCTACCTCCTTCCCTGCTTTGTCTTTCCCACTCTGTCTCTGGGAGGGCCAAGAGCAGCATGGCTGCAGCCAGCTGGTTCTGTCTGGCACCACCTCAGTGGGTCTCTAATCTATTCCCGATGCTGGGGGCACGCACAGACACCCACAGACTGCATCTGTAGAGAACTGCACAGCTCACAGGTTTCAGATTTGGCTTCATCCTGTGCCTTGCTGGCACAGACTGAATCTCCCTGGATGGGAAGGCAGTGCTGCATGGGGTTTCCTACCAGCTCCTGATAGCAGTGGCTCTCTCAGTTCTAACCGCATGTTCATTATTCTCAGACCATCTATTGTTCACCTTCCTTGTGAACTTCTCAATTAAGAGTACGGCAGTCTCCATTATCTGGTGTCTTGTGCAAAGGTGTGGCACTACCTATTTACAATGGTCGTAACACTCTGTTTTCATACATTCATTCTAAGATCAAAAGTATCTCCTCTGCTACACTCATGTTACATGTTTGCAAAGTGGTAACAGGCTCCCAAGGTTTAAAAGTTGGATTAAACACATAAAATTATTCACTTCATATTCAATTATTAAACTTGTAAAAACTGTGCCATCTATGAAACAAACAGAATATTATCAGAAATAAAAAAGAAGAAAAACACATTCAAGTTGAAATATTAACTGCCTGACTTGAAACACAAAATGAACACATATAATGCAAATTTAGGCTAGCAATTATTATTTTTACAAACATTGAACTGGTATTAGAGAGAACATGCCAGCCTACAAACCTCAGATCTGCAGCTCAAGTCACACTTATCTGCCAGCCCTTTAAAACCTGTTTCAAAGTGCAATCCTGGGCTCCAAAATCTGCCCATGCTCCTGCACATTCTTACTGCACAAAAATTGCTTTGCATGTAGCTTCATCTGGGAAGAATTTCTCCACAGAAAGGGTGGTTAGGCACTGGAATGGGCTGCCCAGGGAGGTGGTAGAGTCACCATCCCTGGAGGTGTTCAAGAAAGGACTGGACATGGCACTGAGGGCTCTGGTTTAGTTGATAAGGTATTGATGGGTCAAAGGGTTGGCCTCAATGACCTTAGAGGTCTTTTCCAACCTAAACAGTTCCGTGATTCTATGTAGCTTCCACATTTCATCCTTTCCTTCATTTAGAAAGATAAAGGATGGTGATTAAACAACTACAGAGAGATCTGTGTTACATGTGGAATTACACTCTTAGTTAAGACTCCCAATTTTTAATGCAAGCTTCTCAACACCTGTGTTCTGGCATTTAGGTGAACAACTATAGTAAGCAAAACAAAGGGAGCAATTTCACCTCAGATCTAAGCACAACATTTTCCTCTTCAAGGTCCTTGAGTTTCTTTTGAAGAGAGTCCAAATGAAAGTAGTTCTGGACGGAGGAAGAAGATTCATTCCTCTTCAGCCTTTTACAAGAAAGCAACAATTTTAATTCATTTTTATGTGTATTATGACCAATCTCACAGAAGCACAGACTGAACACAGGTCTCAAAAGCAAACAGAGCCCCATGAAATACAGCTTATTCCTGACAACACTTTTGGGCAGCAATAAATTTGCAGTGAATTTCAAAAGAAAACATTTAAAAATTGTATTTATTATTCCACACATTTCCTATGGAAAAGTTATTCAGCCAAGGCCATGAGAAAAGAAACCACATTACTACAGGGAGCAATCCAATAGCTCCTGATTAATGCTGCACATGCTTCATCAGAATGCAGCAATAACTCTGCAAGGGCAGACAGCCCCTCAGAGCCTGCAATGCTGTTCAGCCAGCTAATTGCCTGGAACCCATGCTGCAAGCCATGCTTTATTTCTTTTCCTCGGCTTGGAATTTTTCCATAGTGCCTTCAGGTCCTTCAAGCACAAAGGTCACTCATGTAGCATGTCCTAGCACAGCATGCAAATGTATGTGGTGTACTGGGCTACTGTCAGTGAGACCCACGGCTGCCCTAGCACAACAGTGACCCAGTTCCTCTGGAAGTTGCAGCATTGTGTCAGCAGCCTCCCTATGTACTCTCCCCTCCAGACTCTTGTTGGCACCTGGACAGCCAGCTGGCTCAGTGCAAATCCTTCCAGCTGGAGCCTTGCACCAAGTTCTGAGTCCCATTTGTAGTTCAAGCCAATGCAGGGGTAATTTTACCACTTTTCAAAGCTATTAAATCGTCCAACAGATGATGGTTCAACGTTGTAGATCAATTAACTTACGGGGTGGAACAGACGGACTCCGGTTCGCTTTCTTCGGCAGCACTGGTATAGAACTGGAGCAGTTCATCTTTCATGGACAGCTCATGCCGCAACTGAGAAACCTACACAAGGAAAGAGCTCACAGATCAGTAAGCTGATTTTCCAGATACATTCTTAGGCAAACCCACCACAAATTAGCTCGTTATTCACCCCGCAGGCATCATCTTCACACTAAATCAAGAGTTCAAGACTGAAACAGACCAGAACCACTTCTTTTCTTTCTTAGAAAGAAGGAAAAATGTACCTTTTAAATTAGTCACTAAGTGTTTTTTAACAAGTCCAAAAATGCAATTTCACTGCTATTAGATGTGTTTCTTTTTCACCTTCTTTATGACAAGCAATCCTGATTCACTGTTGCATTAGTCTAGATTCACAAGCACAGTAATGGATATATTACAATGATACAGCAAGAAATAATGTGGCACAATCAAGCCAAATATTGCTTTTATCCATTTTGTGTGATGACTGTCACCTTCTGGCTTGAATGCACACCGTGCAGGCCTCAGATGCAGACATTACTTCCTCTCCAAGAGACTTTACATAAAATTACTGAAATGCTCATGTAGTAAGGTTACAATTGCGACTGAAGCACCTGTTGAGCACCATCACAAAGAGGGAGGCTGCTGTTCTGAGGCTGTTCCAACAGTGGAGGTTGCAGTCAGTTTCCAGGTTTTTTTGGGTCTGGTAAAGTAGTTTGTGGGATTCCCATACTTAGTACACACATACATCAAAAATGAACAAAACATCAAAATTGGGTGATTAAGATTCCTTGTAAATGTGAGCTCCACAAACGTAATCTTTGTTACTTTATATTGCTATTCCCCAAGAAAAGGGTTAAAAGCCCAATTAGACAGTAGCATGTACACCACTTCACAGCTGTGATTTAAGATGCCAGTAGCAAAAGATTAATTTTTATTTGCCTTGCATGACTATAGATAGCATAACTGATCAGACACATCCATTCCCTTCCACTTGCACTGCATTGGCCCTCAGTTTGCACTTTCCCATGTAAAAAATGCACAGCACATTTCTTTTTACTAAACTTCTGCTTTTCATATTGTAAGCATACTTTTCTTTGTAGTTATTATTAGGAAAAAAACAGAGAATATCAATGACATAGATTTGAACTCCATTTTCATCCAACAAAAAAGCAGACACAATCCAAAAAAGCACTTGAATTGTGCAGAATTTGAAGCAAACAAGGTCATTTACTTAACTAAGACTATTCTGCATAATGAGAAGTGCTAAGGCACCAAGTCCTTCTGAGACATGGGTTCTAAATAGCAAGGGGAAAAAAAACCATCCCCATCCAACCACATTTTCAAAAACTGTTAAACAAAATTTGTGTATTAAGTCTTGGAGGCTTGCTTTCTCCCTTTCAGGAAGAGCTAAAATTCTGAACCAAAAATAACAATTTACTTCCGTTGGGCACATTACAACTCAGCCTCTTTAAGTTGCAAGGATTCAGATACTGTCTGTGGGTGGACACTAGATCATCTCTAGCTCTTGCTACTGTGTTTTTTTTCTATTAATTAAAAAGACTGAGGATACTATTTTTACTGCCAATGCCGAGCATTCCAATCCTCCAAAAGAGGGTGAATAGTCAGAAAGGTTGACTTTCAATGGAGCAGGACCTGAAACAACAGGCACAAACTGAAACATGGGTGGTTCCTCCTTAACATCAGGTGCAACTTTTTAATTGTGAGGGTAACTGAGCACTGGCACAGGTTGCCCAGAGACTTTGTGGGGTCTCCATCCTTGGAGATAGTCAAACACTGTATGGACATGGCCCTTGGCATGTAGGGGCCCTGCTTGAGAAGAGGGTTTGGACAAGATGACCTCCAGAGCTCACTTCCAATCTCAATCAAGCTGTGAAACTGTGAAACACTCACGACAGTAACTTCCAGCAACAACTGCCTTTGATGCAGCAGTTTGTGGGGTGTTAACTTCAGTCAGCACCTAAGCAGCCACCAGCTGAGCACAGTCTGCCCCACAATCCCCATAGGATGAAGGAGAGACTCAGAAGCACACGAGCATTAAAAACCTCATGGGCTGAGACAGTTTAATAAGGGAAGCAAACTTCCCCATGCAAGCAAAGCAAAATAAGGAATTTATTCACTTTTTTCTATAAGCACCCGCATGTTCAGCCACTTACTGGAAAGTGGGACCCTGGCACACAGAATTGTCATTTGTGAAGAGAAACATCATAACCATGAATGTCCCAGATTCTTTCTCCTTTTCCTGACCTTCTATTGTTGAACATAACAACATATGGTATAGAACATCCCTTTGGTCAGTTTGGGTCAGCTACCAGAGCTGTGCACCCTCCCAGCATCTTGTGCAGATGGTGGACAGAGTGAAGAGCAGGAAAAAAAAAAAAAAACAACAAAAAAAAGGGTGTGGAAGTTCAGAAGGGCATGAGGGAAAAAGAAAAGAGCCTGGTAGATGCTGTGCAAGCACTGCTCGGCAGTAGCCAAAACACTGTTTCTATCAAAACTAATTTANCCTTTGGTCAGTTTGGGTCAGCTACCAGAGCTGTGCACCCTCCCAGCATCTTGTGCAGATGGTGGACAGAGTGAAGAGCAGGAAAAAAAAAAAAAAACAACAAAAAAAAGGGTGTGGAAGTTCAGAAGGGCATGAGGGAAAAAGAAAAGAGCCTGGTAGATGCTGTGCAAGCACTGCTCGGCAGTAGCCAAAACACTGTTTCTATCAAAACTAATTTAGTCACAAATCCAAAGCACAGCACCAGGTAGGCTGGTGAAGAATATTATCTGCATCCCAGACAGACCCAGAACACATTTTCGTACTGCAAAACACTGGACTTGTTTGATGAATGGAAATAGCCTGTTCTACATTTTCACAAGCCACTGCAACATGTGCCCTCCAGAGCAAACACCGCCACATTACTGCTGCACAACCTTGGTATTGTTACCAAGCAATAGAGACTGAGCCCTTGCTGCACATGGGACAAGGCCCACGACACCCCAGGAACCAAGCATGGTGATAGCTGATCTCTTCAGGCTTTTAATTCCCTCTGCTGGCCTGACAGCTACACTCAGCTTCAGAACTACCTCATGAAATAGCTGCACCTGTCTTAAAAATAATTTAAGTAGAAGATAAAAGTGTCCTCACACAGAGAACAACAGTTTAAAGATTTGGGACCTAACTCACAGGATCAATCCTTACTGATCTTGAACAACTATTTCAAGAGTAGAGCTGATTTGTTTTCCTGACTGACAGCAACTAAGCGTTAACAGGCTGGAATTACTCAAAAGGAAGACACCTTTTTACTCTGCATGTAAATAGCATGCATGCGAGTACCACGTCAAACAGCATTTCTGTCTTTCCAACATTACTTTCTACTCCTAACAGACCAAAAGCAGTGTTCCCTTTTTTAAGCCACCATTCCAGATTATAATTCAGCTTCTTCCTTTCTTCTCACTTCACACAGGACAAAATCAAATCTGGACTTTGAAACCTGCTATCATCAAAACACAAACTCTGACAGGTGACCTGGAACTCGAATAACAGGTCTAGAGGGCTGTATTACCCAGCAGTTAACACAGGTTTGAGGTTGTGTTATTTGAGGACTGACACTGTCTTGGAAGTGCTGCCACTTTAGCCTCAGAAACATGGGACAAAATATGTAGAGGAAAAAGAAGCAGAAACTGGGAAATTTCAAAAGATTAGGAGAAGCTAAAACCTAGTGAGCTACTCCATTCCAAATACAATTCACATCGTGCAGATTTACGGTTTACATTTCTTTGATACTGAGCTCTAATTTCAAAGGAGACAATATTAAAGTGTAGGTAGCACCATCCCAGAGAAAAGGAACGTGGAGCTGCAGCATTCCTACTGAACAGCAGACACACTGTACCTGGGAACTACACTCTGCTGCTGAAAAGGCAGACACCCATCTCTGCAACCAAAATACTTTACAATTAAGAAAGCTTCCTCAGTATAACGTTTATGCTTCTAGAATATAATACTGAAACAGTAAGCTGAGACTGAAGTGTCTGTGCACACGCTATACTGCTTGCTTCAGTCCACTCACCCTTTGTTCTCTAGTGCACTACAGCAAAAATCTCGGTTACATCAGTTTTTACCGAACATGATCACAGCCCCTTCTTAAACTAAGCAGCACCTAAGAACACAAATTCAAAAGACAAACCCAAGAATGTGATGTATTTTGCACAGGTCTTTATTACTTTGATGTGTCCCTGTCAATGTGGCATGTTACCAGCACACAGGAAAACCTCAGCCTGCTTAATGGGATGGACAGAAGATTTTGTCACGACAAAGATCAAAGAGATATAAAGCTAAATTATTCATGCCATAAGACACATACCAATAAAACCTGAATTTTACACCACACACCAGAAAAAATTTGTCCCTGTATAACAGAAAACTCCTATCTCCCAGACAAACCATTTTTAGGCAATTTTTACAGAATTTTAGAAGTACCAAATAAATTATTTTCTCTTATCTCTTGCTTTTAAAGACAGTTGTCTTAGTTACTGTTCAGTTCAAATATTCAAAATTCAGTTTTAATAGAAAATCTGCAATCTACTAAAGACAGATTTTCAACACACAAAAGTATCATGACTTTGAAGTCCGATGAGCTCTGCCTCAAAAGCATCAGTTTCTGAAGGATTCAAAATAACAGTGTGAAAGAGGGCTGTTGACAGAACATATGGCCCAACATACCAAGCCACCTGGTAAGAGGCTTATTTCTGGTGGCACTTTTCCTAATGCTGCTCCCCAGTCCCACTAAATAAAAACAGACGTGGACAGAGGCAGCTTGCCTCTGTCCTCCACCTTCCTCCATCAAATTTTCCACTCCGGATGGATGCTATGAATGCACAGTCCTGCTCAGTCACCTTGCATATACCTAGTACATGTCATATTGACCAATACACGAATAAATTGGTCTGCCTCATGATGGGACTTGGGCAGCAAGCAACAGCATTCCTTTGGGACAGAAGATAACTAGTTTTCCATGCCAAAGAGGGTAGACAACATCAAAGGATATTATTTCATTGTGTGTGCTCCACCACCATTTATCACACATCAGCAATCGCTCCATCTGCACTTTATCCTCCAGCCCATTTCAGGGCTATAATGCAACATCTCACACCCCTGAGCAGTGTTAATTATGAACCATTTCTGAAGTTTTTGATCTGGTTCATTGTTCTCCTGCTCTCTGTCTTGCTCAAAACCACATACGGATGAGAATCAAAATCCAAGGTCACCGTCCCAGAACAGGAGCAACAACATTTGCTCCTAGCTCAGTTATTAAGTAGGAGTTTAGTGACAGTCGTACTTACAAATAAAGAGCTCTTTTAAAGCACACATCAAGTGCTACTTGAAATGGTATATGCTTTCTGATCACACCAATGTGTGCACTCCCAGCCCAGAAAGCCAACCATATCCTGTGCTGCATCAAAAGAAGCATGGCTAACAGGTTGAGAGAGGTGATGCTCCTCCTCTACTGTACTCTGGTGAGCATCCATCTCTGGAGTCCTCAGGACAAGACAGACAAGACAAGCAGGTCCAGAGGAGGACCACAAAAACATTCCTTCTCCTATAAGGGAAGGCTGAGAGCACTGGGGTTGTTCAGCATGGAGAAGGTAATGCTCTGGGGAGACCTTATTGCAGCCTTTCAGTACTTCAAGGGGGTTTATAAGGAAGATGGGGACAGACTTTTTAGCAGGGTCCATTGTGATAGGACAAGGGTAATGGTTTTAAACCAAAGGAGTTCAGATTTAGACTAGATATAAGGAAGAAATTTTTAGCAGTGAGGGTGGTCAGACACTGAAGCAGGCTGCCCATAGTCAAATGTATGGAATGAATATAAGAATGGAATACATTCCAATACATATGGAATGTACGTAAGAACAGAAAATTCCCCCCATCATTGCATATACAGCATTCAAGTATAAAAATCTTACCTCTTCTCTGATGTGTTCTACTTGCTCCTCCAGGAAATCATTTCTTTCTGTCAGTGATTTATTCTTTTTTAACAGCGACTGGCCAATCCGAGCAGCTAATTCTAAGTCCCGTTCTTTCTGTGAAGCATTAAGAATAGAAAGCTAATTTCAATTTTTTTTTTTTTTAATCACCAAAGGATGAGAGAGAGGGCAAAATTGCCATGAAAGGGAAGGAACAAGCACTTCAACAATAAAAAGACTTTTTCCTTCTGTGAAGGTTTATTTGTTTGGGGTTTTTTGCTGATTTTCCTTTTCTACTCTTGAACATGTTACAACAGCATTACTCAGAAAAGACTGACCCTCTCTCAAAGCATTCTTCAGCTTCCACTTGCTCCACTTAGAAATAAAAGGCAATAAGCTATGCAGGAGTAGAAGCCAGTTCCACCACAACGAATGTTCAGCTCCTGTTTTTGTGTATGCCAACCATTAGTGCTTTCGTACCAAAACAGATCCTGGTTCCTTTTTGCAGATGCCCCAATCTACATTAAGTGGTTACTCTCGTGTCATGCCCGGCCTCTTCTTCCCTCTCCTCTATGAGCACAGTACTGGAAATCACCTGTGTTGATAGTTCACCACAGGTACCAATAAAGACTAGAAGCTTATCCTGTTGATGACGTACATATGGATGTCTCAGCCTTGCAGAAGCTGCTACATGGGATTGTAATCTGCCTGGGAGAGGATGATAAACTGCGTAGAATTTTGCACTATTAATTAGGCATTTCTATTTATCATTTTCTTATTTCACTACTAGGTTTTTTAAATAGTGGTAAAATGGTGCTGTGGTTAACTCCCTAACATAACCCTTAGTTCAACACCATTTGAAGAAGAGTTTTCTCCCTGTCACTGAAAGTACTGTTTGGGGCTTCTTACTGCCCCTAACTACCATCCAGATTTTATGACTAAATCCTGCCTTATGTCATGCATATGTTAGTGGCAAAGCTTACAAAACCTACAGCTACTGTTCACATGGATTTGAAGTCAATGAATTTGAATGAAGATGCTTTCATAATGGAAAAAAGAAGTTATATAATAACCAGTAAATAAAAAGAGAGGTTATTGATCACTGCTGTATCTGCAAATAGCATTTTCCAAATGGTTTCTGAAGGTCAGACTTATATTTGCATTGAAAGCTACTGGCATTATCTAGCCATAAAATCTTTATGTAATCTTTTGTACAATCTTTCAGAACAATAGGTCCCACAAAGTTATCCAAAATACGTTTGGTTTATATTTTAAGCCAATTTATTGTTCACTAATTTGGCTCACTTAATAAATACTGAGTGGAAAAAATATATTGCTGGGGTTTTGCCTCGACAGAGGAGGAGCTATCTAGCAGCATTATTTTTTAACTTCCAATTTCAGGAATGTAAGTGCATGTCCAAGGCTCTTCAAATAACCTCCCCAGACTTCCTATGCAATTTTTAGCTATTCTGCTCTAAATCTTGTTTTGGGGACAGGCCTCTCTCTTACTCACACAATGAGAAAGAACCGATTTATCATAGCAGCATGTAAAAAAATAATACTGAGAAGCAGGACACATTTACACTATTATTAGAAAAAGACCAGAAAGCAGATTCATGAAGAAATCTGGGTACCACGTACCCAGGCAGGCCTGGTGCCACTCCCTTTCCTTAGTTTCAGGGCAACAGGCACAGATTTCTGAAATATCTGCACACATGCTGTTTCAAGATCTTCTCCTTCCTATCTTCCCAAATGCTGCACCTTTCACTCTATCAACTTTGTAATGCAAGCACCTGAAGCTTGCAAACATGAAGGACAGACAAGGGGTAGCTTTTGCTTTTTCTCTCACTTGTATATGTGAAAGCAACAGAAGGAGTTGAATTCTGCAAATGCATGCAATCTCTTGTGATAACCATTATCTGGAGAACTGAGAAACGCACTGTAAGTGCACCTATCCCCATGAACAGAGTAATTTTATCAGAAATGATGGTCAAATCAAACAAAAGAGCTCACTGAAAGTATTTGTTTTACCAAAGTCTGACATATCATACACTCCCATATTTTTCCCTTGCCAACATCCAGATAGGAACGTACACAAGAAGCTTTAAGACACTGGCTCAGCAAGTCCTTCAAGCATTGTTCCTGTGAGTGTGATGCCTGGATCTAGAGACATTTGGCTACAGCGACTAAGGGGAGGAAACAGTTTGGCAGAATGCTGCCATCATTACTAGAAGGAGCCATTGAACAAATGCAGTAAATCTCAGCCAAACAACTACAAGTTAATGAATTATTCCAGAAGTCTTTGGGGTAAAGCAGCAGTTTTAACAAGTACTTCATACAGAGGTGTTTGAATGGGTTTGGCTCAAAGCACAAAATGTAAGACTGTACTGAATTGAGGGGTATCAAGAACAGGTGGGAGATGTGAGCATTCATTCCCATGCTTGTTTCCTTGCAGAATTAGAGGGATACAGACCACCCAATTAGCTGGAAAGACACCATTTTTGACATTGCTATTGCAATAAGCAAGAAATTGAGTATAAAGATTAAATTGCAGTCAGCCATGAACTAATACAATTGTAACAGTTTTCACCTAATGAATTACTCATAAGCATTCTTTGGAAAATCATTGCTCAAATTTACTGCAGAATTTCAGTCAAAAAATGTTTCATAATACTTATTGAACATAAGCATTGTACTGTGACAGTTGCTTTTTGACATTTCTTGAGTGCTAAGGATTATAAGAATACTAATTTTAATAATAATGGTATTAAAAAACCCACAAACAACCAAATCAACCAAACATAAGGAAAAGAAGGAAAGAAGACAAACAGACTACTACATATTTTGTGTCTATGTACTTCTCTGGAAATAAATTATCTGAGAAAATTATTATGAATACAAGTCTGTGACCTTTTTTTTACTATTTTCTGAAGAGAATATATCCATCAATAACAATACTCCTAGTTCTACATGTACTGTAAAAATATGTGTCATTTTAAGATGATTCCTCCTCCTCCTCATTCATGAGGGCCAACATTTGGCCAAAAGCAAGTTACATGGCCTCAACTGAAAAATAAGCAGAATTAAGGAGTCCATTTGACTGAGGTAAACAAATGATCTTTACTTAGAAAGAATATTTGCTTTACCAATGATATAAAGTGTACTTACACTTAGAGCCCTTTTTCCTCCCTACAGGAGGACAATCTACCAACAATGTTCAGTAGTGGTAGCACATAATTTCAGTACTACTTTCTCATACTGTGTATGGGTCCTTAAACAGATGTAATACTTGCCTCTTCAAGAAGACGTGTTACAGCATCTATGTCATTGTATGTTTTAGTCATCTGGCCCACTCTTTCAGCACATAAAACTGCAAAGAAATAAAGCAAAACATTAATCAGATGGGCAGCACTACTGGGGGAGGATCACAAATATTCTGAGCCGGAAAACACCAACAAGGATCATTGAAGTCCAACTCCCATCCTTTGCAAGAAATATCTTTCTAATTTAGGTGTGCATAAGTTTTCATGTTAAAAACTACTAATGTCAACCTTTGGGTAAGCACATCAAGAGCTAGAAACTCAAAACAAAACAGCAAAGAAACCAAACTAAACCCCCCACCCCCCGCCAAACCCGCCCTCAAAAAAAAAAAAAAAAATCCAAGATTTCTGTTACACTGAGAATACAAATGCTCCTCTTCTAACAAGCACTTGCTTTTGTCAGTGGCAGAACAAACTTAAAATGTTAAAACTTTCTTCTCTGAAGATGAATGTCTTGAATTTATTAAAAAAAAAATCAGGAAGTCAGAACAGATGTTCTTAGATACATAATTAGGATTCCACTGATGCCTTATCCATCCTCCTAGAAACAGAGACTAGACAGAATAAGGGAATAAAGGTAGGTATTTATTTGAAAGGCCTTCAAAGGTACACCCTGGGGAGCCAGAGGCTACTGCCAAGATGGACCCCAAGATGGATGACAGGTCACGAGTTCTTCATACTTTTATAGGTTTGGTTCATTCACATATGAGGGTTAATTCTCCAATTAAAGCTTCAGTTTAATGATGTAATTTCCCCAAGCTTGCCCTGCCTTTAGAGTCTTTGGTTTACACATTTTGGGCCTAGGACAGTCTGAGTGTCCTTGGAAAGCAGGCCTGGAGAGGCTTTGTTATGTCAAACTAGCATGAGAGAGCAGAAATTAACAGGCTACAAGAAACCTCAGAGCTACACACTAAGTAGTACAGGACTTGAAAAATATAAAAGGTAAAACCTAATGCATCACCATCATGTCACCTACTCATTGCACGACATGCTGTAGCATTACTCCATGAATAAGCAACTCCAACACTGCTAGGGGCACTGTTCATCAGAAAGACACTATGTCATATTAAGTCAATAAGAACTGGGTTTTATGGTAGAAGACAGCAAAGTAAACACAAAACACATGCAAAATAAGAAATGGCTCTTGTAATACCCAGGCCACACCACAGTGACCACAGTATCACTCATAACAAATATTTACTTAGACTGGTTGAGATGATTAATCACTAAGGTGGAACCAGGAGTCTTATCAGACTGAAGAAAGTATTTAGAAGTTCAGTCTACCACCACAGGTAATCCTTTAAGAAGCTACACTGACTTATCTAGAAGTCAACAAATTTTCTAAAAATTCACCAACAGCCACAGGAAACAACAGCACTTTCTGTTCTACCCTTCTATTCCTTTTATTTTCAACTACAACTTTTCCCTAAACCCTGTAATTCTGGAAAAAAGGACTGTTAATGAAATTCAGGGGATCACATGGACTATGAGTTATCAGGCTGCTGTAGCCTGAACTGTTCTTCAGGGGATTTATCCTTGGCAATGTCAGTTCAGGCTCCGTCTGGCAGATAAGCTAATGTTGTTCTAGAGCACACTAAGGCGGGGGAAGCGACAGACCAGGCCTAATAGGATTTAAATAGTGAGGAGAAAAAAAAAGCAGAACTGTACAGTAACATTAGCAAGAGACAGTTTGTCACACTAAGGAAACAACACTACCTAATTCATAAATATACAATCTGCATATATATAAATATACAGCTGCTCACCACTAAGGCACATTGATAATACATCAAATGCAACAGTACTTAAATATCTACTGAAATGTTGGAGGATATTTTTCCTTACCTAACCATCAAAAAATTGCTTAAGCTATGGCAAGAAATTAAATTTCTTCATTTATTCTCCCATTTCTCTAATTCTACCTTTGTGGATCCCATCCTAAAAACATGTATAATATTTATTGACATGAGTAGTGCCATTGAACTCCAAAGAATGCTATACAAAAGTATTCAAAATATAATTGCATTTATCCAAATAATAAGTCTGAAAGTGGTGAAAGTAAAAGGTTTATGCTTCAAAGTAATAACCTGACAAACACGACATACCAATAGAAAGAATAACTACCACTGCAGAAGTAAAAATACAGTACATCTGTAAACTACAAGCTGTATCACTCGAAAGCAGACTAACCAGGATTCCACAGAAAAAAAATGCAGTAACTTGCAGAGAACATTGTCTAGAATTAAAAACAGGGTTAAACAGAAGTTTTCCACAAAAACGTCACATAAAGACAGAAGGTGTAATGTTCAGAAGACTATTCAGCCACACACACACAAATTGACATCACCATAAACTCAGTTTTGCTTTAAATATAGTAAGTTCATAAGTCATGCCATAAAACACCTATCAGAAACCCTGACGCCAGCAGGTTTCCAATACAACTGCACACTAAATAGTTCCCTTGGTTACAACATTCCATCACTACTATAAAATAATGTTTGTCATTGTCATTAGCAAGCTCATTTAAACTCTGTACCTAGCACTAACAATCACCACTGAGTAGGACTATGGCAACCTCACACCATCCCAATTCAGGTAAATGTATAACTTTCCTAACAGCCAGGCTGATAAAAGGATGGCATTCCCACAGACAGAATAAAGTTACCCAGCTGGGAGAGTGATAAAGGTTGATTTGTGTGGATACTCCCTGGGTTATTCCCTCAGAACTTGCCATTTAAACTTTAGCCTGGCAAGGCAATACCACAGCATTATCACAACAGACATTACCAGCAGCAAAGTAGAATCTGGTCTCCAATAGCTTTTATATCTCAAAAGTTCTGTCAAAGTACTGTTGGTGATTGTCAAAACAGAGATCTTCACACACTACTCTGCCAATGTGAAAGGGTTTCAAAGAAGAAATGTCCTTTAATGCATCCTCTTTATTCTCCAAGTGGAAATAAACTTCAGTAGACTGCATATAATAAAATTCTTCAGCCAACTACTGCCCATACTACTACTACTACTACATACAATACTGTAGAAACACAGAGCTACTAACTAAATGGAAGGATTTCCTTTTAGAAGGAGGGCAAACTTGCAAAGAGGTGTTGCTTTCCATTACTCAGAAATCAAGGCTTGTGGGGAGGAGAAGGTGAAAAGTGAGGGTGGGAGTGGAATTCAGAAGCATCATTTAAAAAAACCCCAAACCTTAGAAGTGTCGAAATATTTAGTTATTCAACCTCCACACACTACAAGATAACATTTGGCCTATTCCTAGTACAGGAGTTTTTATTTCTTTAGTGATCAAAAAATTATCAGTGAAAAACACCCACTATTTTGAAAAACCATTTAGAGGTGTGATCCATGAAGTATGCAGAGGAAAAGTACCCCCCACACACCACATATCTAAAGGATCCTGCATAGTAGGCTTCTAGCCTGCTGGAGTTTCTGATGAGTATGAGAGCCTGGTAATGCTGCTGCAAAGATAAAACAAGAGCAAATGAAGGACGGTGCCTTGTAATGCAAAACCTACAGTGCCAAATGACTGACCTCTTTTTGCTCACTCACACATCAGTAGTTTTTTGCTTGAGGGTGATAGGGAGCACTGTGTCTAAGTGCATGGATGCATGCAAACAGCCAAATACTTTGCAATTCTCAGCTTATGAAGAAGGCTGATAGACAATACAGAAAGAAAGAATAATTTAAAAACCCCATGTGTTTTGATAAGTGCTTTGAAGCTAATGTCACAGATCCACAACAGGAAACAAGGAACAGAGAAAGCTCCCATCACATTATTTTCATGACAGAACTAAATACATGGTACTGGGGACACACTTGCAGTTCAAAGTGTTTGGGTTTTTTTTAAAGCCAAACACACAAATGGACAAACGCTACACAGATCAAATATCTCCTCTGCCCTAAAGTACCTAGCACCATCTTCATATCCTCTTAAAGCTTGCAAATTTACTGGTAACAACATTCCTGTGTTTCCCAACCTAAGTACAGCTGAAAGGAGGTACTCTGCATTTATTTCTCATTATCTAGTTAATGGAGCACTGAAGATGCACAGGGAGATGGAGGAATGCATGCACCTGTCTGGATTGCTCCCTGAAAGTCACCTATTCAACAAGTATGCTACTTAAAGGATGTTTACAGGAAGAGGAGACAGCCATGGAAGGGAAGGGGAACAAGAATACCACTAGTGGCAGCTTCTGCAATGAGCCACCACCTACCAAAGGATTCAAGAGGAACAAAGGAAAAAAGTAACACTGCAGCCAGCAGTCACAGGTATCCTCAGCTCCTGCTCCCTGCATTCCTCCTCAATGCATTCTCCCTCTCCATTTTTGAGATGCATCAACCGGGGATAAACTAAAGAACTAAAAGAGAGCAGCAACTGCTGAAGAGGAAAGCCCAGCTCCCACTGCTCCTCTTCCCATCTATTTCTAACTACTGGGAAACATAAGAAGGCTAAGATGTTATTGTAAGTTTCACTTTTGGGGCAGATAATATTGACCTGTATAATTACAGGGTCTAACAGAGAAGGCGCTAGTACATGATGATTTCCCTACTACCGAAATTTACTTCATCAGAAACTCCATCAGGGGAAACAAATGTTGTTCATGGAGCACAGATCTCTTGCCATTTAAACACTCATGCTTCTTATTGGCAAGGTGGCAGGAGGGGAGAGTGGGTTTTTTTAGTAACAGTTCCCTACCCAAAGCCTTTAACTATGGCAAGGCCTGCTATATTTGTGCTCAGTCATGACAAGTCCTGCCTCACAAACAGCTTGTCTTGCTTCCCTCTGCTCACAGCTCTGTCCAAACACCAAAGATCCAATTGCAAGGGCATCACATCCTAAATGTTGCACACGGAGCCGCACAGAACACACACATGGCAAATCTGACTGACCAGCTGTGCTCCCTGCTGCCACTTGGCAAACATTAGCCATCGAAAGCCCTGGCAGACTCAGACTCCTCGGCTCTTGATGGATTCATTTCTCAAAGGCTATTTTTACACTCCAGGGATAAAGCAGCCGCTAAAAACTGAAGCCACTAGAGCTTTAGTTCCAGAGCCACTGACAGTTATCCTCTGGCACAGGTTACTGTGAGCACTACATTACTTGAGCCAAGCACATGTGGAATTCCGAAACTGTGCCATATTAGGTATATTACCTTTCAAATAAACTCAGGAAAATTACACCTCAAATGTACTGTCAGCTGTTACTGACCCAGACTAGAAAGATCTTCCAGTTAAACATGGTAGCTTCTCCTCCAAAGCAGAGGTGCTTTTGGCAGCCCTGGCTAAAATGGGGCAGAGGCTTCAGATCGGCTGTTGCCTGCCACATTTCAAACAGCCCTAAAAGAATATGCCCATCCAAAGAGCTTAAAACTTTTAAGATACTACTGTCACTAGAGCTTGAAGAATGTGCTTCTGAGTCACAACTTGCTAGAAGTCCAAATCCTACCATAACACCCCAGCAGTTCCCCCAGCCTGCCCCAGGACCCCCCAAGCAGGGAGCAGGCCACTCCACAAGGCAGACGGGGGGGTCAGCAGGTGACCGTGACCCTGGTTAGAGGGATAAGGAGCGGTCACAGCGCGCCAACTGCTTCACAACTGTCAGGTCACACTGTGGGCGAGCTCCGTGCAGGAGCCTGGAAGAACATAATGGTGTGAGCAATACATACTCAGTCAGCAAGTTCAACAAACAATCCAACAGATTCGGTTTTTGCCTTCTTCAGATGTTACAGCCTGGCTTACTGTAATTTCAATGACACAGTTTGCAAAATTATCTTTTAATATTAAGCTGCAGGTACTGATTCTTCTGGAAGAAGAGATTTTATCTTGCTGTTCAAGGCTATGGTTCAAGGAGTGTTTGTTTATTGCCATTTCTCTCATAGGGTATTCAAATAGCTTAGCAAATCCAGTATTAAAGCCTCACGTACAAACCTTTGTTATTACTTAACCTCAGGTTCACAAAAAAACCCACCACTTTGCCGTTACTTCTTTTCTAAAGCCTCTGCCTGAAACCTCAGGCAGGGCATAATTTCAAAGTACTTCCTCTAAGTAGGACATGAACTGCATCAAATTTTCTTGTGATGAATGAAAAATCAAGTTAAAAGAAATTTCAAAAAGTGCATCAGAGACTTGTTCCTTCTCTTAGCATAAACACAGATCAAATGTGGTAACTTGGAAAATACAGACACAAAGTGAAACTAAGAAAACAGGAAAAAGTCTCTGGAGAGAATTCACCTTAATTCTCTTAACTGCCTTAATGCATACATCATTTATAGACACAGCACAGCATAGCTCTTCTCTTGAAAGTTAAAACTTTTTTGGCAGGATTTTTTACTACTAGCCACTGAGTTACTGTCTTGACATTCTCTTCCATTCATTTCTTGTCAAGAAATGTCTGGACTGCAGTCAATGTAACTAATAAATGGGTGAAAGATTTAAACCAGGATCTGGACTGTACATCTTTAAAAATCCTAAAATGAAGTTACAAGCCTGTAAGCCACACATTCTCAGCTGTCTCCATACTTAAATATGTGATTTTTCCTATTCCTTGGGAGGGAATGGTTGTGCCAAAGCTTTCAAGAATGACTCCTCTCCATCTTTTTTGCTTTAGCCTTTACAGATCCCAGAGCTCTGAAGGGCCTCCATGCTATTGTACATTTACATTTTCTGAAAGTCAGACCCCTGGAGTGCCTGATTTAAGATTTTAATAGTGATTCCAAGACTTATTTTTTTATTTTTAATTCAACTTGAGACAGATTCTTTGCCTGCATTTACTAAGTACTTCAGATAAAGAGGACTTTTAAACTACTACATTAGTAAATGGAAATGGCTGCCATCATAGGTCCTATGTAGGTAAGAGTCTTTTCCTCTCCCAGCTGCAAAAGCAAGAATCAAAACATAGCTCCCTTTCAGAAACAGCTGACACAACAAATCACTAATCAGAGAAAGGCTGTCCCTTCACAGCTCAGGTTCCTTTACGAAGAAAAACTTAGTAGACACCATCAACATATATCCCTGAGCAAAGTTTCACTGCAGTCAGCCCTGAGGACATCTTATCACATGAAAAGTAAACATATTGCTGTCAGGCAACTTTACAATTCCAAAGCAATCCCATGACTCTAGGACTGTTCTGCCCAGGCCTTTACGAAGGTGGCTTCCACCGTCATCAAGAGAGCAGACTGTAACACTGCCAGGCATAACTTTAGTTTGGTAGACAGGCTCCAGAAACAGAACTGAGGGGAGTTACAGCATCTACGTGTCCAGACAGACAAAAAACCTCACTACATCAAAATGACTATAATAGTCAAGAAGTGAGGACAGTGCTGCACATGGAATAGGCCAAACAGTTAAGGAGTCTTAATTACAGTGTTTTTATCCTCTTCCTTTCAATAACTATAAAAGGTTCAAGTGAAGCACATCCTCTGATTTCCCATTTCTGGTACCAGATTTACAACCAGATAAATGTTAGCTAAAATATTTCTTTTGTTCAGCATGAAAAGGCTACATGCTGGTGTTTCGAGCCACTTTACTTATAGAATGGATTGACTCATCCATTCTCCTACAGATGTACTACACTTTGCAAGCACTCCCACGTGCAAAGATACACAGAAATACCATATATATCGGTTTTGTGTATCTGTATCTCTGCTACCCTGAGTGTGTAGGTGACATGAATGCAGAGGTGGAGAAGAGAAGGCATCTTTAGAAGACATTTCAAACACATACTGAGCTTTTGAGAGGAAGGCACTGTAGAAAAGCAAGGCTAAATTTATCACAGATAGAACTCAGCTTTTTTTTCCCCCCTCTCAAAATCAACAAGAACAGCTTCAGACTGTTAGATCGGGATGAAAGGTAAAGTCAGCAGAAGGAATAAGAACAGCATGATATATGCTTCAGCAATTATTTAATCACTACAAAAAAATAGGAATAAAATATTTTAAAAAGTCAGCAGGCCTCTCTTGATAAACTTCCTCTCCATCATCCCAATGCCCAGTTTTAAATTTTCTTTTTACCAATATTTTCTTCAGCAACTTTCTTTTTTGCACAGACACACAAGTCTGAAAACCAGGTGGGATATTTGATTGTGAGGGAATTTTTACAGGAAAATCCTATGCAATGAGATTCAAAGAATATGGTTCATTCACCAAGACTCTGGACACAGGAACTGTTAACCATGAGGTGAACATGGACGTAAATTCACAGCACATCGCATTCTCTGTGCTAACAATCCTTCAAAGCATCCTTACAACAGCTTTACAACAGTTTATTTGGAAGTAACAATTCTTTACCATAAAACTACTGTTTCAGAGCAAAATTTACAGCACATGAAAAAACAGGAATGGTGCATTCAGCTTTTGCTACCTGAAACCCTGAAAAAGGTTGCTGGACTGGCTGGAAGCAGCCCTAGAATAGGTACCCTCTCAATACAGCAGGTGCACAGGAGGATTTTCAGTGCACATACATTCCCATTTCCATCTGAACGGGCCAGTTGCCCATTATTTCCAGAAAGTATGACAACATTTTTGGGTTGTTTTTTAATTGAAAATTAAAGTCATAAGACCCCATACTTGGATTATTTCTGTCTATGTGCTTTCAAATTTATGGATAAGCACAAAATTGCTGCTCTGTTCTAGAAGCACCTGCTGGCAATCACAACCTAAAATACACAGTTTCATAAGACACACATGGTGTGCATATAAAAAATGCACTACAATTCCAGAGAGAGAAAATTTCCCAATTCCTGTTCCATTATAAAATAGGTATTGCACAGCCTACATCTGTTGATCATGCATTTCTTCTTTAAAGAAGTATACATAAATTAAGGTTTATCTTATTTAGATATTAGATGAATTTTTCATCCAAATGTACTGGTTACCCTTGTAAAACACAAAATTTGGTGTATTTAATCCACAAATATCACTCAAATCACTTGATCACATGTTGCCATGTGCTACTACCATGAAAGATTAAAAACAAAAGGTGAAAAGTACCTTCTTCCAAGATATCAAGGCTCTGCCTGTCAAAAGTGAGTTTCCTCTCATTTTCCTTTTCATAGTCATATTCATAGCTTTCCTCTTCGTTTACTGACATTGCTGCAGTTATCCCAGATAGACACGAAATGATGCCTTAGTCTCACAGGCGATGGGAAGTCATTCCCTCGGAGGCTGTATCTTTGGGGAAAGCAAAGCAAGGTCTCCACAAAGCGGGATACCATCTTTCCTCACTCACATGCTCAGCCAAGGAACTCCGGAGTGACTGAGTATTTGTCCTTAGTGCAACAGCTTTGTATTGTACAGATGGGGTGGAGGAGGGAAGAGACCATCTGTCTAATAATTACTAGAAGGTTTATGTTGCTCCTCAGACCAGCTCTGACAGTAGCCAGTTTTTGCTCAAAAGCCCCACCAACCTATTTCAGACAAAGCTAGTGGGCTGAAAGCCCCTCCCTGACACTCCTCATGTCAACAAGGCTCTCTCTCTTCTGCCCGTGCTCTGAAGAGTGAAGTGGTAGCTCCCCACAAGTGTCTCAACACGGAAGTCTGACCCAGCCTCTGACTGTCACACCTGGGGAAGGGTGTGCACCGTCACAGAGTCATAAATCACCTCTCGGGTTGCCCAATGCAGCAAGACCTCACCGGAGCTGTGAACAACCTGAGCCTGTGCTCACACACAGCCAATCCCACCCAGCAGAGAGATCTTGATACCCAGGGCTATTGTGCAGTAAAGTCTGACTGCAGCATCCACCACACGCTAAAACCACTTTGTGAAGAATTAGGCTGGAGAAAGGAGCTTTTTTATTGCTTTTATAAGAAAGAGATTACACGGGTACAAAGAACTTAAATGCCATATCACATTAGCTGTCAAATACTGTGTTTTCCACAGCCGTTTTTCTCTTCAGTCTGCTGTGGGAAAAGAAATACCTCACAAGTCCACATATGGCACCCTACTTAATTTTCAAGGGTGCATGCATCTCTTCTTTGTTCAACAAGAAACAATCTCCTGTGCTGAAATCTCTTGTTTGCCAACAGGTTGTGTTTGCTAATCTTGACTACACACATAGGGCAGGCTAACTTTCTTATTTAACTTTTTGTAGCCACAGGTATTTAATGTTTGCCAGGTTTCCTCCATTACTTGCAGTGGCAAGCAGGCGCCCTTTGCTGCTAAAGCATTCCTATCCACATCCTATCCACATTATGGGGCAAAACATTTGCAGGCAAAGTGGGGGCACTGCAAGGCAAAGGCACCTCATCATCCCCTGAGGGGACATAATTGCTAGGAACAGACAGACAAGCATTACAGCACAAGCCAGCAGAACATAACAGCTTGGGTCACATAGGAACAATTTTTCTATTACCATTTCCCTGGTGCTGAGGAAGAAAGGGGTAGTATGAGATGGAAAACAACTACTTTTATACAATAACGACGAATGATTCTGTGCTACATTTTAAACTCCTGATATTTACATGCAAACAATGCAACAATGTTTATATAAATAATAGCCAAAGGATACTAAAAACTTGTAAGTGGTTGCTGCGGAAAGAAACACTCATTTCTGAATAAAAAAAGATCTTGCTACTCAAGGCAACTTGATCTTTGACTGCCAAAATTTACTGCAATATTCAACAGCAGCAATAACCTCAAGAACTCAGTTGGGGGAAAAAATAGGACTGTCCCTTTCTCCCCAAATCATTTTAGTAATAATGAGAATTACTTCTGGTTTCTTAGAGCTTTTCTGTGCCTTGAATCAGCTCTATCAAAAAAATATTTACAATCAGACAATAAGGGTCTTAAGTGACTACTTGCTATTCAGTGTCAATTTATCACATTTCAGTAATAGCTAGAAAATGGAAATTGAGAGAGTAACCAAAACAATAAGTCATACTAAAAGAATGCAAGAAGCACGTTTTAAAGCTTAGGGACAGGAAAGTCACCCCTGCCAAACATGCTGCAGTTTTAATAATCCTGACAAGCATTCAACTACAGCCAAACATCTAGTTTATGAAGGACACACTGAAAGTAGGCCTGTTGCTGCCCAAAATACATGACAATATAAGGAGAGTAAGTGAACATTCCCACAAGTTGGCTTCTGAACTGTGACTAATATCAACTCATGCCACACAGGAGGACTCTGACATTCAAAAGCTGAGAGAAAGTGTTGCAATGCCTATCTTCATATCAGCATACAATAAATGTTGATGCAAATTTATAATGGGTGGAGAAGGAATGTATGCCCCACCCTCACACTATCAACTCATTTTTCATGTATTCTGCCTCCTTAGCAGTGCAGGAATATTTACTTGCTAAAGATTACTAGCCAGGTTTCCAACAAACTCCAAACAATAAGCAGCTATGAAAAAAAATTTTTAAAAAAAAAAAAAAAAGCTCACTGTATTCCATTCTGAAAATATACAATCTAATCTGGAAAGATTCAAAAGAGATTTTTAATATTTCCTGTAAACACATACTCAGGGACTTTAAGAGTACACTAGAATGAAGACTCACTTTTATGGGTTGCCACTGGGAAGTAAATTCGGTATATTTGCTGCAATTCCCACTCCAAATTAGCAGCTGAAGACCTTTACCTCCTGTCAGGAAGCTTGTTAAGGGGGTTGCAGTGTTCCAAGCACACTCCTAGCACAATGCCTGCACTGAGGTACAGAGTGTATTCAGCAGCTTTGCCATGAAACAGGAAACACACAAACCAGGAGCTAGTTTGAAGAAGGGTGAGGCTGGACACAATACAAACAAGCCCTCATATCCTGACTCATTATTTCCAAGGAACTCCAATGCATTCAAATCATTTTAACCTTCCTTTATCAATAAAAATATCTAACTTCTGCACAATAAACTATTACTAACAATGCTGAATCTAGAACAAAGAGATTCTCTACAAGCAAACAAGTCTAAAAACAGCAGATGAAATGGCAGCACTTGGATTCAAAGCATGCTGATGAAGAAATGTGGGTATTTTGGGGTGGGCTCTTCAGGAAGGGAGATAAATTGGTTATTGAATGTGTGCTTTCTGTTAATATGTACAGTCCAGCAAAGTTAGTTGGTTCAAATTTTTAGTGGTTTCATGTTTCCCACTCTTTCAAATCCCACACAAAATATCTTCAACCAAAGGGACAGCATGTTACTCCTGCAGAAAGGGAAAGAAACAGGATGAAGTGGGAAAACACTTACCTGGATATTTAGCAGTTAACCAGAATGAAAACAAAAAATATCTCTATGCTGCAATGTATGTTGCCTTATACGGCTTATGTGACTTGACAAAGAACAGGGAGTCAATGAAGGAGTAAAGAGAAAGAAGTGGCATGGCAAAAAGCAGAAAAACAGGAAAATGGTATCAACAATTACAGGAATATAAGCAAGGTTCAACTACATTTATTAAGTATAGAGATAAAAGACATGGGAGCAAAACAAGATCAACCTGAATAACCATTTCAGCGAAACATCTATAGAGCAAGGGCTGTTTTGGAGACTGCGTGCTAAAGGCATTCGTAAGACTCTCTCAGATTTCAACAGCATACCCAGTGCCAGCATCCACTAAGATTCAGAATAACACCAGGGCTATTCTGTGCACAGGGAGGGACACAAAAGGGGCCAATGTATGAGGGACATGACGGGTCACCACACTAACATAAGCGAGGCAACAATAAGTAATCACTCACAAGAGATCAAAGAGAACAAGAAATAACATTGTCCACTTTTGTTAAAAAGAAAGTTAGTGAGCTTGCTGATAATTGTATCAGTGGAGTGGAAAACGGAACAGAGGAGAGACGCTCTAAACAGTAACTGCCAACATAACAGGTGGTAAAAACATTTCAACGTGAGTGGGAAGAAAATACAGGAAGGGGTGCTGGAGCAAGATGGAGTGGCTCAGGCAAACACAGAAGTGGTTAGAAGGTTCAGCACATGTAACAAACCAGGCACACCATGGGTCTGGCAGGAGAAAAAAGGGAAAGACACCATTTCCTCCACAAGAAATTGCAAAAACTCATGACCAACAAAAGGAGGAGGAAAGATCCAATCGCACATTCACAAAGTCATCTGGAATTGTAGACAATTGAACTCACGCATTGTTAGGAACTGTTGAGGTAGAAATAAACAAGTAATGGAAGAAAGCACCAGAAAAGCAATTTGCTCTAAAGTCAACCTGGATTCCTCTGGAAAGCATTGTTCATTAGAAAAATATTGCACCAAGAGAAAGGCAGGGAACAAGCGCATTCAAAAAAATTTCTATGGGTATATTTTTATCTGCTTGTTTACTTGGTAGTTTGTGGGGGTTTAGTATTAATTTTTTTCACCCAAGTTGTGTTGAGTGCGGGATTTTTAAGAATGTATTTTTGTCTATAAAAAACCACTTATATGAACCTAAACTTTTATACTATTATCTTTTGTGATAAGAGTCTACAAAAGTTTCACCTTTTCCTCTTTATCCCTGGTTCGGTCCAAGTCTGCTATGAAATTGCTACTTTCCTACTCAAGTACAGGCCTAGCTCTTTTCCCATTCCACCTACACAATATACTTTGCTAATGCCAAGTAAGGTGACAACTGTCACTCATGTTATAAAATATTATACTTGAAAATGTATCTAAAAAGCACAGTGTAATAGTTATTTATAGAAGTTTCAATTTATTGGAATGTTAGTTAACACCAGTGATTCACATAGAGTGTGACATTTTATTGTCTATTTCCATCTACTCCTACCAAAAATAAACTCTGTAAAGGACCTTATGTAAAAGAATTAATTAATTATTCCAACCCTAGAAAGTCTTTATCAAGATTTATAAATTGTAAATTTTGAGCATTTTTTCTTTTTCAAGATATTAAAAAAATACCACCACCAAATGCGAGTAGAAGACATCATTACTATGTCAGTCATTACAGAAATTCGTTACATCTGAGGTAACAGTGAGTCAATTCTTTACCTTAAAGTTAAATAATGGCATTAAAACTTTATATCCTGATATAATTTTAGACTGGTTTTTTTTCTATGAAGAACAAGAAATCATACACTGTTAAGATAATTATTAAATAAATGAAACCAAATGAAGTCATGTCTTTTAAATGGAAATCTGAGTCCCAGAGGCTCTGACAAAGGATGTATGAACAATTTCATCAGAAAAATAATTCTGCAGAATGTTATCTTGTGAGGATTCCTATTAGTTTTAATGTACCACCTACTGTTTTCCAATGTTGTATTTATCAAGAAGGGTGAACTCGGTGGGATTCATAACTGACTGCACACATACATCTGAGCTCCAGAGAGTCCATGTGTGGCAGAGAAATTGGCTCTCTAACTGTGCTTCAATTTGTCTTAAAATAGATATTCAAAACAGGTCAGCTGAGCTGCAACTGCCTATCTCACTATACTGAATGTAAAAAGAATCTCAGGAAAATGACTCTGGTAGCAACAAATACATGGCAGAAAAATCAGAAACCAATAAAGGGACAGGCTTCTCTTTTAATATGCCATCTACTCCAGGTTTTTGGAAAAGCAATGCCTTTTGTCTGCTGCCACAATTAGAATATCTTTCTCCATCAATGGTAAATGCCAACACTATTTTAAACCCAAATGAACATGCCAGTATCTAAGGCCGAAGACTGTGTCTTCCACTGCATCTCTCAAACCCTCCTCTCTCACACACACCTGAACTCAAAGAAGCAAAAGGAAGCTAAACCCCACAAAATTCTATGAACCCTATGAGACTGCCGTTCACCTGAGAGGCTGAGGCAGGACTGATAGCACTACCCTTCTTCATGTAAAAACTAATACTTTAATTAAAAAATAGTATTAATAAAAAATGCAAGAAAGCATTATGCCTTACCTGCTGTAGAGATAGTTCCCTATCACACATTAAACCCTTCTTTCTCTTAGGGAATAACTTCCCAAATACTTCAAGCAGACAGCCAGCACATACTCCAGCTGACTCTGCAGATCTCAGCTCACGGAAGAATTATTCTGGGCAGGGGCTCAGCACTGACAGGAGAACCTGTAAGCCCAGAATCAGACCAACCACTACGGTGCTGAGGCCCTCATCCCACAAGGTATTTAAACATTTACCCAACACCTGTTGCTTATTCCATTGCTGTGAAACTCCCACGGTTTCTCCCATGCAGCACACACCTCAAGACGAAATGGGTGAGCAGATCAGCTCTCAGCTCAGACATTCAGGCACACCACATTTCCACATAATGACACTTTGACCAGACAGACAAAGGATCATAAAAATGAACAACTGAAAAACAAAAACCAAATGCTACCTGTGGGAGCCTTAACATGGGGAAAGCTACAGCTTCTATTGACCATACAACTAGTCTGTTTCTTAAGCTTCTAAAAGCAGGCCAGCTCAGCCTGTTACATCATGCAGATTAATCAGATGCTACAGTATTTACTAGGGTTAAACCTAGAGGATAAAGGTTACATAATGGATTCAATCCAAATTAAAGTGGTCAGCTCTCTCAAATAAATATGCACCTCTCTCTTTGAACACCTGAACAGGAATAATCAATTCCTGTAGTTCAAGTGTAACGAGCTTCTGAAACTACATTCAGTTCCAAAATCTAGTACTGAGAAACAAATGGAGGCACATGACACTGAAAAGACCAAAAAAAACCATTTAAATTTTGTCACCCTTATCTTTACACTTCTAGTCCTCTGTGGCATTGTTATTGTTAGAGCACTATCATTGCAATATCTTTGTGTATTACATACATACATCATCCCCTGGGCCTACACTCCTTCCTGCTTTCTGTGCTTTGCTTCACTGTGATCTTGGACTTGCCTTTTTTAAGGTAAGCTCTCCAACCAGAATAAAATCCATATACAATTACTGCATTCCCAAAGGCTGCATTTTGCTTCAGAGTGCTATCAATAAGGGATCTTGATTTTTTCACAGTATTAGCAATTCCTTACCCTTTCTCATGTGCCTTCTATCAGAAGCCTGATGAAAACATTCGGTGTCCCGACACAGAAATAATCACCCTAGCAAACATTACATGAAAATTGCAGAAGGCAGAAAAGATAATGCTTGCCAGAGTTTGTAATTCTTCCAGTTCAAAAAGTTAACCTGCTCACTTTTAAGAATCTACATTTTTCAAAGACAAATAACCAGAGAGAAAATAGGTACTGCCTATTAACACATCGAATATATACATATTACAGGATATTGGTAATGCAGAAAAAACACTGACTTCAAACTCGAACCAATAATCAATCTTACCATCAGTATATTTAAATTCAGCTCAATTATTATAGATACAGTTAGCTTTTCGAATATTCTTTCCCCTGCCCAAAGACCACTCATACAGTGCATATGCTGCTCTGCCACTCCCTTCAGAGAGGAAAAAGCTATACAGCAGAGTCTCTTGCAGCACACTCACAAGAGATGCTGAGGTGCAAAAGAGGTGCAGGCATCTCTGCTGCACCTGGGTGTTGCCTTTTTCGGGGTATTTCCTTTTTAAAACCACTGAATAATGATGCTCCAGTCTTACAGGCTCCAAATTCTGCAACAAGAGACTAGAAAGAAATATTTACCATCCGTGCATTCTTCATAATACCAGTCCAGTTCATAATAATCTGCTTCAATAAATTTCTGCATAGTCAGTATCCTTCAGTGACATACAGGAGATTTCACTTCGCTGCTAAGGTCAAGTGAAATGCAGCCATGCCTTCCTGCCTTTGCAAAATGCCAGAGCACAAGGCAGCTCATGGGAAGCTGAAAATGAGCTGCACATCTTCACTGAGGCCGCAACTAAAATAAAAGAGGGTGCGGAGGGTGTATTTGGAAACAAAAAAAAAAAAAAAAAAATAGAAAAAGGATGCAGAAAGGAAGCAGATGCCCTGGCGGCTCCTCTAATAAAGAAGCTCTGCACAGGAGCCTTGGATGGGTGTTAACAAAATCCTCCTATCAAAAGGCTGATGCGCTGACGTTGGGGACACACACCACCACCCGGCTGGTTCTAACTCATTCCTTTCCTCCCCAGTCTCCACATCTCTTTCAGGCTAATGTGTTGCCATGGAGACAAGCTGGCTCCAAAAGCGATACAGAGATGAAGAAAATGCATTTTGCTCTTTCTGGCTTTACAGACTAGAAGGAGTCCTCCATACTGGAAACAAAAATCGTTGCTGAGAAAGATGATACAACTCATTGCCACTGCTCGCAGAACAACAGCATCACACTGTTGCAATTCACTGGGGACATGCAGTACATTAATAATGAACATCTAGTCCATTACTACTCTCCTCCACACAGTTTGATAAAAGCCTGCCTTTCCCATGGAAAATTAAACTATGTTACTGCTTTGTTACACTATTCTGGTCTGATATAATGGAACCCTTTCTGCATCCTGCTGTTGAGAAATGCCAAACAAAAAAAGGAAAGAATCAGCAAAATCAGGACAGCAATACATTTCTCCTTGCAAGAAAAAGCTAATCTGTTTCTACTTTTTGCCCTCTCCATGAACCACTGCCCGTTTGTTTTTTTTTTCCCAAGCATCTAAGTTTCATAGCTGAAGACAAGAGGTTAGGCCAAATTTTCACTACTCTATTCCCAAAAATGCTGAAGGTCATCTCCCAGAATCACTTAATTTTTGTGTTCAGTGTTTTGGAAATGGAAGAAAATACTTTTGCAGCCCCCACTAAAATTGTGTTTAAGCTATTAGGAGAGAACCTGTCTGAGGAACAGACGCATTAAATCATCAAACACAGCAATTAAAAAAGCATATCTGAATATGTGCACGTACAGATACCAAGGGGATTGACATCCATTTTGTTCACAACCAGCACATATTCTTCACTCATTTCTCCCCCTTTTTTAGGAAAGGTTATTTCTTTGCAAACACTAGTAGAAGCACTGGGATAGATGTTGTGACCTATGCTAATAAGACGAGGTAGGAGGCCATATTGGGTCTGACCAAGGAAGTCTTCAATGTCTGTCCAGCCAAAGACTCCATCCACAAGAACAGCCATGAGCAGGCAACAGAGAACTGCCCAATATTTCCCACAACTGCCCTCCCAACCTCTAATTTCTTCATCATCAGAGACAGCCTGAGACAGATACAGCTACTGCTTTTAGCAATTCTTCAACAACTTATCCTCTCTGTTATTGAGCCTGCATAAATTTTTAGCATCTCCAACATCCTCCTGCAAGGAGTTCCACACATCTACTGCTCATGATATACCAACCCCTCACCTTTCACTTTGCAACTCATATTTACTTTACTTAACTTGATGCTTCCAGCTCTGGAAATCTGAACACTCAGTTCATCTCTCCTTTTCAATCACTCATGATTTGCAGATATCTATTAAGTTCACTCTCACTCATGTCTCTTCCAGGTTGTTATCACTTTTTCTACTGCCTGACTGGTACCACTTTGCTTTACGGTCAACAGAAATAGGTCAGGAACAGTCAAGCTATGCAGAGGAAAATGCTTTGGTTTCTTGACCACATCAGTATTTCAGCTTTACTGGTATAAGAAATTATCACTGCAGTACCTTTGAGTCTTGCAGAGTTTCAGTTATGCATACTCACATGGAAAAAGCTATACATGGTATTTTAAATGCAATTAAGGCTACACTGTTAAAATACTGACAGAGAAAAATAAAGGTTCCTATGGCAACATCAACTCGATTGCTCTGCATATAAGCTATTTGTTCCACTTGTATTATTTTTGTCCAAAAGGTAATTTCAGTCTGGTAATGCTATTAAATAAGCATTTAAAATAGAAAGAATTAACACTGGCTACCACCTTAAATTGCTCCAGGGACAATCTCCTTTTTTTATTTGCTGACACTTTAAACAAAGGAAATCTTCAACATGCTAGAATTTTCTTCTCACTGTCCTTCCCATGGCACACACACTCCCTTTCAATGAGACAGGATAAAAATAGTTCAAGGAAGGGGCTTAGGGCTTTTTTGTTTGTTTGTTTTAGTGATGTTTTTTTACATAACTGATTGCAAGCATACTGGTAAAATCCAGAAAGGCATTACTTTTCTGAGGAGAAAATCACTTGTGTGGCTAAATGATTTTAGAACTCCTCAAGAGACTTGGAAATACAGAATAAGTGTATTATCTTCCCAGCATGAAGACAGAAACCCTGGGCAGACAGAACACAATATATCCAGGTATCCACTCCCAAGCATCCCTTCAATTATATGAGGAATTGTAGCTCTACAAAGCTGAAAGGGTTGTCAAGTTGAACAGGAATTTGTGACCAAGCCGACAAAGCAGCTGCACACTTGCAGAACCTACTTTCAACCTTTGCAGTCCTACTTTTCCTTCCTACAGGGGAGTATCAGATTCATTTTACAGTAAACTTATCAGAACAGTGTGTTTTTCTGGTGGACTGTTTCTACAAACTTTGAATCTCTCTGTATTCAAATCTCTATACTGAAGTGCTACATTTGGTTGGGGTGTTACTTGCCTAAAAGTTCATATAAAATGGGGTTAAAAAAAGATTTAGGGTAATAGATCTGCAACCATAAGGAAGTTGCATTTTCCTATTCCAAACCCAAATACAGTTACTCACATTCGTTCAGCATTCCCTTTCAGCTGCTAAATTTTGTTCTATTTTTTAATGTTTACTTCTAACTAAACAAACCCTTCCCCTTTCATCTGTTCTCCACAGGGCAAAACATACAGTTTGATAAAGAATTCTGGTAGTCAATGGCAAACAGCTGGACTAAGCATTCCTTAAGTTTGTGGTTACAAAGGGGTTTCATTAGGCAGAAAAGATGGCTTGAAAAGCTCAAGAGCCCTCTCCTTCCTTTTTGCTGAAATAAATCCATGCCGTAGGTCAACATTAACCTGATGTACTTAAATTACCCAGGTTATAAAAACCACACAAACCCCTTCCTTTGTTTGAAGAGAATTTTTGACAAAGGTACTTCTATCTACCCCACAGCAGCACACTCAAGACTAGTGCACTGTGCTGCTAGGGTGGAAAGCAGCAGCAAGTCATCTCTGCTGGCAAATAAAGTCTTAAAAAGATGCCATTAAATAGCACGTCACTGCAAATGCTGTGTTTTCATGCTTAGTCATTCTCAGCTTTTTCTCCAAACCTTTTACAATTCTGTGAGGATGCTTTGAAACTGAACACTGGAGTTGGATGGAGTATTTCCCTGGCAGCTGCAATGGATTACCTCCCATTTGATTACCTCTGGGTCACATTTCTTCTCTTGGCTACAGCCCCAGGATGGTTCAGATAATTAAACACCATATCGCATCATCATTTTCTACAGTCACCAGTACAGTCACCACCACTCAGGATAAAGTTGCCCATCCCATTAACATCATCTGGAGACCTTTTTATCAGAGCAGTAGCTGTACAGGCCACCACTATGCAATGCGTATTGATCACAGTCAGGCATTGCCACAACACATACTTTGCAAACTGACAAAGTAGGCATATTTAAAAACCTAACTGATTTTCAAGGATGGGCTGTCACACTTATTTCTAAACTGGAATAATTTACTGAAGTGAAGAGTTAGTGGTGTTTCCACCTTCTTAAAGAACACTGAATAGGAGTCATCCTGTGACTACACATTTAGTAAGAGCAAACAATTCTGCAACTTAGGACAGCGACTTCTTCCAGTGTAGTGTTTTGCTTAGCAAGAAGTCTTGCTTAACCTGGAAAGAGCAGAACCCAGAGTAAAATCTAGAGCACTGAGGGCATTATAATCAGCAGCTTTCAGAACTGGTATTTAGAAAAATGAGTGTTTCATATTTGATTGACTCTCCTTCATCAAACTGGGATGACTATGCAAGGTTTCAAAACAGTACAAGTATTTCCTACAGATGGGACAGAGCTCATGGCTTCTGACCTCACCTCGTACAAGGAAACGTCTCTTCTAATGCAGAAGAGGGTCTAACTGTTCTCCCACTGAAACAAAATGATTTAACATGAGACGGGCAGTCAGATGAAATTAAAGTACTTAATGACAAAAAGCTATTTTCCACATGAAAGGATTATTTCTCCCTTCCCCCAAATAATTACTGGAGAGCACTATTTTTGCATTTGTATAAAATCAAAATTGATGTCTTTGGCAACCTTCCTGCAAAACCAGCTGTGTAGTTTAATTAAGGTATCACTGGGCACACTTAAACACTGTAAATAAGACCATAATAGCAAGAGACAGACATTTAAGAGAATACAGCCCTGTTTAGAATTAAGAAAATCAAGAATAAAGCTTTAAAGAAACAAATTTTGCAAACTGTTCACCACCTGGAAATAATGTACATTACAATCTCTTTTTTTTTTTTTTGTTATATTTTTTCTGGAGACAGCAAAAACGTTTCTAAAATGAAGTTGAGCTTAATACTATGCTCGATTGGCTAGACAAAAATATTTCAGCTGCATGGTTATGACCCATTTTTCTAACAAGGCAAAAAACCCACTGAGAGACATGATTGCAGCTTCCTGGGAGAGGAAAGGAATGCATTACACTGAAGGAATATAGAATAAGGGAGGCCAGAATAGGACCAAGCACTCCAGGCGCGTCCTCACCAACTTTGAGTACAACTCCCTCAGACTGCTGGCAACGCTCCTCCTAATACAGCTCAGGATGCCATTAGTCGGCTTTTCAGCAGGGGCATATTTCTGGCTCATGTCCACCTTGGTGTCCACCAGGATGCCCCAGGTCCTTTTCTGCAAGGCTGCATTCCATCAGTTGGACCGCAGCGTCTACTGGTGCATGGGGTTGTTCCTCCCCAGCTGCAGGACTTTGCACTTCCCTCTGCTGAATAGCACAAGATTGCTCTTGACTCATGTCTCCAGCCTGTCAAGGTCCCTCTGAATGGGAGCACAATCCTTTGGTGTCTCAGCCACTCCTAGATCCTGTGCATGTCTCATCCTCTGTGATGCTGCACAGCCTGTTGACTTCCTCTCAACTTCTCCACCTGGTGACAGCTTTTCAACAGCAGCACACCTGCATAAATGAAAGCCATCTCTCTCTACCTCAGGATAGGGAGCAGCTCTAGGCATTTCCAGCAACCTGACTCTTGCAGGAGTGCCTTTCCAATCTGAAGCTCCGTCTGGGCTAAAGTCTCTGTCCTGAGGGACAGGTGCTCCAAAACCTGGAGAATGCACCTGTGGCACACTGCCACCACATCTGAAGGCTAAGGTTGTTCTGAACTCAGATGAGGATCCCTTCTTTGCACCCCTCCACAGAAACTACTACATCTGTTGGCTGTGTCTGGGAGCTGTGCTCCAGACCTGGCTGTTAGAGAGGACTTTCTCCCAGCCACCAGCTAAAAAGGTACTTGACCATCCCTGCTGAGCAGCAGCTCCAAAGAAGGCTCAGGACATCCGTGGGTCAAGAGCAGCTGACAGCTTCTCAGAAGCCACTAGGACTTCCTGAGGCCCACATTCCTGTGGCTCACCTTACCTTTACCTGACACGCAGCAGTGGGCACCCTCAGTCTCTCAGAGAGTTCCCAGATGGGCCCTGTCCCCCGAAGCAGCCAAGGAAAAACCCAGACTGCTGTGCCTGCTCACTGTCCCTGGTAGCTGTGCTCAGCCTGGCTCTCACACAGACCTCCCCACAGCCCTCAGCTAAAAGTGAGCTTGACTTCCCCTAATATCCGGGGGCAGGGAGATGGAATGTCATTTTGCTGTATCATACATTCAGACTTACTTAAAAGACACTCTGCCTTAACAGTTTAATGAGACTGTTGGACGTCTCTGGGGGCGTCCACGTATTCCTGTGGTTTGTAGGGCTTCACGGTTTTTGAAGGAATGCACTTTGGACCAGCACTTGCAGAGACACAAGCGTAGCCTTTACCACAGGTTATTAGTGGGAACGGGCATTAAATTTTTCCTGTCTCTGGATTTCTGATCAAAACTAAAGGATTTTCCTTTAACTTTGCTTGTGTGGTGTTGGAAAAATGGCTGATTATTGGCAGATTTGGCAGATAACATTTAATTTATTTGATTATGCTTTAGGATAAGATCGGTTTTATTTTATTCATTTGGCAAAAACTGGCTCAGCCTTCCATCTGAAAGAAATAATAACAAAGATGTGCTTTGGAGTTCCAGAATGTAAAAGTACAGTTGCAGGCCTAATACTATTCAGTTCCTCCCAACTGCCTTCTTACCCAATGGCCAACTAAATTTTAAGACCTAAATCTCTACGTCACCTATCCTGTGTTATAGCTTAAATCCCCACAAAAAGCAGTGAATAAATTAAAATTCCTGGATATTTGACTATTCATCTTTCTACCAATATCTTCAAAAAATAATTAAAAAGGAGAGCTAGGTAGCCTTGTGTCCATCCTCTTGCGTTACGTGGCCCAGCAGATTCTGACTGACTTTGAGCCTTTGTGGTTGTGAATTGGACCGAGGATCTCAAAAACAAAAAAAACCCACAGGAAGGCAGAAAAATCTGCTCTAACAAGCCACAGCAGTATGCCTAAAGGTCATTGTTGATTCTTCTGCTATATGGATCAATACAGTGGGAAAGCCATCACATTTCCACCAAAAGGTTATAAACCAGCATCAATCTCAACACACAAGCAACTGCAAGGAAATTTTCATAAGTCACTGAAAAATCAAACTTTCAAAGAGACAAGTTACAGTATTTGCTCACACCCTGAGATTTTTGAAACAAACTAAACAGGTGCAAGAGGGGTAGCTTAACTGCAGCACTGAAAATTGTGCAAGTAGTCACACCCTGGAACACTCTCCAAAGTGGTGGTGGCGGCATAATTCACAGAACCTTTCTGCCAACTTACTTAACATAGTATTTTGACTTTCATAGTTAATTTTGCCATAAACCAATGTTTGCAATCAATGCAATAATTTTGAAACATCCAAAGTTATTACGATCTTGCACTCTTATGTACAGATGGAGTCCATGACTTGTTCACAGCAACTGAACAAAGGTAAAGCCAGAGATCTGTTTCCAGGGTATCGGTCTAAGGCTAGACCCAAATTTGCTTAAATTTCTTGAACTACTATCTATACACAAATGTTTGCCTGTAAGCAGAAAGAAATAAACGTTTCTTTATCAAAGATCTCCTTGTTTGCATCCTCTTTTTAAGCAGTTATTTCCCAATAAAAGCAAAAAATATACACTGGGGCAGTAATTACAGGTTTGTTTTTTTTTTCATTCAAGCCAGTTGACTGGAAGAAATCTACAACCACAGCAACATGGTAAAGCTGCAGTCATTATGCTTGTAACCTAAAAGCTAGATAAAATTGTTAAGTACTCACAGTTTCAGGCAGCTATGCTACCCAATTTCTCTGTTGTTCGCAGCTTCATTTTCAGAGAATAATAGAAGAGTTTGGGTTGGAAGGGACCTTTAAAAGTCACCTAGTTCCAAACACTCTGCCACAGGCAGGGAACCTTCCACTATACCAGGTTGCTCAAAGCCTAATTCAACTTCACCTTGATAATTTCTAGGGATGGGACATCCACAGCTTCTTTGGGCAACCTGTTCCAGTGCCTCACCATCCTCATAGTAAAGAATTTCTTCAATATAACTAATCTAAACTGACCCTCTATCGGTTTAAAGCCATTATCCTATCACTACAGGGACTGCTTAAAAGTCCCTCTCTTTCTTTCCTGTATCCCCCTTTAAGTACTGAAAGGTGCTCTGAAGTCTCCCCAGAGCATTCTCTTCCCCAGGCTGAACAACTCCAGCTCTGTTGGCCTGTCTTCACAGCAGAGGTGCTCCAGCCCTCTGGATCATCTTCGTGTCCCTCTGGACTCACTCCAACAGGTCCACGTCCTTCTTATGTTGGAGGCCCCAGAGCTGGACACACCCTCGAGGTGGGGGTCTCACAAGGACAGAGTAGGTGGGGAGAATCACCTCCCTTGACCTGCTGACCATGTTTCTTTTGACGCAGCCCAGGATACATCTGGCTTTCTTGGCTACAAGTGCACATTGCTGGATCAGGTCGAGCTGTCAACCAGCATCCCCAAGTCCTTTTCCCCAGGGCTGCTCTCAATTCATCCTCCACACAGGCTGTATTTTGCATCCATCCCCAGCAGTCACACACCTACCATGATCTCAGTTGGTAGAAAAGGGATGCTGCCATGGGGATTTTTGAGTTCCTTGTCCCACTAGCAAAACATTTTTCCCATGGTTATTGCAACAGGCCACCCATGCAGACAATTTTATTCATGAGACAGGACTAATCAGGTTACTAAAGGCTTTGGAAACCTTACATTTCGAAATATCTATTTAAGCCAGTTTCTGCCATCATTCTAACAGCACTAACAGGCTGATACAAAACCAGGGTAGTACACTTGACTCCACAGATCAGCTTCAGCTTGTCTCCCCACCCTTCCCACTGTTTTTGTGCGATTGGGGGTAGGCAGAGAGCATATGTAAGTTATTTACTAAAATACTTCCATGCCCTTTATTGAAGCATGAACATCAGAAACTCAGTTCTTCATATTATTCATACTTTTCTTTACCAGCTGTGCTCCTTACAAAGTGATTGTTCAGGTGCTTCAAAATGCAATGAAGCCATCTTTGCACAGGTTTGTGCTGAGCCCTGTAACTCATCCCTCCTGAAGCTCTACAGTGCCTCAGTAAGTCTACCTAAATCTACGTACCCCTATAATCCATGTAAATCCACTGCTACTGCTTTAGCATAGCAGTCACTAAGATGAATCACAGAAGTCTTCCCTAATTGCATACTTAAGTCAATACCCACAGTGGAAGAAACCAGAGAGACATGAATCCACTCACCATGATAAAGTATCTACAGGCTCAAACAAAAGAATGAATAACCACAAAGGTCACAAATCTACTCATGTTCCCTCTAGGCACAAGTATTTTTGTAGTCTGATAATATGAATATGAACAAATGAAAGAATGAAGGGCCAAACCATCTCAACCAAATGGTCAGAGTCTGGTTCTTCACAAGGCTTTTCTAGAAGCTCAAGCTGCAGCAAAATGATTTAACGTCATTCTGTGATGCTGGCACATAGTGCTGCCAGACAACAGTGCAATGTGTCAGAGAACACGTTCAAAAAAAGCGGATATGGAAAGAAGTCTAAGCTTTCTAAGCTGCACAGATACAGAAATTTCAGTCTCTTTGAGAGAGATCACAAGCAAAAAGAAGTATTTCAGTTTCTCCAGTATTTGATAATGTGGAAAGGTGCATGCACAAATCACAAATGCAACGGCTGTTCTTGATTAAATGTTCCCTTCCTTTTCTATCTACCACAATCTTGGAGACCAAAGCAATAAACCACAAACAGTTCTCTTGCTCTCCACGGCTTCCAAAGAATTGCACAGATACTTCAAAGAAGGTAACAAAAATAGCACTATTTTATTTGTTTCTCAGTACAATTTCTGAATTTTTGACTTACGGAAGTATTTCAAGGTCTCTTCTATTTGTTCAGTTGTTAAGTCAATATTCGCATCGGGGGAAATGAGAGGAGTGTGAAGCCAGTCGTCGTGGTCATAACCATAGATTGTATCTGCTCTTAGCTTATAATGAGGCAGCTGCTCTTCCAGGAGACTGATGATTTCAACTTCAGGAAGATTGGTACTATTGCACACATCTGTTAAGGGAAAGGGAATGACCTCTGTTAATTACCTTGAGTACTATACATACAACCTTGAAAGACGTCAGTTTGTTTTGATATCAACAAGATTTTGCTGCATGTAAAGAACAGCTCAATACAAATAAGTTTAGAAGATATGCCTGGCCCAAATTATCCTAAAATACCATATTTACTAGTAGACAATACAAGGGCATGCTCTCTTAGTGACAAAAAGCCTGGCCTCTAGAAGCAGGGCCATTTATTGAAGAATAAGGGGCTACGGTGGGGAATAGAGAGCCAGTTACAACCGGAGTATGAAGAAAGGATTAGTGCACAGAGGAATGTAAATTTTTAATGTTCTACTTCACAGATCATTTTCAGCTTTCAAGCCTTACATATCTCCTTAACTTGGTCTTCGACCACTATTTAGTACCACTGTAATTTTTTGCCTTTGCTGCTGGCAGATTTTTCTCAAGAAACAGAAATCCAGGATTGCAATAGCAAACAGTGTCACAGTTCACACATAAGACACACTGGTAAAGATGATTACAGGAACTTCTAGGGCACCTTTCGACACTATTTGACCTGCATTCTGTGCTGCAGCCTCTCATGTTCACAAATATATCAAGTTTGCACACAGTTCTAAAAATGGATACCAACAGCCAAGAACAACTTCAAAAATGGAGCTTTAAATTAACAAATTAAAATTGGAGCTTTAAATTTAGGCCAGGAGGTAGCTGCGAAGTTTTAACACAAAAAATCCCAATTCAAGGTAGAACATTTTTACCATGAGGATGGTCAAACAGGGGCACAGGGAGGCTAGAAGTTGATTTAACAATGCCATGAGCACTTACTTTAAAAGACCTGCTTTTAATAGAAGTCAGAACACATTACCTTCAGAGGTACCTTCCAACCAATATTATATTATAATGAAGACTTTTGAGAGTGTGTCAGTACCCAAAACAGTCACGACAGTTCTAAACATATATTTAATTATCATATACAATTAAAAACAATGTCATGCTAAATATTTATTAAGAAACTGAGCAACCCATGGTATGTTTTCGGTAAATATTTAGTGCATTAATCCGCACATTTCCCATTTCCACACCAGTACAAAGAGAAAACCCCACCATCCAGCACAACCCCTACCCCCCACACAAAGTAAAGAAGAGCTATCTACACCTTTTTTGGAAGAGCAATGCACGAGAGCTCCCTCTTTAACCAGTGTCATAGCTCGCACAACTCTTCCTGAGACTCACTCCAGAGTAAACAGCCAAGACTGTCAAGGCCCTGAGTGCTCCCATGTACCTTTACTGCCATGACCACGCTCATCACGGTCCCCTCTGCCAGGAGCCCCGTGTACACCCCAGCCCCTGGTCCTGCCCTGTGCAGTCCTGTAGGCAAGCCTGTGCCCAGCTCTGTTCCCTGTTGACACGGACTCCTTATCCAGGCTTCCTGGATTGCTGGCATTTGTTGGATGATCGACCCCTAGAGAGTCGATTTGAACCGCTGCTGCCAGCACCTTTGCTCTGCTTGGGAACAAAGGGACTGGGCTGTGCCAACAAGGATTGTGCCCTTCCCATCCTGTCTGCTGCCTGTAAGGCAGCCCTGCTCTTGCTGCTTCCTGACAAAGGCACCAATTTTTGTAAGAAAAACTTATTCTTGCAGGATTGATGTAGACCTGCAATTCCACTGTAACTTAGTGGAATTCACCTGTGTCAAAGAAGGGGAGGAAGGAGAGAATGGGGAAGCAATATATACTTTTCTATACATCATTAATTACCTGGTTTTTGTCTTTTTAATCCAGAAATTACATTGTCAAAGCATCCCAAGCACTAAAATTTGCAAGAACATTACTATTCTATCAGACAACAGGGCAGAGAATACCAAGAAGAACTCATACTGTCAATCTCCTGCCTACATACTTTATAAAATTCTGATGATTAGAACTATAATCCACTTGGGAAAGTTGCAATGTACTTTATGGTTCAAGGAGTCTGCTGTTACCTGTCAGGAGGTATTCTCCTGTGCCTTCACCCAGACTGTTCTGCTAACTGTTGTACTTGTGTGAGTGTCCTCCAACCCTCCCTGCAGTTAGATGCCCGCATGTGCAGCAATGCTGTTTTTATGGAGCTCTGCGCTATGTGAGAATCAGCCTGCAAACATCATTTTAAGAGGCTCTTGCAACTCTCTCAGAGGGACTACTGGCTTACACAGAGCAACAAGATCTGTTCCCCATGCTCTGAAAGATGAGAGCCAGCCTGTAACTACAAACCTTTCTTCTTCTCTGGCTGCCTTTTTAATTGCTGACAGCATCGTCTCAGCGCCTGCAACCATCTGAGTGCAGAAGAGCCAGCTGATCTTCTAAGAAATACCTGCTGACATCCACTAGACATTCAAAAACCTTTCTGTGTACATGTACACATAAAAGATTTTTCTTTTATACATCTATCTTTGGATTACCTAATTGCTCTCAATCTCAAGAATATGAAGTTGATTTTTTTCATTAAGGTTGTTTTGGGGGAGTTTTTCTGGCCAAAATGTTCATTCTTCTCTTCAGAAGAATGCAAGAATCTACATAGCCTGATATGATAGTCTTGGGAACAAAGAAATAAAAATCTTGAAATATTCAAACCTTTCGTGTCTTTCTCCTATTAGGATTCCAAAAGAAACAGACTTTACAGATGAGACGAGAAACTTTCAGTTGTACAGATAAAACTGGCCTGTTTTATCCCAAAAAGTAGTGAAAAATGAATACAAAGGAAGTGACCAATAAAACATGAGGAGGAAAAAAAAAACCCCTCATACATGCACATACCAAAAAAAAAAAAAACCAAACTAAAACCATACAGTTTTATTGTGAAAAGAAATCCACTAGAATGTGAAGGCTACGCAGTAAAGAAATAAGAATTATCGTGGAATACAAATCAACCACGAAAATTTTTCTACTCTACCATATAATAAATCCTGAGCGTTTCTAAGCAATTCAGAAGGCCTAATAACTGGAAAAGATATTAATGAGTAATTGGAAAGGCAACTTTTTATGATGCTATTGTCATTAAGTTCTACTGCAATTTTAAAATCTGTATACCAGCAGGAAATAGGAACAGGCTCTGATGTAATTGCCTATTTAGAAAAACAGGACACCATGGTTACACTTGTTCATGACTAAACATTAGTTCACCATTTAAATCATGCCAATATTCTCAGTGCTACAGTTACACAATCTCTTCCCCTTCACTTTTCCTCCCCTCCCTTTTCTGAGATGCACACATTTGTTATGAGAAGATATGCAGACTAACACCATCCCCCATCCCCAAACACCAGGTAAATTTTTTAGAAGACTCTGATTGTGTTTCCACAGAGGTTTTTTATTATATCTGATTAGAACTGCAAAGATAATTAAGTAACTTCTCTACTAAGAACACCCAGGACATCATCTCTGATTGTGATTTATGATTAAGTTAACTGATATCCAACAGATATAAAAGCCCTTCCTCTTGTCCTAGGTGGTACCTACATTTTATTGAGAAAAATATAACACCTTACACTTAAAACAATTAACTGATCATTAATTTAAAAATGATACAACAAAATAGACCTGAACCATATCCTTCTGAGTTGCTGTTATGGCTTCTGGGTTTTGTAATCTAAGCAATTTTCAACTTTCAGTTTTCTGCACATATTTGGCAAACAAATTTCTACAAGCAGATTAAAACCAACTTAAACAGCTAATGAATTATGAACTCATGATTCTTAGTAAAGCATAGATCATTCCAGGTTCTGCTTATGCTCTTGCAATTCTACAGCTTCCAGCACTTCATAGAAATAATTAAATATTTTTTTTTAAATTAACTCTTTTTCATTTTATTTTTGCAAGTAACATGTTCTACTGCTTTAGTTTCTTCTTAGCTTAAATGCATGAACACCTCACCTCACCTGCTTTGTTAAAAATATGTATTTCTCCATGCCCTGTCCCTCAGGAAATTAAGAAGGTGCTTAGTCCACTTTGCAGTAATTTTTGACAACATTCCTCCTTGTGCTCTCTGTTTTCTAAATGAGATTTAAAAATGTTTTCGAAAACTTTTGTCCTGGTTAATTTCTCGTTACAGTTTCTAATCTTCTCTTTCCATAAAGAAGATGCAAAACAGGCAGAACACTCCAGCTGAGCTCTCTTCTGCATATTTCTTCCCCCTTCAGTATCCCTCGGGGAGTTACTAATGGATTACCTACAAGCTTGTTTCATATCTTTTCATACATTGGCATTTGACTGGCTGGTGTATTTTTCCTTTTCTGGACATATTAAACCTCTGTACCTCATGCTTCTCAACTTAAGACAGCCACTCAAGTTTCACTGGTTGTTCCAGCTTGCTTATATTTCCTTAGAGAAATTTTTATTACTCTTGCTGATCTAGGTACCTTTGACTATTTCATCAGCTCCCTTTCTTCTAGGCACATCTCTATCCATACAAAATGCTCTAAATATAGTAAACTAACTCTTCATTGTGGAACCTGAAGTGAGGGTGGGAGGATGGATTCTTCCTTCCCCCACTCTTTTTTTTTTTTTAATTTTTCACAGGCAGAGAAAGAAAGAATTTGCAGGACAACCATGTGCATGTGAGGATAAGAGTACACTTGGTTATTTTCCGATGCACACTTACATCTTTCCTCTGCTGACAAGTGAGCAAGGAGTTGATCATACAGAAAATGGAGTGAGAAGTCTAAAACAATGGGAGCTGACTGTATGGAGACAGCACAGCTCCTCAAGAAATGCCTCCCCTCCCTGCACATAACAGCACAGAGATCACAAGGCATTGTGTGGGGTGCTGTCACCCACTGTCCTTTTCATCCTGCACTCACACAGCCATGCAATACATGAGGTCACTTCCCATAGAGAGTTACATACATACTGAGCTGTCAGCATTACTTGGATGGGTGCAACTATGCCAGCACCTCATGAACAAGCAATTCAGCCTCAGTCAAACTTCAGTGCAGCTAAGTTCAACATGAACCACAGGTAGACAGCTTTGAAAATCTCATTCCTATCAACATGGTTACTTAAAAGCAGCTCATCTGTCAAACTCTATTCCCTACCAGGCTTTTGGATTTCATCTGTTTATGGCTAAAGATGTATCTTACTGCAGGAAAGAAAAACCTAGCTTGACCAATAAAGAAGGAGCACTGACTCAATTTCAGCATCAACTTCACATTAGAACAAATGATAAATTCAGAGAATGAACCTACAACAAAGAGAAGGGACAAGGGCATGGGGAGAGTGGTGGCCAACAAACAAAGAACACCCCAAAATGTAAACACACAGAGAAAATTAACTCTACAAATCTCAGAGCCTGGCATCTGCAAGAGCCTTTACAAACGCAATGCAAACAGCTTATCAGTACAATTCTCACAAGGAACATAAAATATATAGTCTCTGCTTGTCTGCATTCTGGTTCAAACCATCCCTGATCTTCATGGTTTTACCGATTTGCTTCGGAGCAGAGCTCGCCTCCCAAGGTTAAAAGGACTCCCAGGTCTGCACAGAACCCGCCGGCAGCACAAACTGCCACCTGCCGGCAGAACTGCCGTAGTACTCGAACCCCCAAATCCCACAGGACATTTTGCCAGCCGGTCTCCCGCTTTCAGCCCATTGCTGTAAGTGGAAAAAATATTGGCTCATAAAGCCAGCCCTGCCAGGAACTGTGCTAGGGTCAGGGCTCTGCTCAAGAAGGGGCATGCCAGAACACACAAGTCATGACAAGAACGACCACAAGAAAACTACCCAGAGACAGTATCATTACCAGAGCACAGTGCCCCTGAGTTGTGGTCCTGATGGAAGCCAACACCTTGCAAATAGCACAAAGCAGCCGTGCTACCCAGAAGTGCCTCCTTTGAGCAAAGGGAAACAACCGCTGAACACAAGTGTGTGTAGCAAAACAACTCCACTCTGGGTGCGACCTTAGGGAAGTGCTGGGCTGCTTGGCAACTTTCAAAACACAAGCTTTGGTCATCAGGCCGTATCACATGCCCACCCTGAGCATCTTCCAGGAAGCTCCACCCCATCAAACCCCAGCAGCTGATGCTCAGCCCACAGCCAGAGAGGGGCAGTCTAAATACCCTTTTCCTTCTTAAACACAAACAAAGCAAGCAAACAAACAAAAAAACCCCAAACCAAAACAAAAGAAAAAAAATCCCAAAAGCAAACAAAAAAATGCCTCGGCAGCCAGGCAAATCTTTCATTTCTTTCAACAGAACTAAAACATCATAACTACCTTTTGAGCCAGCTGAGGACAGATAAGTAGATAACCACAGTAACAAAAAGAGACAAGAGAAACAAGGAAACTCTCTGAAGAAAGCTGGAAGAATAAAGTAATCTACTACTTTACTTCATGGGACCACATACTCCTCTCTTTGGTTTTCAGTCCTGTCCTATTTCCCACACATATACTACACTTACCCTTGACACTTAGCTCTCTCAGAGTTTTTTTTAAGTTTCTCCGGTTTAAATCTTTGAGAAAAGACAGTCAATAAATAACAATTCCAAAAAATAAAAAGCACACAATACCTGCCAAGAGTCAATTCCAGTGCTGGCTTCATATTAGTTAAGCAAAAATAAGGTTCTCTGCAGAAAAGGCTACACCATGGAGGCTAAAGTCCAGCCACATGTAACACAAGAAATTGAAGTTCATCAAGTTGAGGCTGTTCCATGCCAAACACCAGACCATTTTGATTGCTGATTTGGCTCCATGTGACGCTGAGATTAGTCACCTAATCTAGCTCAACAAGCAGCCAGGAGGCCATGACTACATTAGCATTCTCTTTTTTCAGCAGACCAACAAGCCTAACCATATTCCAATGATGGAAGCAAGAAGGATGGCCTTTCTCCAAATGTTTTTCCAGCAGATATTTCCTGGCTGCTTGGAACAGCCCAATAGCCTCATCTTCCCCATGCTTTCTGTCCATTTAGACAGTGATGGAATGAACTCATCATTATCATTGCGAACAGATTCACATAAAAATGACAAGCAGAGGGAAGAAATTCTACCACACAATTAGGCTGCTACCTACACTACTGAAGAGGAAAACATGGCCTGTAGTCACCCATTATTTGAGTTTGATAGGCCCACATAGACACAGTCATTAAGTATTGACTGAGGTCTATAATTACAAGTATTTCTTGAGCCTTATTTAACAATTACAGGTGTATGTACAGAGCAATAGGCAAAACCCCAGAACTTACCATATTTCTATTCAACCTCTGTTCTCAGATGCCCAGAATGTGGCTAACTGTACTGAAGTCTTACAAATGATCCCGCTGAACTCAGGACATGTGTTTCAATGTAAAGCAAGTGGCTAGATTATAGGGCAAAAAAAATTGCTTCTTTAAAAAAAAAAATCCAATTCACTGACTTGTCCAAAGGGAAAGATAGCTTTAGCATCCTTACACATCTGAAGTCTCACTGCTGGCTGCAAAGCCAACCTGCTGGAAGGAAAGCCCTTCAACATGAAAGCTGTCTCATACCTCTGAAACTCAGGCTCCTCAAACAGCTCCTCAAACAACTTCTGTAACTCAACTGGCATGGCATGACATGATTTGAAATGGCAAGCCCTGCCACACCTTTAAACCAAAGTTGTTTAAGCAGTGCCTCTGAACATGGAAAAACCTGCACAAAATCCAGTCTTCCACAGGAAAACAAAAGATTCCATGCCAACCTCTTTTTGGCTTGGCCAAACACACCACCACAGACTAGAATAAATTTGGGAATATCAAAATTAACAAAGATGAAACCAATTCCAATGTGAGGAATGTCATTGCTTACCAGGTTGAAGTGTCCCTGCTTTGGTTCCATCCTACATACACACTCCTGCTGGGTATAAAAGCCGAGACAGATTTGGTGATGAGAGTCCATTAAACTATTAGGACCCTACAGTACATTATGCCATAAATTTAAATGAACTTTGCTTTAAATGTAAGTACAGAAATGTTTCTCCCTGTCATATAAATGCACCCATACTCGTGATTTTTACATTAAACAGAAAATAAAAGGAAACTTTGCCACCATGGCTATTCTTTTAGAGTAAGAACAAAAGCTATTCATGTAGCAAAGGCATGCTGGCAATGTACTGTTCAGCAGCAGTAAGAATAAACACATTCATTAACCATTAGGATCTTCCAGCTGCCAAGAGAGACTGCAAATGTCTCAAAAAGCCATTGATAAATCACTGAGTACGAAAACCCTGAAAAGCAATTGTCCTGCTTTTGCTTGTTGTTCAGCCCAGCTACAAAATGTGCCAGCCACTAAACAATGGCTGTCAACAAAGCTTTCACAGAATCACAAGCAAAACATAAGAATTAAATCTTATGTAGCTTGCTCTCTACAGATGCTTACTTTAAGTGAAAAATGTGTTTCTTCATGATGGACACACATGCGTACATTGAGGGGGAACGGTAAAGCTGAACTTCACATGTTATGGAGCTAAATTATGGAATAAAAGTTATTTTCACATATTTAAATGCACCAATAGTCAAATGCAGCTTTTTAGTGTTCCTACACTATTCATTGCACCACAACGGGAAAACAAAAAATGCAAACCAAAAAAACATCCCCAAAAAATCTACTAGGCACTGGCCTTCAGTACTTTCTCCACAGAACAAACCCAGAACACCGATGAACACTTACTGTTTTCATGCACCCTGACCTCAAACAAAGTACACATTTAGGAATGATAAATACTTCCCAAAACAAGGGAAATCTAAGAAGAATGTCTTTAAAAATGTCACACTGGACTTGTAATTACTTGCTTTCATAGTGATGACAGAATTGACAGTTTACACTAAAAAACATAGATCATATTAGGAAGCATAAATAAGACGGCTAGACAGGGAGCACAGCAGAATTCTGCTTAAGGGAAAACCAACTAACCAAATGCTATCAAACCACAAAAAGATAATCCTTGACAGAATAAAAACATATGCCCGAGATACAGATTAAGAGGTGGTGTAACAACCGGACACAGGAGAGGAATCAGGAAAAAACACCAGGTTATTGGAAAAGGGTAAGAGCTGGAAAGCAACTGTGGGGAAGATGGAGGTGGGGGGAGGGGAAGAATCTGCATGGAGTTGACTGAGAATGCACCAAAAGCCAGACAGAAAATTCAAAATGAGGCAATGATGCAGCAGGCACAGAGAATAAGATTATTTTGTCAGAGTATGCTAGACAGAAATACAGTCAGACTCATAAAACTGTTCCAGTCATGCTGAAGGAGCTATCTCATGTTAACAGGACTGGCATTTTTGGAACGCTTTAGAGAAAGGAATAGTGTTCAGAACTCAGCAACAGCTGCTTACAGAAGTGTTGGGAAAGAAGAGGAGGAGACCAAAACTAGATCAAGCTTACAGGATGAGACTGGTAACAATAACAAAGTAAATGAGCTGAGGTAAGGACCCACATTCTCATAGCTTTATTTAAAGGAGAGACTAAGAAAGCTGGGAGAGGAGTAGGCAGGGGTGTAAAAATTATGAAGGTTTTTCAAAATCATGAAGGTAACTTCATAAGGAGAAAGAACTGATATTCACCAAAATCCTGCATAACTACTGACAGAAACAGTGCAAGATTGCTGTCACTGCACACAGGAGTAGCAACCATGAACTTCCAGGGTAGAATCAGCAGATTCACATAAGAAAAAGCTATGGGCAGGTTCCAACACGAAACAGTTCTGCATGATGGGGGTACTTATGCTGAGTAGACTACTGAGAGTGGCTGAGTACGTGATCTCCATATCCAGCATCTGCAGTTTCTTGAGTCAGAAACACAGTCTTGAGCTGGCTGGTCCAACACAGCAGAGCATTTCTTACGCTCTTTGCTTGAGTTCCAGCTCCACCAAGCAATATTTTACACCTCCTCTCTCATATTGACAAAACTGAGAAAAACATGGAAGTCCCACCCCAAATCAGGAGCTGAAAAAGAAGAAAATGCTAGAGCAAGTTATGCTCCACTAAAAGAGAAAGGTAACCACACCAGTAAAAGAGAAAGGTAACCCCAACAGAACTCAAGAGAGGTTCAAATAAAGGGATGCAATTCAAAACTGTCAATATTTTTTCAATACTTCTTTAACCATTTAAAGCTTAGACGTCAACCAGCAGGCCTGTAACAGGTACCAAACCCAACAGAGCACCCTGTTGAATGGCCTCAGAATAGCAAGCACACAATTTCTGGTGGCAACTCACGCACCTAGAACAGGACAGCCAGGGGTACAGCATTCTCCCCATCACCGGCATAACAAGAGCAAAGCAATCTCACAACAACCTGTAATACCTAAGTCCCTACGGAGGTAATTTTGAGTAATCATGCTTTATCATACATGAAACAGAAGGAACAGACATTCACCCTTACCACACAAAAACATGCATCTTGGGGGACACGCACACAATAGAATGGAAATTCCGTGGGCCCTAAGCATGTCTTTTAAAATGAAGTGATTACATAAAGAAATGGTCAGAACGACATCACTTATCTGTAAAAGATCAGTCAGTTATCAAAACTGGCTGATGTTGCCATGAAGAGTGGCGATCTGGTGGAAGAGAACGGAATCTCTGTTTCATATGGGAATGTATTTAAACCCTGAATAAGGATAGAGACAGGATGAAAACTCAGAGAAAACTTTCTGCACCCAAACATTGCTAGGAGATTGTGTGAATGAGGCTTGACAGCAAGAGAAAGTTGGTTTCTCTGGATGTTATGACTCCTTCCACTGCAGTCAGTGCAGTAACATGCAAGTTACACAACCCGCAAGGAAGGTCAAACAATACTAACTCTTCTCACAGACACCTTCCTGCTAAGAAAAAGAGATTTCATGGTTTGACCCCTCCAGTACCGTAACTTTGTTTTTAGAAATTTAAAAAAAAAAAAAATCTACTTGTGTTAATTGCAAAGTAAGACACAGAACAGGTTATTACCACAAAGCATTTCCCAATAATTCAACAGCCCTCAGGAAATTGTCCTGAACAGCCAGAAAACACACTCCTACACGCATTCAGTAAGAGTAATTAGTACAGTGAACAAATGAATCATGCAAACGAATGAAGGAGCTGGGCAATTTAAATTACAGTCCATTCATTCTCTCCCTTTTCAGAGAAGGATGAGGAAACCTACATTGCATATTAAGCAGTTAGCTCTTGAATTACAAAGTACACCATACCAAAATCATTGCAAATAGTGAGTATTCAGACATGAAAAAGCAAACAAAGTTAACTTACTGAAGATGTCTAAGGATACTGTGTTACGCAGAAATTTAGAGAAAAAAAAAAAACAAACCAAAAACCACAAACAAAAAGCCTCACAAAAATATTCTGGCAGTCAGACAGCTATCACAAGAGTAATATCCAGTGATATTTCAGACTTCCATCTCCACTGTACTCTTCATTTCCAGGAGGACAGGATTTGTCTGACAGCAGCTGACAGATAAGAAAGAAAGGCAATCAGACTAAGAGGCTTTTGTAATTCATAAAATTGGGACTACTGAGCAATTTAGTGATACTCTGCTTTTTCATGTCAAGATTACAGCCCTTCCTGCACAACAAAAAACGGGATGGGGGTGGTGGTGGTGTTCGAGAAGAAAGCTCCCAATTCCAGCTGCTGTTTTCATCAACATCTGACTGAAAGTATTCAAGTCTGCACTGCAAATACAGAAAAAAACAGGCAGACCTTTAAAAGCATTTTCACTCCGTTTCTAGCAAAAGGAACACTAGATGGTGCTACATCCGTATTCCTGTCTCTATGCTCTCAGATAATGGGAGTAGCAAGAAAAAGAAAAGTTAAAAGGAAAAAAAAAACAACTAGGACATAATAGATGCCTCCCACACATAGCAGCACCATGACACTTCCATCCAGTGCTGCCCCACTGTCCACCAACCTCAGGACTTGAGTCTCCTGCCCATTTACCTACAGGAGCTCCACAATCAATAGCAATAGAAACTTCAAGTCAGACTACACTGATCATCTCTCCTAAATCTTGCTAACAAAACCTAAAATGAAGTATTACAAAACAAAAAAATCTATTACAACAGCTACTGAGTCCATTTTCAGGTTTAGTGTTTAGAAAGTATGTGCTCCACCAGCACTTTTTTCATAATAACCCTTAAAACATTCACAAACATTTTTTTTCAATGGATCAACTATCCTATTTCATTTGCCCTTCTGTGCTGAAGTCAACAGATTCAGATGCATTTACCTGCATAAGGCTTCACTTGTAGCACCTATGAGCTTTGGATGGTGCTTTAACATCAAATTCAGTGGGAAAGGTCCTTTTACGGTGCTGCCCCTCTCTCAGACATTGGCTCAAGGAAATTTTTCACCACACTGTTTTTTGTCACCAGGGTGCAGCCCTGCAGTGCTTATTGCCTCTGTTATGCCAACATAACTGCTTTCAGGCCCCACAGTAGGACAGATCAGAGGTGTGACCTAACTAAAAAGAAACCCTCATCTCCTCTCTGACAAAAGCAGAGCAAGGATTCTATCCAGACCAGTTGCCTAAAATACCTTTACTTGCACTCCCACAGAAATCTGTTCGAGCACAATTCTGAGATGGTTTGGGGACAGGAAATGTTTAAGCCAGCCCTGTATCCAAGAAAACACACTTAGCACAATGAGAATGTGCAATGCTCTCAGCTACATTGAATCTGCTCTTGGGTTCCGGGCAAGAAAGATGATGCTGCTGACAGAGAATGCTCAAGTGCCAGCAAACACAACAGGAAGCAAAAACAGTAATGAAAAAAAAAGGAAGCAGCATTAAGAATTTTTTGAGCATCAGTGGTCTTGGAAAGTTAAACAGCAAAATGTGCACATCATATAATTTACTATTAGCTATATCAGAGATAGTTCCAATTACCATTAGCTTGCTGCATTACAGAAGGCATCACCACACCACACTGTGCCTCAGTTTCCCATTCTTATCTTAACTGTCCTCAAGCCTTTATTTTCAAGAATTTTTGCAGATACTTTTACAATAGGCTGTGTTAATCTTAGACTAAAAAAAAAATATATTGATTACCCTGATTGCTGAATTTGAACTCTAGGGTGAGTCAAGGCTTGGCATCAGGAGAAAAAGTATGGTATATGCAGACTTGATATGAGCAATTTTTTTCCCACTAAACAATTTTAAAGTGTAAATAGTCCTAATTTGTCAATCAGAACTAAACAAAGTCTTCATGTTAGTCTCCGACAATCCTGACAATTCAATCAAGTATTTATCTTTCAAATTGTTTCAAGGGTATTTGCTGTTATGTGCATACCTGCACACGATACTGATAAAGATTTTACAGAGGGAATATGAGACCAATTCCTTACTTCCAGCCTGTGCTCTTTGACACCTTTAAAATGCACAACAAAAAGCTGAAACTCAAAAATTCATAAACACCAAAAAATCCCCAACTAACCAATCAATCAACAAAACCACTGCTATTTCAACTACAAGTCACATCATGTTGTCCTCAGGTCATAAATAGTACAAATGTGACACTGCAGAACAGCAAATCCATTTAAAAAAGCAATTTAGGATCAATCTGTAAACAACACTTGGATGACAGCTAAGCAAGAAGAAAGAGATTGAAGGAATCCAGGCTTGAATCCAGGCTTGAAGGAATGTGAACTAGCAAGAACACACACTGGCCTCCATTTAATAAAAACTTCTTAAAAGTTTAAAAAGTGAGTTTGTCTTGCCTTTCAAGGAACCATAATTAAGAAGGCATCTTGATTCATGAAGGAAGTTGGTTGTCCTGGCTTACAGTCAGAAACAGAAAAACAAAGTTAAATTCCAGTTAACAGGGGAGGGAGGAAAGGGGGCGAAGTGGAGACAGGCCACAGCCTTGCAAAATCCTTCTACAAGGGGCCTGGAAAACAGAGTTATACTACCAGGAACGCATTTATGTGATGTGTAGTTTCTAGTCTACCTAACAAGCAAATACCTACATAGAAGTCAAATGGATGACCCATTTTTGAACCAACCAGTTAAGTAGCTCTAAATCCATGAAAACAAGGAAGGAAGGATGGCAAGTAAATTCCTTTAAACAAAACATTTATTTGATGTAGATGCATACCTGACAAAGTGACTCCAGTGTTAATCCTGCTGCTTGTCTTCCCAAGGAAATCAGGATGGACTTGAGAGCACCTCTGCCCTTCTTTCTATTTCCTTTTTTTCAGAATATCAACCCTTAACAACTACACAGCTGTTGGGCTGAGCTAAGCTAAGGGATGCTACTAAAGCAGCTGCTGATAGTCACCATTAATTAGTTCTGTGACTTAAAGACAATTCTAGAAAGGGCTGAAAGTAACTCAGGATAAAAGTATCTGACTGCCAAGTAGAATGGCCTTAGTCTTATTGCTTTTTTTCTCGGACATCTCATTTCTCCCTTCCAAAAACTCAGCTGACTCCTCAAACATTCCCAAAAGGACATAGACCTCACAAGGTCACATTAGGCTAAAAGAAGCCTCACAGCTCAGCCAACAAACCATGCACTTGGAATGGAAACTGCCTGTCATTTCATGGCCATAACCATGACTAAACTGACTTACAGTGGTTATTCAAACACAAAAAAATTGGGTCAGCTGACCACAGCACTAAGAATCTAATTCTATTTAAAATACTATACTTCAACACATATTCAATTTATTTGTATGAATCTATAATAAGGTATTCAACCTTTCATAAAAGCATGCAGAAGAAACTATTTGATATACATTAACTTTTACTCTTCCAGAACAAATGTGAAAAAATGAAATGGCTTTGAAAAGCAAAAATATGTGCAGTAAAAATGTTAGATCCTATTTCTCCCATCCATTTTCTCCCACAAAGCAATTCTCTTACGAAGATAAAGATCTAAATTATGCTGACAATTAGGACAAGCATTCCATAAACTTTAAGCTGCAGTGTTCCCTTCTCCTCATCCCTGACTTTGGTTATTTTCCCAACTTACTTTCAAATGGTTCAATTTCCCTAGTACATAAATACAGTAACCTGGTTTCACAGCTGTCATTGGTCTGGTCTATTTGCAAGGACCTTAAACATTACAAAGTGCTTTCACTGAAAATCCTGGTGCCCGTGAAATCACTTCTGAAACAAGAAGAAATGCGCAGAACAGAGGCAGCACCGTCCATGAAGCAGATACCCCACCATGAGCTTAACTCTACACCTCCACACGCTTACCAAGGTGAAAGATTTGACTGCTTACCAGTAATGGTGCAGGCATCTCTGTACTCTCTGCAGTCTGGCACATCATCTTCCACCCCTTCGCTTACATAGTGCTCCTCGTGAATGCCTGTGTCGCGGGCTAGGACTGCATGGCTCGACAGCTCCGAGGGAGGCACGGTGGCGGCCAAAGTGCAGTCGTGCAAAGCTGTGGCGTCCAGCTTGGCAGGTTTCACAGGCTTGTGCAATGTGCCATCAGGGGGACCAGCACTGGAGACTGGGGCTGGCTGGCACAGATGGGACTCCTTCTCTTTGCTAGAGTTGGCTTCAAGAAGTCTGCAGAGCACAAAAGAAACAAATGTTCAATTCAAGCCATTCCAAACAGTGTATATCAGGACAGATGATTTTCTTTTCCTTAAACATTAGTTTAACCTGACAAATACAGCAAATACTAAAATGCCAGTACTCTTCACAGAGCAGCTGCCTATGTCTGCACTTTGCACAGTTGTGTGCACTCTGCACCTTGCACAGTAGCAAAGTGCCACTCCTTGTACTGTGTTTTTTAACCTACAGCTGATTAAACATCCATATTTTTGCCTATCCCAACTTGCAGTAAGCACAGTCCATTCATCTTGGCTCATTCACCGACTTTCTCCCATGTCAGCCAAGCCAAAGTTCTGTATAACCCAGCATCCGTATGAGCCAGCTCATACAGACAGGCAGCACATCCCTGGCTGATCTACTGGCACTTCAGTAACATCATAGTTTGAAATCAACTGATAGCAAACAAAACAGCAATGATTAGAAGTTTATTCTATAACCCTACCTGACTTTCCTCTCCACTGCACAGCCCAGCCCCTCACTGACAGACTGGCAGCTGGCACCGCTGCTCCCTTTACAAAGTACACAGAAAACAAAACTCAAGGTGCACTGGGTTAAGGGGCTGACCACACTGCTGCTCCCCAGTGCCTCAGCCTCAAACTGGGAACAAAGTCCCTCAAGGCTGGATACCGATGTCCCCAGCAAGATGAAATTGGCCAGAGAAGGAATGAAGAAGAGCACATTTCTCCCAGAACTTCATCAAACCTTCTGTGTAAGGAGCTAAAGGCACTGCAAGAAGTGGTGGTATGGTACTGCTTTTGGTTATCAGCAGTGTAAGGAAAGATGCAAATGCTCCTTGCTGCTAGGAAAGGAAAATATAATCATGGGATTGCAGACAAATAGACTTGGGAAAGGACCTGGAAGACTTTATACATGTAATAGCTCCAAGGCCTAAGTGGCAGCTGAGGAACAAGCCACACGGGAACACCCAGACAACATGGGAAAAACAGAAAGACAGACAGCAAGAAGACACAATTGAACTGGTTTGCAAGCAGCAAGCGTGGATGCAATTCCATATGCAAGTGCAGCAACAGAACATGCTATAGCATGTACAGTGTTTCACCGAGAACCAGATATACAACAGCTTTCTTGAGAATTCTGTGTGAAAAAGGCTCTCTCTAATCTCTAGGAACATGTCCAGATAATCTTATTTTGCTGTTAAAATTGCACTCAGTATTTTGGCATCTTGTTTTCTGGCATTTCTAGCCAATAACATTATTGCTCCACCAAAACATGCCAGTATTTCTAGAAATTCACTGCAAGACTCAAATATGCATCTCTAAACTGTCAAGACAAAGATCAGGTTTAGATCTCCGGGGAGTAAGTTTCAGAGAAGTCTTGCAACAAAGTTGGAACACTGCACCAGCGTCATCATTTCTCTACCTATTTTTCCTTCAGCACAGACATAAGAACAAAAAAGCAAAATTCTCTCCCCCTTTCAGAGGGTCTCAACAAGGATACATTTGCACTGAAATCCGAACATCATAGCTAGAAAACAGATGGGCAATATTAACTCTTGGAAAAAACACCCCTATACACAAAATAACATTTCATTAAGTTTTCCTCAATTACATACAGTTGTATTCCTGCATGGCATCATTTAACCTGGAAATAGTTCCCACACTCAGAGACTCAAAAACTGTATTTTTTAAGGACCATAATAGCTAAAGGAACATATTAAATCAAATGATAAATTTATACCATACCCTAATAAAAATGATACTCTACTGTGGGAGCTGCAGGAAGAGAAAGTTTCACTCGAGTGCTTTAATAGAAAGTGTTACGGTTCCCCTGCAGAGCATCCATTATTCCTGCACTATCACAGTACATACTGAAAAGAACAATGGGGTTACTTGTACTGATTACTTTTAAAACTGTCCCCTTTCAAGTAGCTCTTTAGAAATAACAAGAGAGAGATTACTGATATTAGACATTAGTTAATCAAATGAAGTTGGAATCAAAATGCAAATCTTAATTTTCCCCTCTACACTGAAGATAGAAATAGTTTAAGCTATAAACAAGAAAAAGTACTGGAAATGCACAGACTGACTAATTAGACGAGCTCAATTTTGTCCTAGCTGCTACCACACATCCATGAATTACATTTGTTTTGGGAAACTGTTAGATAAATCTGTTGTTATGAACAAGGCCATGACTAGGACTAAGTAACTAAAAGCACCAACAGCATTCTTCAGCTTTTCTTGCCCTCCTCCCCAGCCCTGCCTTAGCAGCCTCAGGAAGCCAGGAACATAACAGCACTCCTGAATGAAGTAACGCTGATAACCAAGGTGTGATTTGTGTGCAGTCTTCAAGTGAGTTCTGCGAATTTAAGACATTGTAACTTTTCTGAACAAATGACATCCAACATTTGACATACCTAACCATCTCTACTCATCTCTGACTCTCCCACACAATCCTCACCAAAAATACTTTTGGCCAGAACATAACATTCCAGTTTGGATTAGAAGTTTGTGCTGAATGAGTTTCACCTCTTAACATTCACTCCACTGAGGTAGCATGGAATCAGTTCTCCCCCTCCTGTAAACTCCACCACAACAGCTCCTGCCTTGTCTCTGTTAAGAGTAAATAGAGATACGCATCCAGAAACAAAAGTCATCAGTGCTCTTCCTTCACACAACCTGTTTCACTGTTGGCACTTACGGAAACTAGAAAAATATAAGTTTGAAAGCACAACGAAGTAACAAAAGCCAACCCCCCCAAAATTCACAACAGTCAGCCTGCCTGGTCTACTGCAGAAACATGTGGAGCATCTACATGAGAAAGTTCAGGATTAAGGAAGAGAATTTGCCTTGATCTTAAAACCTTGTATCATGGAGGAAAGAAAGCCAGCATAAATGTGTATATGTCTGCTTCCTTTCAGACTTATTAAATATCCTCAGCTTCCATACACACAGGAGAGAAATGTTGTTCACTCTTTTAAAGCCTACGGAGGCAATGTTTGCATGGCCTCTCTTGCAAGGCAAATATTACCACCTAACCCAGGCAGTGCACACTCGTCCTTTAAATTTCTAAGTCTTCCTACTGCAGAAAATAAAAACAAACTGCAGCTGAGCACTATTTACTAGATTGTCAAAACAGCCATGAAGAGAAATGGACATGGTAGCTACTGTCCCCATGAAATACACAACATTAATATTATTTTTTAGTCAGTGTCACCTGCACATACAATATTCATAAACAAGATGGTACGAATTGTTATTGCACTCTTTGGTATTTACTCCTTCTGACATACAAATGAGGATATAAATCGTCGTTGTAGCTTTGTACTTAATCTAACATCCAAACAAGTGCAGAGTTTGTAAATCAGATTATAACTTTTCTTAATGACAATTCAACCCATTTCATTCTTTCTACTGCATATGCCAACAGCAGCCTACAGACAGGATTTAAGTAACTCCTCTCCTACCTTCCTACCTAATATGACATAATTCAGCTTTTGCCTCAGTATGGCTAAAGCTGTATTGCAGCATTGGCTGTATTGTACCATTTCTCCCAGTCTAAATGCAATGACAGTTTGAGGCCAATAGACAGATGTGGGACTAAAGAAATATTTAATTTGGAATGTTTGAACTTAATTCTTCAGTGTAAAACTGTTTGCCGAAAGAGCAAAATTCCCTAAAGTTTATCATCTATATCTTTTTAACAGAGGTCATTCTACTCCGAAAAACCCTTATTTGTCAGTTGTTTGTTAAAGGCATTTATTCCAACCTTGTACTTCATCAGAGTGATCACACAAGCACAAAGACTTGCTCCTGCCCACCACCTCCGTAGAATGCTCAGATTTTGGTCTAACCCAATAAATGCCTAAAACAGAGTACTGGCACGATTACTGTATCAAGACCTTAAATTCTACATAGAGCAAACAGCTCTGCAATCTAATAGTACCTCCACACAATAGAGATTGGACTACGACTGCAACATAACCAAGACCTGATGAAGAAGTACATTGGGTGCTGACTGTAGTGTACCTGTAGCAGCCCAGATTACAAAAGGCAAGTCAAGAATTGAGCTCTGATTAGTCAGCTCTGTGTTCCACTTAAAAAATAAACTAACCCAGCTTTGCCAGTTATCTAGGCAAAGCAGTTCAAAGCTGACAGACACATTTACATTAGACAACAGCTAAAATTTGATGGTTTTGAGGCAGAGGGGGAAAAAAAATCTCCACATCAGTCAGCCATTTCTGGGTTCTGGACATTAAAAGAAATGAGTTCATTTTTTCTTTGCAGTTTGTTTTGTGGGGAAAGAGTTGAGTTTCATACACCACAAATTTCATATACAAGCAAATAAAATAAACCACTTGCTTTTTCACTGCCATTTGAGATGAAGTTTTTCTGCATTCAGCACTAAGTGCAACTTAAATCTGAATCTAAATACACAAATGACTGTAAGTAATCCTTCTTTCTCCATCAAAAGCAGAAGAAGATACAGAGATGTTCAGCCATGTGCTTACCTAGAGCCCAGCAATGCTGAATACATTATCCATAACTTCGCAACGTTATTCTTACCACCATCTTGGATTGCAGCAACAGCAATTTACTGTAGTCACAAAACATCTGGAACTCCTAATGTGCTACCCAGGAACCACATGCTGGACCCTTTCGTGATTATTAAGCTTTGAGCCTTTTTTAGTTACCCAGCTCAGATTTTGTGAGCTGGATAACTCACAAAATACTAGTTTTATTCAAAAGTCTAAAATAGCAACTGGGACATTACATCTGCCAATTTAAAGGGATACTTCCTTAACAGAGGGGAAAAATTTCTTTCCAGAACATCTGACTAAAACCTTCCAGGTCATCCTTTTGCTATGCATACTCTCATATGTAATTTAACTATGCTGTTTGGTTTAGAGTAGAAGCAGAACCATTTACTGTGAGCTGGCTGGTTTTGCAGAACAGCTCTGGTGCATATGAACCATCAATTCCCTTTTGAGTAAGAATCTGAAAACTCTGTTCCAAGATGCACTTCAAATGCTACTTGCTGTCTAACAGGGACATGAAACTTCAGGTAGCCCCATGGGCTACATCACTGACAAGTCATCTGGTGTGTACCTATTAAACTTTCTCCTTCAAGAAGCTTCAAACTGCACAGGTAAGTGGGGACATCCAGCCCAAGGTGACAAGCTGAATCTAATCTAAAGTAAGCCCCCGAAAGCAGTAATGAAGATTTAAGAAGCTTCAGTGTTTTGATTTAGTCACCCACTCCTACTGACCAAAGTATTTGCTAATTTAGACAGAACCACAAGGTATCAAGGGATTGAGAGAGCTTTCCACTCTTCACATCTGCCTGGAGCTTCAGCGCCCTGATCCTGTATTCTCATTTACTAATTCACTAATTCTCATTTACTAAGTACCAACTGCTGCTTAACACAGCAGAGGGTTTTAGAATGTGCGAATTCCACCCTTTTATGTACTTGAAAGAGTCCCACCAAAAATATTCTTCCTTGTTTTGTGCATCATGTTATAAATCTACTAAACACCTCTGTTTTACTCTAAGTCTGGTAAGTTTTACTAAGTTGTTTAAAAAGAAGCCTCAGGGTTCTTATTTACACCCCACCAAAAAAAAATACTTCAGATGCAAAATGCCCCATGTAGACACTGAAGGAAATCAAAGCTACTTTATATGTCTGTCTCATCTGTAAAAAGACAAACATGCTCGGCTATCCTTGTTGTTTGGGAAAATAATTGACTGAAGCAACTTCGACTTGCTTCAAGTATTCAACTCTTTATTTCTTTCATAATGCACATTTTGAATCTATAAAAGTTTGCCTTTTTTTAATTTAAAAACAATTTCTTCACTACGTGGGTGGGTTCAAAAGCCAGTCAAAATGTCTTCTTCAATTTAAACACACTTTGCCAGACCTTGAAGAAACAACCACTTGCAAAAGGTCTGGCTTTTACATGCGCACACACACATAAACATTCACTGTTTAACTTTTAGATAAAGGCTGAACATGATCCCAAATAATTTACTGAGTTGTTTTAATTATGTGCTGTAGTATATACTCTCTTATAAACCATGGGGTTTAGCTTCTGCTCTGAAGCTGCCTTTTAAACATGCAAAATGCTGACTGCTTAGTTAAAACCTCTAACTCAAGGGACATAAAGAGTCTAAGTGTCATGGATGAGTGACAGAATGTGAGAAGCAGTTTATTTACCTTCAAACACTTTACATAATTCTGCATTTCTCATGTTAGAAGAGATCCAGTAACTCCAGACTACATCCTTATCCAAAATTTTAAAGCCATTCAAGGCCCTTTTAATCAAACATCTTGCCTAAATTTCCTAGCCTTATAGTACATTCAGATCATATTCCATGCTTTTTGTTGGTTTTGGAATTTTTTCTCCTTCACATGAGGGTTAGGAATGCTTTGACCTAGCCAAGTGCAATCTTTCAGAAAAGTATCAACACCCAGTGTTAATGCCACATGCTATGAAGGATCTTCGCAGGTATATGCCTCCCTAAGAGAGGCTCTTCTGCCTATGAAACCATAAAAAATGTTTTCAAGCTTAAGATCTGAAGGGTCTCTAAAATCACTTTTATGAAGCCTCACAACAAATACTAAGCTAATGAAGGCATCCAAAATCAGGACAATACCTGGTTAACTGCCAGTGGCATGGTAATGTCATTTAGAATAAAAAAGTCACCACTAGAGAACAAAACCAAGAATAGCAGCAGCAATAACCAAAAAGCTGCTTAAACCATAATATAACCATGTACAGCTTGAAATCTCACTCTCAAGGTCCCGAAAGCTGCTGCTGTAACCTTGTTTGGCTTTATTTGACCATTAAGTCATCAATCAAGACAGTCATGTTTTCTCAAAAAACAATGAAATGAAAACATCACAAATAATAAGCCTCTTAAAAGAAAACCACACCACTGTTCTCCACAAACCAAAGTTTCTCACCACTAGGATCTGGCCTTCAGAAGGAGCCCATCAGTCTCTTCTCCCCTCAGGGCAAGGGACAGTGGAAGCCTACTGTAAGACAAGCCCTAGCTTTGACCTTCGCAGCTGTGAGGGCACAAGTGTGCTCTCACCCAGCTTTATGTAACACTGCCCTGCTCTGCTCTCAAGTTCCTTCAGGCAAATATTGCAGGGATCTATAAATAGTTCTTCCTCATGTAAGGCTCACATTACACCCGGAGCTTTTTACAGCTCCCTCTCCTTTTATTAAATATAGGCCAAAAACCATGCCTTCCCCACCATCCCACTCTCTCAGTGAACAAAAAAACCTGCAAAAATGTTAAATAGTGCCTTCCCTTTCCTGCAATACCTCGTGCTCCTGGCTGGGAGATCTTCAGCTGCGTACCTGCCTTGGAAAGCTGTTTGACCACCACCACCAGTGCAGAGTGTATGAGAACTGCATGTGCAGGCAAACAAGGAATTCATGAAGAAAGAAAACAAAGCTCAGAGGTATGGCAGTGCAAAGTATAAACACCGCAAACATGTACTTTCTTTTCACACCCATGCATGTGCAAGGTGCTCACTAAGGGAGATCAATATGAGGTGGGTCCAAAAGACATGGACCAATACTTGCTGAAGATAAGATCTTATGACTTGAAAAAGGCAAAACAAAACAAAACAAAAAAACCACACAAAAAACCAAAAACACCCACCAAATCTTTCTGGATTAGGCTGCTGTTCTATTTAGTATGTATGGACTCCAGCCTCAAACACAGTGAATACACAAGCTAGAATACAAGAGCATCAGCTTTGGTACACAAACACCATGCCCACCAGCATAACTCCTTGTTCCACTAAAAAAAGGCAGACATCAAAGAGCTCAGGTATGGGGAAAATGAGTACACCAGCAGCAAACCCGGTCCTCAAATAATATGGGTGGGAACAGTGATAACAGAAATAGGAAAAGTTCTCCTTATTTATACACCACAAAAGAATGGAACTCCCCACTCCTTTACTTCTCCATAAACCTCAAAGGCTTTCAAAATAGAGTTTTGGGTACAGCTTTCCTGCTAGTTGGCAAGAGCTGTTGATTACCACAAGTTGTCTGAGCTGCAGCAGCTGAGGTAACACCACTGTCTCTGCTGAGTCCTGAGCTCACTTCCTACCCACAGGAAGGAGCAGTGAGGGCACTTGCCCCGAACAAGAGCAGAGTCACAAATGCACTCCACACACATGAACAAGCTACTTGTACAGGGGAAGCAAAACAAAACCCCCCAAGAACTCACTGAATAGCGGCTGGGTCTAAGACAGCAGGCAGTAGGTAAAGATATTCAAATTAAAATCTGTTCCCATTCCAAGCTAAACCCCTGATGAGCCAGCCCAGCCATATTTTGTTCCTCAGGGTAACACTAAAGAGCAAGGGAAGACAGCCAAAAGACCATGCTAGTATGTTGGTTTCCCACCACTACTACAATACTACTTTTTAATCAAAAATACAATAGACCTAATTGCCAGTAAGTTAGGGCCAAGAGTTTTAGTCAAGTAACTCTAAACAAAGAACAGACTGGCTCAAACCAAATATTTATCATGGTTTAAAACCTGGGGGAGAGGGGGCAATTTTAATCTTGTGTTGCATTACTATTGTTCTCCTCCTATTACAGGAGGAATTTTTAATTTCTCACCCTCTGCAACGATTTTTTAAGTGTCCACATGGAGTTGGTACAATTTAAATTTTAAAAAATACTGATTTACAGGACTGGAAAAAAGTGTCATTATTTCAAATTTTAATAGCTGACCTTCTGAAAATATTTGCACAAAATATCATATAACACAAGACTGCTGCTTTTCTTTACTGTTTCTTTTTGCACACAATCAGTGAGAGCAGCGATAAAAAATTCTTTGCAAACTTCCCTAAAAAAAAACCCCAGCAAAACAAACACAAAACTCAAAAAACTCAAAACCCATATACCATAACTCCTGCGTCTTGATCCACTTACTTTCAGACTCAGTTTATTGCTTTGGACAAAGTTGAATAATTATATAAAAAGTTGATTAAAATATAAGACCAACAAACAAATCAAAACCCCATCTGTTGAGTAAGAACATCCTAATTTTTTTTCTTTTTTTTTTTTCAGAAATTAAGAAATTTAAATATCCTGCTGCTTCTAGAAGCAATTTCAAAGACAACTATTGGGAAGCTTACCTCCAAGGACAGTCAGACCACCAATTCCTGCTCTGAGTCAGATGCTAAGTCGATCTGCTTTGGCTCACTAGCATCACTGGCCCTCACTCCCCGGCAGCAAGCCTCCCCACGTGCTTGAGCAACTGGCACAAGCCAGTGAGAGCCTCCATCGTTCTTCAAGGTTGCCTTACAACCCTGAACGTGCACAGAGCTTCTCAAAACCTATCCCACAATTTCTAAACTGGCTGTTAATATCCCTGGGCCTCATATCCACTTTCTTTTGCCATCTCTGATTAGGTATGGATGGGAGCAATGCTTTCAACCATACACTGTTATGTTGAAGAGGACATCAGTGAACTGAACACAGCTCTGTCACGAGCTCTGTAATTATAGCCCCTCTCTAAAGCTTTGGGCTGGGGGGAATGCAGATCACAGCCCTTTTTAGCCCAGACAAAGCCAGATCCACAACACTTGTTGATATCTGAACCTTACACGCCACTTTAGGTACCAGTGTTGAGGATTGACATAACGAGACCACAAGTTCCTAAACAACCAACAGTCCAGGGCCTTATACCAAAGCCTTGGTCACATGGCCTTCCCAGCAACTGAGACATGTGCCCCTGACTAATGAGGGTGCATCTCAAAACACCCCATTCCAATGCAGGACTGCTTCCCTCCAGCTCCCCTAGGGGCTAATGGCTACAGCAAAACAAAGCCATTTCACAGACCTTCTCAAAAGGCTACAATGTAGTTTAAAAACTGGCACAATTATTCTGTCAAGTCATTTTTCTGCTTCTGATGCTTGTGTGTAAACATCAAGAATAAAATAGGAAAATAAGAATTTGCTCTTTAAAGGTTGCTCTGTATAATCAGTATATTACCATATACATGTGTCTGTGTTCTTGGGAACCTAGAAATGTTTATCTTAACAACAGGCTGTGGAATTTTAGGAAACTGAGCCAATTATCCATGGCTTAGTGCCATTAAAGTCAAAGTCACACAAGCAAAGATTTTAAACCAGAGTCTTTTAGAATTCAAGGGGCATTAACATGAACATGGCAAGAGCAAAGCTGTGATACAGTCTTTACACATACACACAAAAAACCACCAACCCCAAAAAAACAAAGGAGGAAAAAAAAAGTCTCCTTACGGGGGGAACTACACAAGAGCATAAACTAGGGGAAACTGATGCCTGAGATGGTCACCTAAAAACAAAGACTAGACAAGAATAAGGGAATAAAGGTATTTATTTGAAGGGCCTTCAAGGTACATCTTGGGCAGTCAAAAGGCTGCACCCAAGACGGACACTGACTCACGGGTTCTTCACACTTTTATAAGTTTGGTCCATTTGCATATCAGGATCAATTCTCCATTTACAACCCCAGTTAATGATGTAACTACCCCAAGTTTGCCCTCCTCTTCAGAGGCCTTAGTTTACATATTTTGGGGCCTGGGACAATCTAGGTGTCCTTGGAGAACAAACCTAGAGTGGCTTGTTATGTCTAACCAGCATTAGAGAACACAAGAAACTTCAGAGTTACACACTAGGCAGTACAGGATTTGAAAAATATGAAAGTTAAAACTTAAGGCATCAGTACAAATGCAAATTCAATGCAATACATGCTCAGTTCTTGCTTCATTTGCAGACTGTCTTACTTAGAATGAATTTGAAATCCAGCACTGTGGCTTTCCCCAAAGAACCACAAAAATAAAAGTTTGGATTCACTCAGTGCAGATGGATCAAATGGTTCCAGACCATTTGGAAACTGACTTTGGAAAATACTTGTGATAACCATGAGACGTGGCACTTTCTGAAGGTGTCCTTAGATGAATTCCTGTGTGCATGTACTTATCCTCCAAAACATGCCACAGATAGTCCTGGACGCTGAACCTCACTTACCAGATTCATGGCACAGGCAGTAAGGAAGCACTTGGCCACACTGCCCCCTGACAGCTCCTGCTCAATTGGAAATCTTTATTGTGACCAAAAACAACTTAAAGTGGACTAGACAAGCTGACCTGCTCTACCATCAGCCAATTCAGTTCCCCACTCATCAGCGTGCCTTATGACTTATTTGTATCTTAGCACCCAGTCAGAAAGCATTCACAGTCTACCAATAGCCTCAGGCAAGCAACCCAGCCAGTTTTCCACGAGGAAAACAGCTCGTAGACAAACCTTATTCCTGTATGTTAAGGATTTTATTCTTCGTGTGCTTTGAAACTTAATTGGAAGACTGAAATTTCTCTGAAAGTGGAACTTTTTGCTACAGTATCAAAAGCCACCCTTTCTTGGGCAATAAAGGGAATTGAACTAATTCAGTAAAATATTACAGACACATGCTAAATGTAAAAGCGCAGAGTACAACATGTAGCTTTACAAGGTTGGTAAACTCAGCATTTGAAGCACTTATTTATTCAGTTGAAAAATACAGAAACAAAATCACTAATGTTACCCATCTGCAGTTTAAAAGAAAGCCTCTCTCAAAACAAGTATATTATGATGCTTAGAAATGCCTTCCTTCGAGATTTTTTTTCATGACCTAACTTGGCAGAACAATGGTCCTATCAGCCTCAGAACCACAATTAGAATTCATTTCCCTTGACTCATACATACTCTAGCACAAGGAAAGTTATCATTCCCAATAGTCAGTTTTCTCAAAATAACCGCAATAAGACTGGAACATCTTCTGGATTTTAAGTACCCATGGTTACATTTGAAGAAGATGATGAGGCATTTTAAGACCATAGGAAAGTATCACTAAACCAAAGTAATGTCTGACTATTTTAGACTGCCACATTTTTGGCTTGTGCACAAAGAAGCAAGCTGCTGTTAAGGGAGTTGTGGAAGATTCAGATTTCAAGAGCAACAGGTAAAATGGAAAGCAAGGCCTACAGGTACAATCCTTAATATAAACACAGGATTTCCTGACAGGAACAGATCTCTCTACCTACCAATTCCCAGTGTAGATTGCTCATTTGATATATAAACTCTTATTTGAGCTAAAAAAGTAAAAAAGAAGCCAAGATTTGACAACTGAAGCTAGTAACATTAAAAAGTGCTTGGAGACAGCATATCCTCTATTTCATTATTTAAGCCTTCATTAATTTTCAGTTCTCTGTCCAATACGTTCTTACGCAGACCTCAAAGCTTTACCATGTCTTTTGCTGTCATGAGAGAATATGAAGCTCTCCTTGCTATTGAGGAAGGTCTGGAGAGCAATTCCTTGCAACTTAATGTGGCAGAAGGAAAAAATGAACATGTGGAGAAAGGACTGCATATCACATAATTAAAAGAGAGAAATTTTAGAAAAATACTTTTATATTCTATGTAGGCACTGACTTCCCTGAAATAAAGTCAATCTACTTAACTTGTTTTACAGTTCATGCAGAAAAGCTTTTAATTTAAATGTAGTCATGCTTTAAGCATAAGCAGGGTGAAATACTATAGTGTATCTGCCCGGGGGTTTGGGCTCTAACACAATTTTCAGTAAGAAATGCTGAAATAACATTAAAAAGTATGCCAAATAATGGCAAAGACCTCCAAGCTATCACTTGCCTCATGCAAATAACAGTTTCACCTTTGTTTAACAGATGCTTGCAGTCTGGACAGCTCATGCAGCAGTTCTAGCAAAACACAAGACTGTATTCTAAAGTGAAAATTGCAGTATTTCCTCCACCAGGATACATGGTATTAAATATCGTATATGTTCCTAGTGCACAGTAGAGATGTGGCTACACTAGACCACCCTTACATCCCTTGCTGTTCCAGATCCAGCTGTGATGTTCAGAAATACACTGTATATTCACCTGTACCAAATGCAGGGTTCAGCAAGACCCTCAGTTTCCACCAAGAACCATTTTCTGTTCTTCCCAGTGAAACATTCTGCTATCACTTTAAAAACTTCTCTTTACAATATTACGTTTCTCTTTTGTGCCCTTTATGTCTCCGTGAGGTGCCACGTGTTTTCACACACCTGTTTCCTTCACCATGGAAACAGAAAAGGAAGAAAAACTAGAATGCATATACCTCATTTACATTATTGAACAAAAATACCCTATTGATATTCTTCATTAGGCTGGAATCTCCATGGCCAAAACAGGAAGCACAGATAAGTTTCCCATGACTCAAGCCTAGCAGCAATTCCCTTGTAAACGTCCATCACCAACACCAGCAACTGACAGGTCAAGGCCAAAATAAGCCACTGTCCTGTAGTTTAGAAAGGCAGCCAGCTTTCAAACAGCAGTACGTCTAGCACAGCCCCTCCGGGGTGAATGTGTTGGCAGTGACAAACTGCACCAGAACCTTCCTTGACCTCTCTCTCTTTCAACAGATTTTTGTGGTAGATTTGCAGTTCCACCACTTGTGCCCCTTCTTCAAAAGCTGCTCTTCAGTGCAGACTCCACAGGCACTGACACACACCAGCTGCCTGCACAGCCCCTGCCCAGACCAAAGAATCTCTGTGCAACCCGAGAAAGGCACGCTGCCACCTTCTCGGCAGGATGAGACGGTGCTGAAATGCTCTTCCCCAGCCTCGCCGTATACAACACTGACTGCAGGAGAAACATGAAGGTTTATTAATAAGCAGGAGGGAAAGGTCAGCAGCTTGACTTGGATCCACAACTTTCTAGGCTAAGATCACTTGCACAGTATGCCAGATGGGTCAGGTAAGAGACTGAACAGAACAGACCATGAAACTCCAAGCAAACACCACAGCATACACCCATATGGTCTCCCACAGAATCCTACTGCTAATTAAGTGCTCATACAGCCATGCTGATATGGAATAGAAGAGTGGTTTACAGCTCCCACTGGCTTCTGACAATTCATGCTAAATCTATAGTAAGACAACAAATCACTTAACAACTGGTGTATGCTCTGGGTTTTTTGGTCGGTTTTGGTGGTTTTTGTTTTTTTTTTTTTTTTTTTGCAAGTTGTCAAAAACTTTTGCATAATAGTGCCATTTCACAGATTTCCTTTCTTCCTCAATCTTTACATTGCGTTCAGACCTGAATGCACTGAAGAACAAAGCTGTTCATTTTCAAAGGGCCCTATACAGAGATATAAATTTATAGTTCAATTAAGAAACCACATAAACCTCAAACACAGCTAGAACAAAGACTACTATTTTCTTGCTGCTGCAGTGCATTTGTGACTTACTGGAGGGTGTTTAGGTGCAGGTTTCTGAATTCTGACAGATTTTTCCTCTTTCCCTTCATACAAGTTTATTCTCATTCAATAAGAAGCTTGTTTTTGCAGTCATGCATCACAAAACTACATCACTGAAGATATATGAATCTATTCTGCTCAGCTCTTTGCATTTATACATTTGTTTACAAATCAGGTCAAAGTAATGTAGAATGTGCATTAGTGCACAGCGGCAGTGTACATTCCTACAGATGAAAGCAGGAAGGGAATTTGAGCATCCTCTACCCTTGGTCCAAACATGCCTGCAGGTAATACAGCTGCACAGTGCTGCCAGGACATTAACAGAACAAAGTTAAAGGCAACTAGAGAGGACATCAACTTTATGTTATTCAGCAAAATCAGGATCAGCAGAGACACCCATGCCATCAGGCCTTTAAAACCAAATATTTCATGTTTAGCTGTCATAGTACAGTTTGCATTCATCACCAATTCCCTCTGCTGCAAGGCACGGGACACCACTATAACAACCAGGTTGTAACCATTATGGCCAGTACTCTTCAGACAAATTACAAACAGCTGTAAAAATAAAACTGAACTTCAGCTAAGCAAGTTTGCAAATTATCCAGAGTACATCACATGTTCTACCTGACAGTGGGCAGAGAATACCCAACTCAACAAAACTGAACTGCCATATGCAAAATTTTCCTACAAACATCCTATACAGACAATATAGACACTATACTGCACCACTGGATGAAGCCCCAAAAAATCCACCATGCAACAGCACATGTAGCACAAAAGTTGCCCATCACACAATACTGTGAGCAGGACCAATGCCTACCAGTCAAAACAAAGAGAGAACATTCAGCCCAAATTCATCCTGACTGAGGAAAGACAGACAAATACCTTCAAAGTTATTTTCAAGTAAGAAAGGGACAAGTTTTGTCATATCAAATGAATGACACTACTCCAGTATAAAGAGATAGTATGGTGGAACATACACAACCTAACCCTAAACAGTATTAAGAAAGAAGGATGATCTTTCACTTCAGCATGCCTGCAAACCTTTTGTTACTTTATGAACACTGTCAGCAGCAACTGACACAGCCTACCTTACTTCATCTTTGGTATCCTACAGCAATGAGATACACATCACTGAAACATGTCTGCTTATGTGGCAGCATTCCGAGGTATGTCATTTAGAGAAGTCTCAAACCACTCTGAAACCCATTTTAAATTCTCCACCACAGGTCTTCTTTGCAAAGATAAACATGAAAGAAAATTCATTCACTCAGCGATGCATGTGGAGACTGAAGGACTGGGTATGACCTTTGATTATAGCACTAAAACAAAACACACATTAAAAGTAAGAAAAAGCTGGAAGAGAGGAAAAGCACAGCAATTTACTTAGGTGAGTTCCCACTAGCTATTCCATCTGGAAAAAACAGCAGCTTTCAGCACATAAGCATGTAAACTAGTGGGCCCTCTTGTGCTTTCTGCTATTTTTCTACCCCAGCAATCTTTTTACATAATAGTTCTATGAATAAAATAGGTCAAATTGAGCCTCACAGGAGTTTTACCAAATTTTAAACATTAAAAAGCTGCTTGCAGCTGAATATTATGGTCAAATTAAAGGTTCCACAATTTAAGACAATTTGCTTTTTCAGTGGCACTGTTGTCTGCATTAACTTTCCTTGGTTACTGCACAGTCAGGAAAAAGTCTGGTATATTAGCAAATGCAGTGAACAGATTAATATAACTCTGACTTCATGCAAACTGTCTCAGGTCAGAGCCTCTTCACTATTGCGGAGTGAAGAGCAGCACTTCTCAGATTCACTCTAGTTAAAAGGTGTCTGTTGAGATCTGGGCAGCCCTTGAACATCATCATAGTGAAAATGGAAGTTTCCACTCATGCAATTCTACCAATTTTGCCTCAGTAACATAGATCATTCCCAGCCAAACACAGTTTTACAAACCTGAGAAATGTGCCTTTTCTTTGCAAGTTACCAGGAAAGAACAATGCAGTCAAAAATAGAAAAAGATGGATGGGAATGAAAGGTACCATTTCCCCCTCTCCCATTCCAATCCACTGGCAGGCCTCTGCCAGGACTCTCTCGCTCAGTGACTCTAAGAGTCTCACCAGACTGCTAAAAATAACTTCTCAACTACAAGACATGCACATTATCAGCAGAAAACATTTCTGAGAACTTAGCAACAGCCCCACAGCTCAGTCTGATGACAAGAGAGACTGAAAAGGCAGACTAAAGAATGGCTGCTGAGGTAGGGAAGCCCTTACTGCATACCCATCCATGACCATCACAGACACAACACATTTTTTTCCCCAGGTGACAGGTATTTTACAGGCAATCTCAGAAAGTTGAGGTTTTTGCATTATAAGCAACACTGACTGTAAAACCTAAATACGTTAGAATCACATTGATAATTTGAATTTAATGCACTTAAATATATATTGCTTTGCAATTCAGCAGTCTTCCATGATTGTTTCTGTGGAAGTCTTCAGAAGCAACATGTAATAATATATGTAACATTTTGTAACCAAGTGCAACGCTCTCAACATTCAAAGTTATTTTTCTTGGCATAAAACAATAATAGGAGATTAAAAGACCTGCCCAGGTTATTTCTGTATGGATACCTGTATTGTGAGTTTTCCTGCTTCATTGCATACTGTGATCACTACAGAAAAATGCACATGAAATCCTTTATTACTTAAAGTCCTGAGCTACAGAATCAAAGAACAGTTAGTCTCCAAAAGGTATGTGAAGCACATTGCAACCAAGCCTTAAGAAGAATAATTTTGATGGCACTTCATGAAATGGAAAGTGCTTCAACACCAAAAATACCCAGTCACTTGTTCATCTTACAAAATCTGTATTTGTGGTTTTTTAATTCAAAAACAATTTGCCATCTCTCAGAAAGACACAGAAAAAGTGAGCAAGACTTAAGCGACTTCAGACACAAAACTGTCCTCCCTGTGTAGACCACAAACTTCTACAACTTCCACCACTCAGTGCTACCAGAGAAGAATACTGTGACTTACTTAAAAAGGATGAACAACATGGTTCTTGTGTCATTACAGCAAAAACTCTGCAACCAATCACTAAAACCCTTGGTCTGACTCTTATTCCCCACCTTAATCTATATGGTTCCAGAAGTTATCTTTGTTCACTGAGAACTTAAGTAGTAGAACATTCACCATCAGTTCACAAAGTTTTTGAACATGAAGGTGTCCTACTTACTCTGGCTTTGTCAGTATGTTGAGGTATTTCAGCTGTTCACATGGAGGACAACACTCTTGCTTTCATAACATTACTCCTCAAACTAAATTCTCCAGTTATGAAATTACAGATCCATAAGTACAATTACATGTCATAAATGGTGATAGCATTAAGGGCTGTAATTTTAGGAAGACTCAGAGTGATATTGACCACCTACTCCAGATACATTTTTTCTTGTACAGTTAAAATCCCCAGCTGCTTCCCGACCAACAGCATGATTTTATCCCAAATAAATTTCTGGTAAGAGTTGAAGTGATACTTGAAAACCTAATTTTTTTCTTTTTTTCGGTAAAGATTTAAGAGCGTGGGTGGCTTTTTTTCCTAAAGCCTGATGGAGATTTTAACAAAGCACAACTTTCCATGGCTACTGTAAACACAGAGGGAATCCACCCGTCCATTTGTTTTTCCCATGACACTTCCATCAGAGGGCAAGTCACATCAGTTACACTGTGACCTTCCTACTGATGTTTTGTTAATGACGAGGCAAGAAACAAGGAGTTTTCTGAACAGAGTTAAAAATTAGTGTGCTGTTGATGTAATAGCTATAATTTGAAGCTACAGTATTGGGAGACAAACAAATAAACTAGTTCTAAGACATAAAGAGAAAGGAAAAAAAAAAAAAGAAAGAAAGGAAAAAGAGTAGAAATCCCAGTGACCTTGCATCTTTCAGAAGTCACCAACGCTTCTCAGCAAGCAGAAGGGCATCCTAACCAGAGTCACTACTCATTTCACATTCGCAGTCAAAGCTATCAGGAGCAGCACCAAAGAAGTTTACTGAAGACTCCACTGATAGCTGACCAAATCAAAACAAGTGCCAGTATCAAAAGGCCAATTTTCCTTCACTCTCCCTGGTACAGTCAGGTGTAGTTGTGCAGTAACAGCTGCCATTTTACTGCATTTCCTGAGAATAAAGAGTGGGGCTAAGGGAGGGAACCAAACAAACAATCTGACCAGGAACAAATAAAAATAAGCTCAAGGTCTCTTATATCAATACATGTCTATATTAGACTTTCCACATGATATCTGAGCTGTCTATATTAAGCCTCTCAGGCCAGTCTTCCACTAAATTAAGCTCTTGGGTGGCTTAAAGTTCACATGATTTTTAGAGCCTATCTAGTCAGCTATCCTTTCTGCATCTCCTCTATTGAAAGTTTGTCAGCTACATTTTTCACCTTCAGTTCCAGTTCTCTGATGAAACCTTGTGTGTGAGGTCACATGACATCAGGAAGCACATTTCATCTCTTTTAAAAGGATTTCAGAATGAGGTGGCATCAAAGGCAAAAGTATCACAGTTGATGAGAAAATAGTTTCAGTACTTAAAAATCTAACAACATGGAACACAAAACGCGAAATATACTCTCATCACTTCTAATCCTCAGGTTTTCCCAGTAATTCCTGTAATAGCCTCATGATGACTTGAAGGCAAACTGTACTGCTCTAAAAGGCCACATACCCACCTCTGTCTTTAATTTCATATTTGAATTGTCTCAGAATAATTCCAACTAGAAGTCCTAGTTAGGAAGGCTAGTAATGTATTATTAAATCAGTCTAAATACTTTCAGTTCTGTTAAAACATTAAAGTTATTCTATTTCCTTGCTAGTCTGTACAGACTGCAAGTTTTAATACAGACCTACTGTTTGCTTTCATCCAAGCTCCCTTCACATGTGTAGAACCAAACTGCTCACTGAACAAGACCTCCTGTTTCTTACAGCACCTTTGACATCAATTTCATCTGCATTCAACTTTCCTTCCTAGCACACAGTTCACCAGAAAGAAACAAAATTTATTTCAATTGCACTCCATTTCTTAGCAATATATACATTAAACAGCAACACCTGGGATACACAAAGTGGGGTATGGGAGGGGGTTTAGGGCTTGAGAAGAAATAAGTCTGTTGAAAATATTTCTTTTACCATGTCCCTTCAAAAAGACTTTCTCCATATGAACTGAAAATTGTTCAACACCTGTACAAGGCAGCTGTTCCTCTGTATTTTAGAGATAAATAAAAAACAGTGCGGACAAATTCTGAGCTGCCCTGTGATGAATACAAGCACTACTGCAGGAGGTCCGATGCTGGCCAGCACCGTTTTGCCACGACCTTCCTAGAGAGAGCGTCCTGCAGAGAACAACCCTTCCAGGGGCGATGGCAGGCCTCCCTGGGCAGCAGGTGGTTTCAGCAGGTGCAGCGATTTCTCAGCTGCAAGTGATCCCAGCTCTTGTGATTCAGCTCTTTGTGAAATCACCCAAGGCCAGCTCGAGGACAGAGAGACAAGAGCCTCATCTGGCAGTTCCACAGAGGTGGCCTTTATTGTCCAGCAGCCTCTGTCAAGGGAAGGACAGGGACAAAAGCTCCCTCCATCAGGGCTGGGCGACAGAGGTTATATGGGGAAGGCAGGGGGTGGGGTAGAAACCAATTAGCCAACGGGGGTACAAGCTATTACCATAAAGAAGGAAGGCATGCTGGGGGTGGTTCACTTTGTCACCATGACCCAGAGGAAGGTTGCTTATCTCTGGGGAAAAGTCTTTTTGCCCTCAGGCCTCTCTCCTCCAAGGGAGTGCAGAGGGCTCTTGTGCCAAGGGCTCACAGCCCTCCACAAAGCACCTCACTGGAAGTAGACTTATCTTGAAGAAAGAAGTGCAGGTAAGTAAATGGAGAAAAATTCATTGTATTCACTGTATCTGTATGTTCTTTATCAGGAGGTGAAACGGGAATTACAAGAGGAAAAAAAAGTGAGCCATACAGAAATGAACAAGAAGAACCCATCAGATGTATTTTGCTCTAGAACACTTTAGAATTTTTTAGTCTAATTCCTAAGGATGTGGGCTTCTACTAAAATTTAAAGTGCAATTCTGTTGCAATATAATCCTACTTGAACTAGTGGGGACAGAAGGGGGAGTAAAAAGAACCAACAATAAGGGTATTCTTTCTGCCTGATATGAACTCCATCTCTGCCCAGCTACAACTACACTCCTATACTTTGCAATGTCATGTTACAAATGCTAAAAGCTCCACACAAACATCTCATTTCCTTCCCTTTGATTTCCTACAATAGTCTGAAAACAACTGTAGCGCTGAGATTTTTGAGTGTGTTAGCGATTTTAGGTATTGCAGGTAGTGCACATCCAAAGTGTTTTTATAAAGTTTTAAAATGCAAATGTCAAAATGCAAAAATTAAGAAATGTCAGCTTCCTTCAAGTCAGTCAATCACAGAGCAAGGAACAGCTATTGTGGGCATTATTCCAAAGCTAAAAAGCTCCCAATGGTAGAAGGGCCCTTTAAACTACTTTGGCTCCAAGTCGAAATGGCTTTTGTAACAAAGTACATGTAAAAAATGAAGTTAAACTTGATTAGGAGCAGTTGCAAATATTTTTTACAAGTTCACCCAGCATACTCATTCTTTTAACTGAGTTCAGGCACAGCCAAGTCGTGCAGTAGCAAAAAGAACTAGTAAATTATAAAAAGTTGCTCCTTGTTTGATTATAGCGATGAAGATCAAGTTGGGGCGAAGAATCTAAAGAGCTTTCCTGCCTTCCAGCCACCAGAATATAGGAACGTAACTCTCCAACAGCAACCTAATATTCCAGAGCCGTTGGACTTAAAAAGAAAAACTGTTCTTAAAAAAAAGTTCTACAAAGAAAATAGTTCATATTGCTCATAATTCATGAATAATTTTGAACTGTTTTGCTTTTTTTTCCCTGTTTTAAAGCTCTGGTTTTAAATTTAGATACAGATAAGAAAAGCAAACTCAAATCACATCCAGAAAACAAGCTTAATAAAATGACAACAACCCTAGTCCAAGTCCTCATGTTTCAAAGGAAACAGCCATGTCTAAGCTGCTTATATTGTAAGAATTTTCATTTTAACAGAATGAAGTCCAGGATACCAGTTAGACAGGCATCACTAATGGCATACTTCAATAAATGGGCTAAGAGCTACCAAATTACCTATCAGCATATACAAAGATTAATACACATACAATATAAATATTAACACCAGGATTGTCAAGAGAAATTAGTGACAAATTAATTGTCCTACAAATATAGGACAATTTGAGTACCTCAAATATGTGCAATTTCTTTGCAGCTGAAAGTCCGCAAAACTGTGCAAGTAATTCCTCTTGCACCAATCTGCCTGGTTCCAACACAGCACGTTTAACGATAATATCACAACTTAAGAGACCTGATGCCCAAAGCAGTTTTATCTGTAACCTTAAAATATTAGTTATCTCACATTCCTTCTGGTTTATTCTCAAAAAAAAAAAATCTCATGGTGGTAAATAACATGGCAGTTTACTAATGTTAGATGTGGAGGCAGGGAGGGAGGCAACTTCAGTAAACAGTGATCCTTGACCCACTGAAGCACTGTCAATAACCTACTTTTGAACATCAAAGCATAAGTCTATACCCCTGCCCCACCAGTCTAAAGCTGCATCTGAGAACACAACAGCAGCTCAGCTCAGCGGCATTTGAGAAAGACACCCGGCAGCGTTATGCAGTGCAAGAGTCGAAAAACAGCATTCAGCTGAACTGCCGAGTAAGGGAAAATGAAAAGTACTAAAGCAGCATTTGCCGAGTTCCTTTCTTTTGTCTGAGTTAATTTAAAACATGGCTAGTGATGCCTCTGCACACATACTACATACAGAGTACAGTCAAAGCTCAGCTCTAGGAGTGACAAACAGTATTGGGGGATTACAGCTCCGTAACAGCCCCTGCTGTACCTGGTTTTCAACTCCTTTTGCTCCTGATCATCCGCACAGCATTCTTCCTTTCTGGTGTCACCTTTTCCCCACCAGAATCTCACCATTTGGCTAGCAGGCTTGCTTTAAGTGTCGCTTCTATTTGTGTTTCCCCCACATGAACAGTTCTTGATGGTGTAAGGTCATTTGAATGCAATTGTAACTTTGGCTCACGCACAAGTTTCCTCACCCTCTCTTGGCAGAGCAGCTACACAAACTACCAAACTGAATCAAACAGGGTTAGGCTACTCCTGTTTTCAGTCTGCTGCATTAAAACCTTGATCTTTTAAATGCATATTATGATATCTACATTCTTAACCATGTCCAAAATTTTTAGTTTGAGCACAATGCAGTATAGACAACCATACACAAAAATCCTCTGGACAGAACAGATGGTAGCAAATCTTTTCCTTTTAAACATCATGAAAACACGGAAAAGTGTTTCCAGACTCTTCACAAAAGTAGTAAGATTTACCTACACAGCAAAATAAAGCCATACTTTAAAACTGCATACATCTCAAAAGACTAAGGCTTTCTGCTGCATGTCTTGAAACACTCATGGGAGAACAGAGCTACGAGTTCATCTGGCAATCACACACGTACTCCAACAAATTAAACCCCTTTTTCCTGAAATTACCCTTCAAAGTAAAGCCAGTCACAAACTCTGCCCTTCTCAAAATGGCATTTTTATGTAGGGTATGACCTGTCACTTCAATAAAACCTCTGAGATTTAAGAATTTGGAAATATTTTATCATTCCTCAAGAAAACTGTGAGCAATTTCCTTTATCTTAACTTCTCCTCCAAGACAAGTCACAACAGTTCTTCTCAGCCAGTCCCCTTTTCCCTCACATTAAGGACAAGTTTGTCATTGCAGCCACCTCTTCTCTCAGCAGCAAATTTTTTTGTGGACAGATCCAACTGAAAATAAAGTGTCAAAACAATGGATGCATAAACATTGTTTTCCAGGGGCAAGCCTGCACCAAGGATAAACTTTTGAATCTTTGTAGATATGAAATGCAACTCCCTCTGCGAAAAAAGTATTCCAAACCAGATGCTCCTTCAGACAAAAGAACAAAAAACACAATTTTAAATATTTCTCATCTGATTTTGCTTATTAGAAGTTACCTCCCCGATCACATCTAACAAAACAGATTCTTAAAAGTTCAATTGTAATTAATCATGCCTACATCTATGGTTAATTACACTGCTTCCCATTGCATCAAGCCTTTGGCTGCTGACAACTCTAATCAAAAACATCCTTTTAGAAGTCCCTTACAACCAAAACCATTCTAATTCTCTGATTATTCCTCAGTTCCAAACTGAGCATAACTGTATGCCTGGATAACATCTAGCCTAGATACACAATCTGTCATTTACTTAATCAATGAAGCTGCAGGTATTCCCAGTGCCTTTTCACACCACTGTTTTCCTGCTTCACAACAGTCCTGATTCCAAGTTTTGACATACTAAAGTGCACAACTGTTCCAAGCATCAGGCTATGATTACAGCAGACTGAAATTCACCATATGGTGAATGGTGGATTTGATGAGGTGATTTACATTTGCAAATATAATTCTATCCCCATGTGCATTTCTATACTTCATCATAAGCCTGAACTGAAACACCTGCAATAAAAGAAATTAAATTTGAGCCTGATAGTGAAGCAACAAGATTTAAAGTAAAAACAAATAAATTTTTTTTCACACAGAACTGAAGTCTCTTTTATTCCCAGAGAATGCAAGAAAGAAAAAAAAGGAAGGAAAGAAATACAGTGATAGACCTTCAGCAATCAGATAAAGACAACCCAGAACAAACATTTGCAGCAATATGCAAATACAGCACTTCTAGTGGTCAGGGAAGGGAATAAAATACTCTTTTAAAGGCTGGAATTGCAGAAAAAAATTGTTTCTTTTCAGCAACATGCAGAATTAAGATTTCCTGTTCATACCCTTTCTGTACAAGCTGGGATTTCAACAGATACTTCCCCAAAATCACAGCAGGAAATAAAGTATCTTGTGAAAATCTACTTTTTGCTTTCATTAATTTTTAAGTTAAGTTGCAAAACAGCTCTTCTGAGAAGTAAGAGTTTTTCAAGCAACACTTTTCTTTTAAGTTTCCCAATAAGTCCATGTAATTACCATCTCCCATCTGTCTTGCCCACGTATCTTCAGCAGCAGGAACACTTGCTGACACTATAATCAAGAATGAACTGGCAGTAAGATTATTTATCTTCTGCCAGATTGTGCCACTGTTAAGATAAGAGATAAATTAGGATTTAACTCCAGTTGACTGGCAACTAAATCTTGTATAGATATAGACATATTTAGGCTATTTACACACAGATTTTTATGAGATCACCTTGCTGACACAATACAATCTCCAAAGCCTCAAGACATTAACCAAGTGTCTCCTGCCTACCCATCGAACATTGTGTCAACATAGTAGCAACAATCCAGCGCTGCAAGACCTGTACCATCCATCTACTCAGGCTGCACCTCCTCAAGACTGTCTGCTTTGTGATAGTACAGCAAAGTTATTTCAAGTAATTTAAGTCCACTGTCTGGCACATCTATTCTTTGATAGTCCATTTGCTATGGGAAAAAACACTCCTACCAAAAAATCCCCCACTTTATAATTAGCCTACATGCAAAGCACAAAATTCCTTGATTTCCTTTACCTACAATGTTTTTCAATTCAATGTTTCTAAATTATTTTATTTTATTAGTTTGCCATCTAACTTTCACTACCATCTTAGCTTGGTGGTAAGGAATGAAAAGGTCATTGTCTTTAAAAATAATCTAGAGCGACTGGGGGAAGGAGTCACTTGCCTGTGCTAATAACTAGCGTTGTTTTAGTAATGCAAGGTAATAAAAGTTTGTCCTTTGTAGTAACTGGTATTGAGCCCAGTGAGTGTTAAGATCCAAACTGAAAAAATTAACCAAGAAAGTTTACAGAGAAAACTGTCGATCATTTTTCTGGTGAAGGATATCCCCTACACTGTCCTTTCATTACCATACAAGCAAGTATGTGTTCAGTCTGAAATCGTCCCCCTGCAGCTTCTGTGAAAACACTGTATGTAGGCAGGATAAGTTATTACACAGAACTAGAACATTTGGAATGTGTCTCAGCTTTTCAGATACCCAGGCATAGTCAGCAAAGTGCAGATTATTCTCTGAGCAAGCAGACAGAGTAGTAGACTAGCTCAATATTAAAAGTATAAAATAATTTATATGGCTACTATAAGAAAGCTGTAAGCCAAATACAAAGTTCAGAATGTATATAAAAACATTTAAGCCAAAACCAGACAAAGTTCAGAACTAATTTAGAGATATTTAAGATCTTGCAAAAATAGGCTTGAGGAACACAGGAACTGTTTCCACTTTGTTCCTCATCTAATGCACATTTGTGGTCTAGTATCAAAGTAAGTTAAAAGCAACTCAACCTCAAAAATAAGACTAAAATAAAAGCCGTTTTCCCCCCAAATATTCCTTTTCTGTCCTGGCAACCCTACACCACAAAAACAAAAACGAAAGCAACCACCATCCACACCCCCCACCAAACACACAACTGAAGAAAAACACACGGGCCTTTTACCAATCTGCACAATATAGACAGAAAAAAAAACCCTGGGGGCAGAAGTAGAAAGCAACAGATCCTTCCCTGCCTCAGTGTTGTGTGGTATCCCTAGGGCAGTACCCAATTCACCTCCACCAATGAGTTACACAAGAAAGTCAACCAGCTGAATTCACCTGTTCTTAGATAACCAACAGGGAAAGTTTTACTGAGGATTAAAACAAACCAAAGACACCCTGAGCTCTCCTCCCCACCTCTGTCCTCTTTCTCTGCACACGGTGGTCTCACTCCACACACCCACACTACACAAGACACTAGTAGCTGCAAGTGTGTCTCCGTGTGATGTGTCAAGTAAACAACTGGTTTCCAGTCTGAATCAACCACTGTGGATCATTCTTCTTATTCAAAGATGAAAAGAACAGGTTCTTTCTTACTTTGAAGTGTGCAAATTTTCCTCCTTTGAATTACATCAAACAATTCATGCCTAGGTTTTACAACATATACTAGCATGAACAAAGCAGGACGTTTACATTTAAAAGGAACCTTACCATTCAGTGTTAGTGTGAAAGGGCAGAGTAGAAGACAAGCAACGATGCTTACACAGGGTATCTGAATGAAAATGGCTCTTGGGGAAAAAAGGAATTAGAGAGTTCAGCATACATTTGATAGACACATACAGAGGAGCCCATGTCAGGGACCTGCAGGGACTGGCTGAGGAGCAGAGATCACAGCCAGGCACCGTCAGCCTGCGGTAACAGGCAGCAGCTGCAGAAGGCTGCATCAAACATTCAGTACATCTACCCCTACCCATGCGGGAGCCTCGTTTTCCAGATGGCAAACAGGTATGAAAGACTGTATGGCTTTTTTATGACAACAGTTTAAAGAATGGCAGATAGCACAAACTGAATAGATTGTCAGCTGGTTTGAAATCAGAACTGGCTTGGTGTCATCCCGATTATGCTAAAAGGCCCCAAGACAGTGTCAGGATGTTCCCAGTAGAAAAACAGACAGCATGCATATGCTGTCCCTCCCTCAGGCCCAAATTCCCTCCGCCTCCAAATCTATTATTAAATACTGGCTGTAACTATTAAAACCAAAATATTTCAGAATAGACATTAGATTAAAAGCAAAGGTAAGACTTCAATATTTACATTTTCACCCACAATTCTACAAAAAATTAAGATATGTGTGCTTTAGGGAGTAGATAACTTAGATGAGAACTCAGCTGCTACTTTTATCTTAACATCACTGAAGACGATTCCAACAAACTCCTGTATGCCTCTAAGCAGTCTAACCTTTGTTCAGCTTGCATCTGCCAATCCAAAACACTAAACTGATCTCTCAATTTTTCAAATGTCACCACTTAACCATTAGGATTTTCAAGACTGACTTTATGTAGCAGTCAAGTCAACCAAAGGTCCAATTCTGCCCTCAGTTACAGTCTAGCAGATCCAGTTTAGTATAGCTGTGTTACTTTGGATTTACACAACAGCAGTAGTGCAAAGGAGTAGAATATAAAACTGAAAGCTACCAGCTAAAAGACAATTTAAATTAACATTCTGACTGCTTAAGTTTAAACTTTTTGGTTGGCTGGGAGTGGTAAACACTAAGCCTCCACTAAGAAAAGTATCCTTATCAGTGAGACAAGCTAAGCTAAATTACTTATACTCCAACAACCCCATCTAACCACACATATCCACAGAACATCTAACCTCTCCATTTGACAGCCCAGTGTTGTATTCAGATATGGCACCATTTAATTATGAACTGGATTGCTACAAGAGAATAGGACAGTTAACTTACTGCTGTTTAATGAGCACGCTCTTGTTAGTTGTGAATACATTCACTGTACTCATTAAATCAGGAGGCACTGGAGTTCTGAATACATCATTAAAAGGATCCAGGAATGCTGCTGCTTTGTTCAGCATGACTACATGCTCTGCTTGACAGCTGGAAAATGAGCAAGAAATGTAAGCCCCTTCCTGTTGGGCCAGCAGATCCAATTTTAAACTAGGACAAGGGAGAGAGAGTGGGAGATCTGCTTCTTCAGAGCTTCACTCATTTCAGAACACAAATTTCTCTTCCTGCTGCTGACTTGAAGCTGAAACATGCTCATACTGTAAGATAGCAATAAAAAGAAATATCAGGCTTGGGAAGGGAGGGCTATTTAAAAAATAAATTACTAACTAAACAAACAAATCCACAATCCATTTTCAATACGCCCAAGGAGTATACATTAATCTATCAACCTGCCAATTAGCAAAATGAACCTTCATGAAATAAATACATGCATACCCCTAACGTGGTAGTTCCCACACTATTTACAATATATTGATTAAGGCTGAAGAAAGAGTGAAACTGACTAGTAGGCTCCTGTGCATTCTCACAGAGGAGACTTAGAACATATGTTCAGTGAGAGGATGAGTTTTGCTCCATCTACCCACAAAGATACACATCCACTTGAGAACCTACATGTCTAAAGCATTGTAAAGTTAGAGAGAAATTAAAATATAACTGTCAACCATTCAGCTCAAACCCATTGCCTGGAAGCATTTTCTACCAAAGGTGGTATGTGAACCAACATCACTGATGGCATCACTGGAGTTGCAGGGCATCCTGGAAGCTAAGATTTAACAAGCACAACTGCTTCCTCTAAGCACATCCTTGGAAGGGGAAAATGCATTTCTGGAACATGTTTATAACAAACCTTCCTTCTCATGTCCTCCCACCTCGTGCACAGAGAACTGAACAGGTTGCTGAAGTTCAGAACTGGGGGAAGAGGGGGGAGCTGACCCAGGCTTAATACTCTCAGTACAAGGCTGTGCAAGACTCAACCACTTTAATCCAAGCAATTATTTTTCAGTTAGAAAGTAGTTGATACTGTTAAGAAGCTATATAAATACTCAATTCTAGTCAAACAAGGACTGCCACCTATGAAGGCAAGCTTAATACCACAAGTGCATTTAGCCCAGCCTCCTCCCATCATGCACATGTGACAGTTCACCTCTAACCTGAGAAAAACATGTTCTAACCAGTCATGTCAGCACATTAGGACTTTGCTTGCTCCAGGCGTCAAACCAAGCCTCTGGAGCTCATCAAGATCCCAATTTTCCCAGTTTTGCCAACAAAATAATCTTCAGGAAAAAATCCTTGTGATTAAGCAGTCAGGCTTAATGCAACACACCATGACTAATCCTCTTAAATTTTCTCTGGGTCCCACACTGTAATCTCAGTAACACAGGAGAAACTGTTCTTTTCATAGGAGCTATGTGACTGTGGGGCTGTCACAGTCTTACTCATATAGCAATTAATTACTCACTGCTATCAACTTGAGTTATCAACACACAAGTCTCAGCACACAGTTCTGCTTACTTGGGGTGCAACCACAGAGCAGTACTCTCAAATGACCAGGTATAAGCTGTACAACAGCACTCATCCACACCAACCACCACACACTTCTGGGGTCACATCTCATTGCTCCCCACAGTGCAGTACATGGATGCACTTAGCTCTTTTAGACCATAATGCGGAAACAACCTGAAGAACTACCTGGCTCTCCAATGGTTTAAAATAACACCACTACCAGAAGGTAGAAAGATTAACAGTTTGGAGATAGGGAAATCAAAAGGAGAAATCACATTCAGACTAGATCCAGCGACGTATCCCTTATCAGCAATAAGCACCTACAAGTGCACCAGAGCATTTGATTAAAATCCCAGTGACTTAAGAAGAATGAAAAAAACCAAAAACCTTTAGGTCACCAACACTGTTCCCTTGGTGTCAGACAAAACAACGCAGAGAATGAGTACTCAGTTTTCTGATCAAAGGTATGGTCTGTTCTTGTAACATCAAGAAAGAAACATGCACAGAGAAAATGCATGCAAAAAGGCATGAGAGCCTCAATAAGAAGTGCGTGTTAGATTGCTTAATTTGGGTCCTTTTCTCTTTAATCTTACTAGAAAGCTCTGTATGAGAGAGCTGCCTTGTAGAGTTCAGAAGCTGACAGATGGACACATAAAAATTCATAAATAATAAACTTCTCAAGTGTTGCATTTTCTTCCCTTTGTGCTCAGGGGAACTCATGCACCATCTCAGCTGGTTTAACTCAAAAAACACCACATATTTCGATGACAGAAAGGAAACGATGATGTACAGGGAATTGTTTAAACATTTGTTGTTCTACTTAGCAACAACACCCCTCCATGGCTAAAAAACCCGTAAGACATGAGATACAGAGACATATTGTTACCTATCATAAATAGTTTGCATTCTTCAGCTCCTTATGTACTTTTGGTCTGCCATTTAGTCAGACTTGCAGCTTCCTGGCAGATACCTCCCTTTTGCACTTTGTACAACACAGAGCATATCAGAACTCCACAGAGCAGCTTGTGATTTATACTTTGAGGGTATCTAAACTGGTTAAGTAACTTCCAGAGAGAAAACAAATTACACATTCAAAACAAGACACATACATATTCTTATGACAACAAAAAGAAAGAAAAAACACGCTTTTTTCTTCATGCTATGTGCTGTATCACCATAACATAATAAGCAGTACTTCTGTTCAAAGACTTTAATCTCATTATTAATACCTCTTTGCTCCATGTATATTACATCTTCTCTTGTGTCTCATCACCAGCATTCAAAATCTTTGCAGGTACAGCTTTGCATTATACACATACACAGAAAGTAATCCAACAAGGGCCCTGTATAAACAGCAGTGGTAAGGAAAATAGAAAACAAATACTTAAATGGCAAAACACATGCACTTCCAAAATTGAGTTCTGGCTAGCCCCTCAAGTCCTCCTTTTCAAGGAAAGCACTTGTATTTACTTCCATATGAATACATTTTTTGTTCTTGGTTCAAATATTTCAAACTGGTTTTTAACACATTCAAGTTAACATAAATATCTTGTCCAGCTACACAGGGGAAAAAAAATTTAAAAATCTGTTCGTTGAATGGGAAAACAATTTGTCATAATTTCTTTTTCCATGTATTCCACTGCACCATATGTGGGGGCTGGAAGAGAGCCTAAGAACATCTGTCATGCACTTTAAAATCCCTAATAATAGCACAGCTGGTGTCCTCAGCCTAATGATCTCAGCACAGACTCATGTGGCCACTCCTGACTCTGGCCCCCAATCCAGGCAAAGCACAGAAACCCTCAAGGGCTGGACACCTTCATTCATTCATTCTTCACTCAATTTGCATTTCACTAAAGAACCAACACAGAAAGCAAGTTGAAATCCTTACATTTTGAGCAGTTCAACAGTCACTGTTTCCACAGGATTTCCCAATACTCCTTTCATTAAACTCCAGTTTAGCAATATTCCATAAAATGAAGCTCCTCACCAAAATAACTGCAAATCTCAGGGATCCAGGGTTGGAAACCTAAAATGCTTAACTGCATTTAACTGTACTACAGAGGTGGTGTTTGGGTATTTTTTCTCCCACTAATCTCATGGGCTATCTTCACTCCTGTCCATTTAGTTTACTTACAAATGAATGTTTCCACCAGCTTGCTTTTAAATGTGTTCAGATGTGCTAGTTTACAGATGAGATAGCCCATATTCCAAAGAATAAAAAAAAAAATGAAGGCAGAAGAGCACGGAACTCAGGATATGAAACTATGTTAAAGCTCACACAGTCTCAGCATTGGGCTCTAACAGGTATTTATCACCCAGATGTTTTAGGAAAATGTCCATGATTTTCCATGCCCAAAGGATGCAGCTCTGTCAAGGTGGGAACAAAAAAAGCTATATTTGGGTGGGGGTGAGGTTTCTGAGACTTTCATTCCCTTCAGTCCACACTCTGCCCCCTTTACTCTTTCATCTATTAAAAAAAAAAAAAAAGTAGGTATGTTCCAGCAGTCAATGGGCATGAGTTCAGATTAACATAAGGTGTGCAGGTGGATCCATGGAAGGCGCGTTTAGCCACAGGCAAAGCATGAAGAGGTGGCTACTTTAGCAAATTGCTGTATCCACAGTAACAACAGACTGAATACTGAACTCCTAATTCTAACAACAACCCATTTAAATCCGACTGCTCTAAAATGCCAATATTACACTAATATCCTCATCAGAAAAATATTTTCTTTCCTGTTTCTCATGAGGGAGAGAGGGGAGAAAAATCCCAAAAGCAGAGAAAGGCAACACTTCCTAAATTCCCACACTGTACAACAATATTGGCCCTCTTAAAAGAGACATTTAGCAGATAATCCTTCTTAATTTGTACCACATCGCTGAAGAACAAGGGGAAAGATAAAATACAGAGCAAGTTACTTACTAGTGTTATATAAAAGCACCAAAGTCTGAGAAAGGACAAAACACTAGACTAGCCCAGTTACAGTAATCAATTTGGCTGTGACAAACATACAGTCACACATCAGTTATATGCTACCTACTACCCTTTATCTGATCTGTAACTCCTCTCAGAACTATAAGATACAGACACATTTTAGGTAGCATTTTTAAATCAAGACCATAATTGAGCCATTAAACTACACATATGCTCTTATTTCTGACTTGACTATGAAAAAAAGTATATTTTAAGGAACTAGGCGAATGGTCCCACCCTTTCAAACAAAGTCTAAACGTCAGCAAAAACTACATCAATGGAGAAACAACCTGCAGCAGAAGAGTATCTATAGAAAGGATACAGACTCAGACAACAACAGTTTGACCATAAATTCTTGATTCCAACAGCTATACAACACAAGTACCAACAGAAGGCTGTATTTGTGGTCCTGTGTAGATTTCTGACTGCAAATAAGAAAAACCTGTTTGAATTTTACCTTATACTCCAGCTGGGGAGCTCACTGTGCAATGGCAGCAACAGCTGTGTCACAAGTGTTGACCGTGGCCATAGCAAATATCTGGGCTGGCACCAGTAATGAATTATCCTGCTTTATAAAAATAAATTTGACATCAGTCACATTAAAGAAGTCTACTGTTGCTGTGCTGCCACTTGTGTAACAGATACAGTAGCCACATATAAGACACATGATGTCCTTCAACTTGGCAGAAACTGCCACTGTTCACAAAAAATGCATGATCTCTCAGAGGCACAAACAATTTGCAGAACCAACAAAGTTCTCCTGTGTAAGCCAGCCCGTAACTGCTGGCTTGGAGCAGGCACGTACCTACTGCTGTCTCCAGATCTTGTTTCCTCACTTGCTACAGGTCCAAATTTTTTTTCCCTTTATTTCTGGTGCAACATGCCGTAGCTACAACTCCCTTGTGACAGAAAGCAGGTAGAGACAAGGAGTCCTTATAAGTGGCTTAGTACTTCCATACTTCAAAGAGACTGGCCCTGGCTATCTGCATTATTTCAGCCAATACAATGATATCTGCATAAAATTTCCAGGTGCTCAGCCTTGCTCTGCTCGCAAGATCAGGCTACTGATCAGGAAAGGCCAGGAATCTTAAGATGCATGCTTTCTAGCCCACCTGCATGCTATGTCCTTCCTCTCAGCAATTTGTAATTTTCCCAGAAAACAGTTTTCTCTTCCTATTTCAACATGTGCCTTTATTAAGCAGCTGTCCTGACAGAACCTGTATTTTTCTACTCAGGAAGCTACAGGGTGTAAGACAAATAAGTCTGTCATAGGACAAAGACAGACACAATGCAAACACTGTACAACTGCAAAGTGCAGTCATTGATAGACACAGTTACCACAACCTGTAATAATTCCTGCTTGGCCTGATTCCCATCTCTCTGGAAATATGTCTCTGACAGTAATGCTGCACATAGTCTGCGCAAGATTGGGGGTGAATGGGGGAGCTCTTCTAACATGATAAACTAATCACAAAGCTCACAAATAACATCAGATCGCAGTGCAGTCATGAAGTAGACTAGAGGCCTTCCAAGCTGCAACTAAACTTGGTTAATGGGACAGTCCCCTACTTTACACAGCCTTAATACTCAGAATTACAGTTTGATTCACACCAGCTGTCATTTTACATAATGAGGTGATAGGCTCCAGTGAAAGTGACTTGGCTAATTTAGCTCAAAGAGTAACAAGCCCTTGAAGCACACACCATGCAGTAATTACCTATATCACTATGTGTCAATCTTGTGCCAGTTGATATGCCCATCTTGAATAAGTATCCAAAAAAAAGAGTTAACAGAAGTGGACAGCACACTCACATTACTGCAACTTTGTACTGAGTTGAACATAGTCTGCATACAAGAAGCAAAACCTGGACAAAAGACCCAAGACAGCATCACTATGCTCAGCTGCATTTACCAGCACTGAGCTGAAACAGGTTAAGAGACTAAATCCCCCCCTCCTGCTTACAACACCTCCTCAGCAAACTCCCCCATTTACAAACCCATCCTTCCAGGTACAAACATTAACTAGCACAAGGACAGTGTTACCAAGAAATACATTTGCTCCTTTCCTACCTTCTTCTCATTGAAGCTGCACATGTGCTTTACCACAAAGTACCCCAGGGCACAATGAAAAAGTGGAAGCATCAGTGCTTAAGTATTAGAAGAGTCACCTGCAAGTGCAAAAGACAGTTCTTTCATGCTCTCAATTGCTTTGTGGTCATTTGGAAGTATGCAACTACAAAAGCTCCAAATAGTGTAAAATAAACATATACAGGGCACAGCTCACGTCAGCAGACATCTCTTAACCTGAAGGTCATATTGTCAACACTACAAATGTGAAAGCAGCTGCTGACATTTTGACATGGTCCCTGAACTGCAGCATGCAAGATGCAGGAGACTGTAATTCAAAGACACATTTGAGCTGTCAAAGCTTCCAGACTCCATCAAGGATTCCAGACCCTTTTACCTCCACAGCTGAGATACTGTATATACTACCTACACTCAGCCAGTGTAGGTAGTATATACTACCTACACTGTAACACTGTTACCCTACTGTAACAGCAATTTGACCTTTTTTGTTTCATTTTTAATTAAAAAACAAAAAGCCCAGAGGTCAATGTAGACTTCCAAAACAAGATACTGGCCATTTTGGACCAAACATCATGTCTTGTAATGTAATAGATCCTTCCAAATTCTACTATGCCTCCCTCAAAACACACCCACCCACCCAGTCACCGTATTCCTTTCTCCTTCTCCATCTTTTTCACTTCAGGTAGAGTAAGAGGGATCTTCACATAAAAACAAACAAGTAACAACTTGTTTAACCGTTGTGACTCAAGTCTGGGTTTGCTGTTCCAGAGTGTAAGTGGCAAACTATGCTGAATCTACAGTCACTTTGTTGTCCTATGCAATTATTTTCCAAAAGAGCAACGATAACCCTCAAGACACAAAAAGCAAGCAACCAACCCCTTTAAAATCAATAATTCACGTCTTCATGACTTGGACTTCACTCAAGGAATCATTCCTGAGTTTCAGGACCATATTCTGTTTCTCATAATTGATAGGCATTTACATTTGTAAATATCCCAGTTTCCAACTTCTATTAAAATCTATTCTTCAAAACGTTACTTAATCCACTTGTTCAGAAATGCCTTTTTTAAAGTCAGTTTTAGAAAGCACTTCACGAAGTTTTTGCTAGACAGGCAATACAGTTAGGTAGCACAACTTCTTTTGGCCACCACAACAACTTCTTGGTATCTTTTGTGAAAAGGTATTTAGAAAAGAAATTTATAAAATAGTTGTTTGGGTTTGGGGTTTCTTTTAAGAGTTAAATCTTAAATAAGAATGTATATGCATATTATGAGTTCCATTTAACCTTGTTTGCTCATTTTTCTCTTTCAAAAGTCTGTTACTTCCAAGAACTTTACAAACCATTAATAGATATCCTGAAGAAAAAGAAAAGGGGAAAAAAAAGGATTGCCATTTTCTCTGTTGGGGCTCTCTTATATGAGGAGATAAAGGAAACTCTGTAACACTTGACATACAAAACAAAGCCAGAAAAAAAGCACGGTTAAAAAAAAAAAAGAAATAAGAAAAGGGAGAAAAAGTAGATCAGCCAAAATGTCAGAATTCATAAAAGATGCTTGCAAATGTCTTCAGTGCCATTAAAGAAAAACCAATGACTTAATATTCTGAGATCCCAAACTCCTTTCACTTCTCTGGTGGTAACGGACTATAACGTTGAACAATGAAGTGTCCAAAGCCGTCCCTCCCAAAATCTATTCTTTAGCTTCACATATACTCAGTTCCAAGTTGGCACACTGCTGGATTATAGGTCTTCTATCACAAAACAAACAACAGTTTCCAGTTAGAAATCAGGGCAATCAGGAACCACTAGTTCCCACTCTGAAGAGAAATTAATTATCTGTTGTAGGATTTACATCAGAGCCGTAACAGGCTGAAGCCCTGTTCATACTTTCCCAATATCTGAAGTTTGAAGTAAGTATTTTATAGCTGTTCAGTCTAAGGGTTCACTAAATAAAAAAAATAAAAACCCACCCAAAAAACTTTTATTGCCCACATTATAATAACTGCTTGCTTACCTTCCCAGGGAAAGGTCTGAAGAACAAAGAAGAGAACACTGTATTACATCTGCTATAACAAGTCATGTTACAAACTGATCATTTTCCTGACTGTGCAGCCCCTCCTATTTCCTCTTACTCATTTCTCCCGCTGCAATATTATATCATGTTTTATCTTCAAGTTATTCCTGCTGGTCATAGGATCAAAACAATAGGCTTGCTCCTGGGTGCATTTAGGAATTTCCTCTCAGACTTCTTGACAAACTAATTAGCACTAATTTACCAGATAGGAGCAACAGGACAGGGTATTCAATCCTCTCTGTGCAAATCTGCTAACCAAGAGTACTAAAATGATGTTGGCGGCTTTCTTTTATTAAAAAAAGAAAACAAACAAAAAAATCCAAAACAAAAACACCCCAACAAACTATAAAACAAAAACTCCCACACAACTAACAAATCATTATATTTTGATGGCATTAGCTCTCATTTTTAAAGAGACCTATATAACTTAATTAGCTCTCATTTTTAAAGAGACCTATATAACTTAATGCCCACAGGCTGAATACAAGGTGTGGTATTATACACCTAAAGCAAACTAAACACTGATTGGCCTTGCCTGCACATTCCTGTGTCACCTTTGTGCCATCTCCACCATTCATCTAACTCCCTAAGAAAGATAAACTAGCAATAAAACTAAAACTAAGGAAATTTAACCAGCTTTTCAAGCCATGTTTTTCAATTTGCCTCCCCAGCTTATTTCCCAGGGGGTAACAGTCAGCCTGAAAGATCTGTGGACAAAGAGGTGCAACACATAGCTGCTAAGACAAGGCAGGACTATCCCCAGCAGAGATGGCAAACTGTGAGCCCAGGCCAATCTGGTTACAGAAGCACAGCCTTCAGGCACATGCCTTCCCAGGCATCTCTAGCTAATATTCATGTAGGCTGTCCTGAAAGCACACTGTCACCCTACTGCACACTTACCCGGGAGCCATACATCCTTGTTGCTCCTTTTACCTCACAGAGACATCAGTGCTTCTACCACTCCACATCAGTGTGATCGGGAACGCAACCTGGCTGGAAAGGCTAAGCCAAGGGGATGGGGGAGTCATACCACTCACAGGCACTGTGCTGGCTTCAGCGGTGTGGGTTTTCAAATACTGGCGTTGCAAAGCATTCTGCCAAGCTTCATTGCCACGAAAATAGCAATCCCTGGTGGGACTGAAACCATCAGTCCTGTAACTGGTATGCGTGCTTAATCATGACACCACAGGGCTGAGGGACAGCACCAGGTGAACACCCAGAGCCAGAATTTACAGATCCTACGCAAGTATCAATTAGCCCAAAACTTAACAGCAAAGGACTCCTCTGCAGTTAGAGAGAGATGAGGTTTGTTTGCCCAGACCAATCCCATAGCCACTGATGAAACTGATGCTGACAAGCTGACTGGCAACAGAAGAGACAAGAAACATCTTTGTTCTTGTTGAATTCATACCTACTGGAAGAGCAGCTCTGCTAGACTTAGAAATCCAATAAATAATCCATTTAGTCCATAATAATACATTATTAGTTGGTAGAAAGGAAGAAAGTTAATTTTTTCCTTTTAAAAAATCTGATTAAAGCTGACCTATGATGAACAATTAGGACTATTTAAAAGTACAGTTTTGTCCACCTGAACTGAAACCTCTGTCTAAATACCAGTTGACAAGTCACGTGACATTTTTGTTAAGGAACTATCAGCTTTACTTTAACAAATAAAAGAAATTTATTTCAGTTCTTAATTCTTACTGTAAATATTCATATAGATCAACATAATGCATTTCATACTACTTTTTGATAAAAACCCCAAAACATTCATAGTCACATTTCATAGAGTCATAGCTGCACTTTGGGTTGGAAGGGATCTTAAAGGTCCACTAGTCAACCCCCTGCAATGGGCGGGGGGACACCTTTCACTAGACCAGGTTGCTCAAAGCCCTGTCCAGCTGGGCCTTGATCACTTCCAGCATCCAGAGCTTCTCTGTGTGTATCATTTAAGGTCCTATCATTACGATAAAGTTCCTGTCATCAGGTCTACTCAACAACTATTTGGGAACAAGAATAAGGCAAAAAATATTCCTCAAAGAATGAGATAAGATCATAATAAAATCATGCATGCTGAATTTAAGAAATCCATTCTCATATTCAGGATGTACACCCAACATGCAGTGACATCAGTCTGCCTTCTCCACCAGGGCTGAGCAGCTCTTCATGAGTTAGGTAACTACTGTGAACTGTTAATTCTATGTTTATTGTCTTCAAATTACACTTGGTTATATCTTTACCTTTACATAGAAACATTGCTAGATTTAATACATCACTCATTCCATAAGTTATCTATATTTATTTTTTTAAAGACAGTAATACCCCCACGAACAAAACAAAAAAGATTCTTGTCCTTTTTTCCAGGTCAAAAATCCTATTTCCCTCCTCTCTTTCCTGCTATTCAGTATAATAATACAGAGGGATATCAATGAGAAACCTTCCAGTTTTCCTCCTTTATGTCAACATAGAGCAGGTGTCCTCTGAAAGCTGATAAACAGTACAAAACGGGTGCAGTGTTTACTCTTGGAGGGCGGATGTTAGTAAGTCAGGCTCAAGAAACTGAGACTGACTTACCTTGAACATTCATCAGTGAGCAAAATGAGATAGCTGTGTGTCTTGGAAGTGCTCTGTTCCCAGCCTGTGAAATCCCAGGCTCCCATTTTGAACACTGATTTTTTCATAGCAATATTCCATTGTCAACTTAACATTCCACCTATTTTACTAAAACAACTACTGCAAAAGTAGCATCATCTTATCCTGCACAACCCATCTGCCAGACATGTGTTTAAAACTTCTGTAAAATGCACTCAAATTACCTGAGAAAGTCATATGCTTCTCAGGGAAAAGAAAGTCTTTCGGGCCACCTGAAGTTCTCCTTTTGTAAGAGAATTAGTAATGTACACTACCAACCTTACTACTGTAGGGAAAAAAAGTGCAGGTGTAGCACACATGTCTGCTGAGGTTTCTTCTGCCTGTTTCACACACCCTGTCAGGCCCTAAATAGCTACAGAATGTGCCAATCCGCTGACCCCAAGAGACTGATAGCCTTTTAACAGAGATTGACAAGAACTGGATTTAATTCTAGTACTGGCATGAACTCCTGAATTACCTCAAAAGTTTTGATCTTGCTGCCCCCCTTCATCCATTGCAAAGTAAGAGAAGACTGATTTTTGTGATTCATGAATGCTTAAACAAACTCAGTTCACATTGAATATTTTCAGCTTTTGCAATGTAAAAGGGCAAAGTACTCAGGAAAGTTGCATTTGCCTGAGGTACAACAGTTCCTAAGTGAAACATCATTTAGTAGATAAAAGCAGTACAAGTGAATGTCATGGAGAAATCAATGTTCTCTGCAGAACAAAAATGATAGCATAACATACATCCAATAGTATAACAGTACCCACCTGTCTGGACTTTGGGGCAAAGTACTCTGCCAGATAAATGCAATATTTAGCTTTTCTCAGCCTTTTCCTGCTAACGGCTTTTGATATCTTGCAAAAACACAGTTTTTGAGAAAGCCACTACAGAGTAAAATTCTAGTGTGCAAATACAAGAAGAATCGAAGGTTACAAACATTTCAGACAATCAGAAAAAGCATTTTCAGTTGAGATTGCCTTATATTGGAAATGTGTGGCTCTCAGGTCAGTCAGAAGTCACGGCGTCAAGCCTCAACACGCTTATCTACCACCTGACAACACTACATGACCCTCAGGAAATACAGGCATAAAGGACCGATTTTGATATGGTCTTCACACGTGCAGGTTTACAGAATTCATTACAAGACCAAAGGCTCCAAGAAGGTAATGTTTTTGGTTAATCCTCATCTCCACCCCCTCCATAAACACCTGGGAGCGATCAATACTGCAGTATTACCCAAACAGAACAGAAGCCCACCATTCCTTTCTGACAGCAGTGCAATTTGTGACTACAGCAGAAGATCTAGTGCAAAAAAACATGTTAAAAGAAAGATTGATTTCTACAAAAACATGTTAAAAGAAAGATTGATTTCGACCTCATCACTTTACATGAACAGTGCTTAACACCTCCTCAGAAATAGCTAGTATGATCAGATACGGCTGCAGAGAAAGAAATTCCATTTAAAACAGGTTTAAAGGGCAGTCTAAGGACTCTGACATCATTCCAATGCCTTCCAATTCTGCTAATTTTACAGGTATCACTGTGGCAATAGGTTGGCATTGATTTAAACTGCAAGGTTTCTGCTTACTGCAGAGGAGTGCCTGCTGCTCCCCTGTGAAGTATGCAACTGTGCAGTATCTGATAGTGAAACTAGGCTTTCTGGGACAGGCAATGTTGTTAGTAACACAAGCTCCACTTACGTAAACATTAAAGAGGACAGCAAAAGTCTTCATTTCCCACAGCAGACATCCATGAGACTTAAAAAAAAAAACCACCTCTCTCTTGAAACAAAATTGCACTTCAGTATCCCCTAGGACACCAAATTGTGGCTGCTGTCAAGCCATAATTCATACAGGGTCCTGATTTGCTTGAAATTAGATTCCAATATGACATTACCAGCAGCTGCCTTTAAAAAGATGAAATTTAGAATTTACATGAAGACACAATGTAAAAATGCACTGATTGATTCCAACAGCAGTCCACTAAGCTCTTCAAAGAGGCACATGTAACTACCTCAATGTATCCACAATTTTCATTCTTCCCCTCTAAGCTACAAATGTTTCCACTGTATGAACATTTTCCTAACCTTTGGTTTCTATTAAAAGATGGAACAAGTCAACTCAGCATTATTTTAAACTTCATTGAAAACTAGTGATGAGCAGTTTTTCTCTGTTTTGTTTGAAGCATGGAATTATTACCTAGTGGAGCAGGGGGTTCACACATTCTTTCCTTTAACTGGGAAACTAGATGAGAGCTGATCCTTCCCCTCTAGTCAGCACTGGTGAAGCCACACCTGGGGTACTGTGTCCAGTTCTGTGCTCTCCAGTACAAGAAAAAGATGGACACACTGGAGAGAGGACAGTGACTGGCCACTAAGACAAAGAAGGAAGACCAGGGCATTCCTCCTATGAGGAGAGGCTGAGAGAGCTGGAACTGATCAGCTGGAGATGAGAAGGTTCAGGGAGATCTCATCAATGGGTATAAATACCTGCAGGGAGGGAGGACAGAGCCAGGCTCTTTCAATGGTTCCCAGTGACAAGACCAGAGTGATGGGCACAGCCTGAAACAAACAGTTCCCTCTGAACATCCAGGAACATTTTTTCCCCATAAGAGTGACCAGGCACTGACAGAGGTTGCTCAGGGAGGCAATGGAGTCTCCAGCCTTGAAGATATTCAGATGCTGTCAGGACACAGACCTGTGCCAAGTGTTCTAGGATAACCCTGCTTGAGCAGGGAGGTTGGACCTGACAACCTCCAGAAATCCCTTCCAAACTCAACCATGCTGTGATCCACCAAAGAAACAACCTTCCTACAGAGCTCTTCTGTTCATACCGGTGCTTGGAGTCAAGAACATGCCATAAGCACAAAAATATGCAGCAGGTTATTGTCAGCCTCAGCATCTCATCTACCAACACACAACTAGTGTTGGTTGTATCACAGCTTGGAGTGCAGCAGTTTCAATATCAGCCCATGTTCACTAAAGACTATTCTCTCCCGACACCGAAGTCCCATCCACTTATTATTATTGCTTCCTTTGCTCCCAGCTAACAGCTGCTCAGCTGCCCAGGACGGACAATATGAAAATTAACCTTGAAACCAGCTCTTGCCTGCGTCAAGGACTCAATTCCAAGCAGCATAATATGGAGGGGGATAGAAGGGGGAATCCACAGCCATGAGAAAATTTGCCCTGCTGGGCAGCAGCATGGTCTAATGTCAAAACAAGCCAACAATGAAACTTTGCAAGAGCTTTTAAACCAAGCTCTTCCCACACTTCCTTCTTTCTAGTACTCTGCTACTCTAGTGTTCTGAACTTCTGCTATAAACGCAAGCAAAACCAACACGACTCTAACATATTAATCTATCAGTATTGTTACCAAAAAAAACCCAAACACACACACAAGAACATATGACAGTTACAGAGCAGCAGTCTTATTTGGGTTTTCAGCATCTAATGGATGGGAAGGTTAGACAATCCTGTCCAGAGAAGCTGCAAGATAAGGCAAAGAATCAACTCCAGTACAGCCACTCACCGATTTAACTAAAGCAAATCTGCCAACATAATTGAATCTAAGAATTATCTCTGAGCTAATCTGTTTGTGCTATCAATAAGCCTCTTAGCTGGTCAACCATAAGCAGGATGACTATATAGCATGACTTTTTGCACTGTAATCAATAGACTCCAATAAAAACAGAAGTATTGATGTTTCAAAGTTCAAATAGAGGACAGTTTTAGTCAAAGAATAGTATCAGTGAACTCCTGAAATTTATTTAGGAAACATCATGCTATTCATGACAAAGTAAAATAAAAGTGCTTGTAAACTCACAGCTATCTCAGACAAACCACAGAGTAAGCAGGAAGGCTTTGAATCAGACACCAACTGGTATCTTGGAAAGTCTATGTTAACAGGAAGTTCATTCTAAAGATTTTTATCTCTCCAAGTAGCACCGATGCCACAACTGAATCCACAAAATTGAGCCCTCCATACAGGTGCAGCATTCCGAGGTGTCAGTGGCATTGCTCGTGGAGTGTTAATGATACATACATGACCAGGGAAACATACCTTCACAGCACAGGCACTGCAGACCACACACCAGTTTTACAGTTGCAGCCTTACAAAGCTTCATACAGTAACTGAGCTGCCTACAACTGACATGCCATCACTGTCATTTAGTGACTTAGGAAGCAGTTCTCCTCCTTACTATGTTTTTATGGTAACTCTGAAAGCCATTTGGTGTGCAGTAGCTACCGGAATCTGTTCCTTTTCATAGCCTTTCTGAAGCACACCAGTGACCATCTCACTCCCAGCAGAATCAAGGAACAATAAGAGCATCACAGGGGAAAATGCCAGTATGAATTTGGTCATTTTACACGCAATTTAAGTGTATTCATTCTTGAATGTTGACCTTGGTGGCAACACTAAGCTTCTCACAGACACAGAACTGCCAGGTACCTCTGGAGAAAAGAATAGTTCAAAAGGAAAACAGAACTAGTTCTAAAAGCCTACCTACCAACAATATTTTTCTGACCAACAGGCAAAAGCGCAGCTCCTATTTCCCTACTGTGGTTATCATGACTCCTGATAATACAGACCAGTTCTACTGGTCTGGCTGTTCTTGCATTAATGTGGAAGTATTGGGAAATAAGTAGTGTGTGAAGCCGAATGACAGTTTTGTAAGAGTTAAAACCAGATTATTCAAAGATACATCAATTAAGTACCCGGCCTAATACTGGAGAGTTATTAGAGCAGGTACTCACAATTTTACTGAGGCAGAGGGAAAGCTAGCTGGTTCAAAATTTTAAACAAAGAATATACAATTCTCTGCAAACTAACAAGAAACCACCAACCTTGACTTGAGTATCGCTCACAACGTACAAATGTTATTTCTGGTCCTGGCAGAAGGAGCACTAAACCACCCCAACTCCAGAAATCAATAAAATTTTAAAGACTTAGGAAAGAAATGTATTTCAAACAAAGGTAACTCATACACTGCCTTTTCCCTTAATTCTCTCTCCTCTCCCAAAGAACATTTTAAGTAACATAGGAAATTGTTATGAAGAAAAATGTGTACAGCTTTTAGAAAGGGTAAAAGGCTTGGTTTTAAGCTCTTGCCTTTCAATATTGCAGATGCTGCCTCAATAGCACTCTTCTGAGAATCCTTTCTACAGAGTTATTTAAAAAAAAAACAAACAACCTTGCATTCAGTTTGGTCTGTCACAGCAGATAGAGTGTGAGATTTCAGCATTTTTCCTTTTCAGTATTATAGCAACAAGAGTAAGAAACAATAATATTGATCAAGTACACATTTAAAAAAAAAAAACATTTAACCTGCACTAATTTTTGCAATACTAATCTCATTATTCTATTCCAAAGCAGATTGGCTAGAGTATAAATAAAATCCTCAGAGCACACGGAAAGATTAGGATCAAATTACTTCTACAAAAGCAGCTGGTAATCTGTTACAGGAGGCAGAATGTGTGAAGCAGCAAGGAGCTCAGGCGTGAGCTGCAGCACAGAGGAACAGGAGTTCCCACCAGCTCCAGGCAAATCCTTCCAATCAGATCTTGCTCTCTGATACGTGCAAGTCCACTTACTCCCACCAGTTCTCACCTGTGTTCCACAAACTGTCGAAGTGCCAAGTTAGCATCCATCAATATACATGGCAAAACTTGTGTAGCACATCCTGGTCCTGCCTCATTAATCACGACTCTGGATTAAACTAGTCAGATGGCTCAGAGGCTGCTACAGCAGCTTGATATTTCACTGAGATTTTAAGCACCCACATATCAAACATGGAGCACCTTATATATAAATACATGTGCCTAATCTCGTTAATGCTTCCTCAGCATACTGGTGTGCTACCCAGTGCTCTAGAACAGGCACCAAGTTCCAGTGTGAAATTTTTGTTCATAACTGAACAAAAGATGAACAGAAGATTTTTGTCTGCTATGGGATTTTTTTGCACTAGATCCAGAGAACCTACTTCTTTCCACTACTGTCATCCTTCAATCCGCTGGCAAGTGGGCGTTCATTCAAGCAACTGACAGAAATTTTTGTTTTACTTCAACAGAAATTTAAATAATATCCATTCTATCTGTTCATACAGCTGTCTGGTCTTCACTCAGTAGTTCACATTAAAAGCTGAAAATTCTTGCCTTCCATCAGGATTTTTACCATCCCAGTTTTCCTACCTTACAATGATGCTCATTGAAAAACAGAGAAGTAAGCTGTAATCATGGCTTAATATAATTTTCTTATTGCCATCACAGGTTGCTCTGACTCAGTTAAAACAGGTTACAGTGCCTCAGAGAAGGCACAGTTTTGTGAATACAGTCCCTGGGCTTGGAGACAACACTCCCTCCTCCAGGCTTCTTATGGTAACTCCAGAAGAGCCATACTAGGACAAACATGTTTAAACCCGGAGAAGTTCCAGCACAGGCAGAAGCCAGGGCATTACGAACAGTACATGCAACTGTGCACACACAGCAGTAAAACAGGCACATATGGCAAACGGGTCATCATAACTGTTGTTTGGTTTGGTTTTGTTTTAACTTTTTTTTTTGTTGTTTGCTTTTTTTTTGCTGTTGCTTTCCTGATTGCAAAAACCATTACACCCACGATTTAATCTCAGCGGACTGAAAGGTTCAAATAAGGTTACAGATTACAAGTCAGAAAAAAGTGTCCCCACGGAGACTTCTCCTGAAGTCGGAGAGAGGGACAGCATGAACCCTGACTCCCACTCTTTAACAGATGTTCCATTTTTTTGGACATTTCCTACTCTTCCCTAATTTTACCTGACAAAAACCTCATCTACAGATAAAGGTTCGAAATCGTCAGCTGCAAACCAAAAGAGGCACCAAGATCTCAAACTTGATAAAAACCATAATGGAATATTTTAGTCATTTTAAACAGCGGAATACTGTCTAAAGCTATCCAAAATACCCAACGCTGAAGAAACCGAGTCAGTATTTGCAGGTGCCTCTGCGATGGCTAGAAAGCTACTTCTGCATGCAGGGACCCTTGTATCTGACAAGAGCAGCAGTTTAGCTGTAAATAATGCAGAGGCACAATTCCGCGAGCGATCCCTGACCTTCGGTACGCAATTCCACTCATGCGCCTCTTTCCTTTAAGGGGGCGGAAGGGACAAAAGAGCACAGGCAGCAGAGCCAGGCGCAGCGCCCGCCCCCGAGCCAGTCGGCTGTGAA